>CM060948.1:201424633-201789182 GCA_030765055.1 Mantis religiosa | reverse complement strand
ATAGTTTGTGCAGGAGAGATACAAATAAATTTGTGGCCGGAGAAAGTAATGCCAACGTAACAGAACAAAAATTTTAGTTATCATTCTCCATATGTCTCCTTTACAATGATACAATCCGCATATACTGCGATTGCATTACGAGGATAAGATACTAAGATAAGATATATTTTCAATGTATTGCTCAATGTTTAGTCGCGATATGACTTTTAATTTGAAGCGACTTTAAATAATAAATTTAAAAAGGAATACGAAAAAAAGATAAAGAAAAAGAAATAAAACGTACGAGTATTGTACTGGGTTATTGCCCATATCCCATAATGACAACAGAAGATCTAAAATTAATTACACATTTATAAACTCAAACACACACGCACACAACTCCGAAGTTTTCCCACACAGCAAAATCCTATAAATAATATAGCCCACCGGAAACGTTATAGCAGCATTTTATTACCTTCGCAAAACTCAATTACGATAGTTAACATTGTGTCCACTACATCCTGCCATCCAATTGAGATACATCGCATGCTAAGCGCCAAATTTCGCAGTAACTAGTTTCCGTCACGAAAGAACATATTTTTAAAGTTCAGAGTTCTAACCCCGAAGTGTCACGAACAGTGGAGTAAACCAAGTCCCCAGAATTATAAAATTTCGTTTTTAAACATGAACTAAGTTCACATATAATACTTGCAAAGATAAAGGACAAAATAAATGAAAAAAGACAGAACTTTGAAATTCGGGCGAACTCAACAAAAAAGGACGAACAAATTATGAAGACTGCTTTTCGGTTACTACTTATTTAAAAGGACATGCAACTGCATCATATTGTACGTTTTCCATTTCATATACGTTTTCCAACACCAGATGTCTCTAATAAAGAATACGGAGCTACAGCATTTTCTTTTTCCAACAAAATCTTCAATCACACAATTCAAATTAGTAATCGTAATCAATGTCATTGTCGTCATTCTCTTATTTTTGCTCCAGTTTTCGGTGAATTTGGGGTCTCGACAAAGAATCTGCTCCATAGTAAAAGGAACATACAGCAGTAATTCACATTCGTTCTTCAGTTTCGCAAGAGTTAAGGCGATTGGACAGTGCTACATTTTTTCAGATGTTCATTTTCAAGCAAGAATTTTGATGGGTAATAATTTCAGCATTTCCTGTTTAAGGTTAACTGGCGTTTTTACTTTTAAATTATATTGCATGTATACAGCTTCCGAAATAGCGGTAATTTCTGTCTCGATATTTTGTTTTAATTCTTCTAATGTACGAGGATCAGTTTTGTATACTTTATTTTTCAAGCTCCCCATAAATAAAAATCGCATGCTGCAAGACAGGAGGATCGAGCTGACCATAAACTCTTACTAATGATTCTATCCTCAAATATTTCTGGAATAATTGTAATGCCTCCTCAGCAATATGCGCAGTAGCAAAGTCCTGCTGGAAATTTCCATGAGCTGTTCAAAACTGGTGCCACTATATTATTTCTGTATCTTTCTTGTTTTATGGTACAATCATAGGCCCTATTATTTTGTATCCGTTTATTGCGCATCGATTCCATATTTTTTCAACATACAAGAGAGCTTCATGAACGAAATTAGGTTTGTCTCTAGCATAATATCAATTATGTCAAGATGATACATGGCCATGCAAATGAAATCATGCTTCGTCAATGAATGTGGATGGACTGCTCCATCGTTACCATTTCTCAAATACCAGTTCAGAAATTTACCCGACTCTGGTGATCACGTGGTGACCATTCCTCGACAGTAACCTTAAAGTTGTGTTACCTTCCATGCTGAAGCTTACGAAATAAAGTTTCTAGTACAAGGCACCTAAGATTTTCAAGATGACTTTTCTTTGGTTTTGTCTAATTTCTGCTCCATAAGCACACGTTCCTTTTTTTATTCCTTTTCTCTTCCTATCGCCAATTGATCCCGTCTATCTGAATTTATTCACAAGCTAGCTACGGAATTTAGTTTCAAATTGTGTTACACTTCCCTAAAAGTTGATGTATCGTAAATACACCATTTGTTATAGTGTATACAGCGATCGAGGCATTTTGAAAACACTTCCAGCAAAACTAAACGTCTTATATTGGAAATGAATTGTTCGTTCACACCAGCCGTGTGTAAGCCAAAGTTTGGAAAAGTAAAGTCACACTGAAAAATTCAAACAACAATTAATTTCCATTATCCGATCTAATAGTGGCTGGACTGTAAAATACTTAAACTTTGTAAATCGCCATTAAGATACTCGTCTCGTGTGTATGCGAGAACTCCTACCGGGGGAAATATGAGTCGTTGGAAAATTTAATATTATGCTGTTATGCTGGCCATGGTAGCTCAATGGTTAAGAGCAACCGGACGGAGACCGGGAGATCCATGGTTCATATTACGCTATGACATTGAAATTTTTAGTCTGACTCTACCTTTCCAATGTCTAATATTATTCACGTGTGAAATGAACAGAAGACTGACGCACGTGTGACAACCAGAACGGATGAAGGACGGTTGCGGAGAAAACTCCCGAAAAGCTGAGACGGACTGTGGGCCTGCTGGACAGTACTGTACATAGCCCCATCCCTATAAAAATAGTTACCTATACTAATTGCCCGCCTCGGTAGCGTGGTGGTAGAATATCTGCCTCACGTTCAAGAGGTCCCGAGTTCGAATCTCATCAGGGTGAGTTACCAGGATAAGGTTTTTTCCGGGGTTTCCCTTATACTCGAAGGCGAATGTCAGGTAACTCTAAGCTCTATGGACCCTGGGCTCATTTGAGCATCATTTCACCCGTTCCATTCATCATCGCTGGAGGGCGTAAATTACACACAAAAAAAAAACCTATACTAATTAGCTGTGTTTAGTTCCATTACCATCACCAAGTGTGCAACTCTTTGGAGAATTGGAAATTAATTGTTCTTTCACACTAGCCGTGTGTAGGACACACTATGAAAGGGTACAGCCAGACTGAAAAATTCAATGCCATAGCCGGGATTTGAACCACGGATCTTCTGGTCTCCGTCCAGCCGCTCTAAACCATTGAGCTACTTTGGCCAACGTGCCAACATGACATTATGGTTCAAATCCCGGCTATGACACTGAATTTTTCAGTCTGGCTCTACCCTTTGGATAATTGTTTTACGCAGTTTGGTTGCTACATTAAAATATGTGTACGTGTATACGCCATTCTCCCTTTATATAACATCGTTAATTCTGAACATCATGATTTTGTCTAGGCCTCTTAAGTAGTTTATCGTTTTGTTTGGTATCCACCCCAGGGTGAAAATATTTGAGGTGAAACTTGTTGCACTCTAGTGAATACCTTACCAGACACCTATCTTGGATTTGGAACTTGTAGAGTCTAGTCCTGCACCCATGGACTTGGGCGGCAAGCAATATTCATACTTGTCTCAGCAACTTTGGAACGCCCAGTACATGCCTGCATACAAGTTTAAGAGGCTGGGACAAAGCTTTGGCTTCGTGTACTGAATATCCCTTCCAGCCCGTTCGTTGGAACGCAACCTCTGCGTCGCCTTCGTTGGCACCCATAAAAGACAAATGCGGATCTTTAATGGCGTGTTTTCATCTGCTTTAAAAGTATTCCTTTTAAGTAAAAAGTTCGTTCGGATATGAAAATTTGAGTAAAAGTTGGGCTAATATAGGCGTAATTATATGAAAATTATTTGCCTCAAATCTGAAGGTAACAATACGGTCTTTGCTGAATGCAAATCCAGAGTTCAAAAAAAAATGTCATAAACTGTGCATTTCAAAGAATTCTAGGGTTTTAATGTGGGTCTACAGTTTTACAGTGTTTTACAGTTATGAAAAACTGTATACACTTCAGTCGGAAAGAACAGAACTTCACCAATTATTCACAGAAAATTCAAGTAATACGTAGAAATTTTGTATTTATCCGAATTTCGTTCCTGAGTTATGCTGTTCCAAGAGAGACCTCTTCATAAAAACGCGTTTGGTGACTTCCTCATTTGCTGGACCTCAGATAAAGTTAGAATGTTCTCCACGTTGAGTAAATCAAGTGATTAGGGCCTAGCTTCGCTTAGCCTTAGTTGCGATGTCAGTCTAATTATAAAATGGACTACAAGTATGTGTAAACTTTTGATTTATGAAACAAAACGCAGTGTATAATAGTTAAATACATGTTATGTGTACACATTTAAAAAGCAGCAGCAATTAAAAATTCTAGATATTCTGTCCCATGATCTTTCCCCCATTTACACACCGCCTTTAACTGCAATGGTCACATCGGCGGCCGTTATCCTTTAGAACATATTGCCTATTGGCGATGGTGATAACTCGTATACGTTGGGTTGCTAGTACTTCGGATTTTTTTTTTTTTTTTATCATTAGTTCACGCACACATTCGCACTCTCATTCGCACTTCCAGACTCTGGGGAAGATAGGGAATCATCTTGGTTGGAAAATAATCCCCATCCCCAGCAGGAATTCGAAACCGGGACCCCTCGTGCGGCAGGCAGGTGCTCTACCGACTGGTCCCCTAATATTAATGTTACACAATACACAGAATTACGGTTTTTGAAACAGTAGCAAAGTGATAGCACACAGGTTTATGAAATATTGACAGTTAATGTGTCTACTAGACACACCGTCTGGTTTATCTTGAAATACGGGAGTTATATATATATATATATATATATAGAGAGAGAGAGAGAGAGAGAGAGAGAGAGAGAGAGAGAGAGAGAGAGAGAGAGAGAGAGAGAGAGAGAGAGAGAGCACCACTGCCCGCACTGTTGTAGGTAACCCATGACTGCCTTATCCCATATCGCATCACTTCTATGTAACGTTCCACTTGACCCCGTCCGGTTATACTGTAGCTACCCCTTTAATACTTTCAAGCGCAGCGCTTTAAAGACCACTGATAGATGTTGGTAGTATAGATATACCGTCCATTAGGGATTTTTTGGAGAGTCACTTTCTTCTCAATGTATGATAAAATTGTCCAACATATCCGTCTTTTACCTAGAACATATTTTGTACCTCCTTCATTGATTTGGGCCCGTATCAGCTCGACACCATTCGTATCACAATGACACGGAGGTAAACTATGTCCATTTAATTCAGCTATGGACTCATTGTATACAGTTTTAACTTATCTTTCTTTCTCTTAATTATCTCGTACAGCACCAGTTTTGATACCATATTTCACTGTCAATATAAAGCACTGTTTGTAAATAAGCAAGCCCTGCAACTGTCACTGTCTGACGGAGACGAAGCAGTCGCGAATAGCAGTGGCGATGTGTTTACAAAACATTTCACCCCTCCTTTGTCACGGGTAGGGCTAAGTAGGTCATGTTTCAACTTAAACCAGACGAATGTTAAATCAACAATGAGTCCCTATTTGCACAGTTGCCATTAAAGCAATCTATGTAATAAAATTCGGTATGTTAAATGGACGAAATAGCGCGTGCTTTCTCAGCTTCTTGTTATTTAATGCTGTCTATGATTGACTCATGCAATGATAACTGGTCTTACAAATAACTCTGTAATTTGCTACTATATAGAACACTGAAATTATTCTCTGAACCAAAGCCTTTCGATGCTCAAGAACTCTGGTTGGTCTCTTTGATGCAAGTACTTATCTGACGAAAAACAGGGTATATCTTTCTAAATGTAGTATTCAGATCTATAGAGATAGGATTACTATAACAGAAAATATTTCGTAAAGGTCCAAAAGGTAAGGAAAGCTTTCTTTACGGAATCAGTTTTGTTCAATAATTTTGTACATCTTTTACGACATTCTTTATAGAAAACCTGCAATAAAGATCACAACATTTCAACCGAATCGGGGTGAAAGGGAATGACATGAATATGAATGTCCCAAAAAGTCTAAAATGTATAA
The DNA here is from genome assembly GCA_030765055.1 of Mantis religiosa. Taxonomy (NCBI): domain Eukaryota; kingdom Metazoa; phylum Arthropoda; class Insecta; order Mantodea; family Mantidae; genus Mantis; species Mantis religiosa. The sequence goes on along the minus strand of CM060948.1, from coordinate 201,783,299 downwards.
TTTTTGGAAATATCATATAGTTTATATCCATTAGAAAGAACAGTGGCTATAAATGGTGAATGCATTCCCTCACACACTTTCTATAACGATAATAGTGATGATGATGATAATAATAATAACATTAATAATAATAATAATAATAATAATAATAATAATAATAATAATAATAATAATAATAATAATAATGGCCACAAAATTCCAGTACCTACATTTTAGTGTCACTTCAAATGGTTATGTTCATTATTTTATTAACCCCTATACGGTAAATTAGTCATACGGTACACCTGTAAGGTACGGTCGTGATGAAAGTTCCATTTGCGAAACAAATGGAAGGTAAAGTATAAATATTTCCTTGAGCTGTATTACCCAAGTTCTGATAGAGCGAGTGCGTCAGCAAAGTCAGCTTCACTCGCAACTCAATTTAGTTGTATGTTACACGAGTACCTCTACTCCTCATTGATGTGGCAGTTAGAGATATACGGGGAAAGGTTATTTTATATGGAACATGGTTTACTATGTAGCTATTAACACAGGCTCCTAAGTCAGCCAGAGCAGGCTTGTTACCTTGCAGACCCGAGATCTGGCTCCCGAATTCGGGAATAAAATCCTTAGCACGGCTTCACTAGGAAGTGAAGTAAAGTAGGTCGTCTCGAGTCGTAGATTTACGGCACATAAAATAAATTCAAGTCACTTAACGAAGCCTCTGAGCAAAATTAAGCGGTCTTTCACTCCCAATTTAGAATGGGACGTTGAAAACACAGCAGTTAAAGAGCGTCCATTCATTTTCAAAACCTTGCGGACGAATTCCCAGATAAGAGATAACTGGTTGTCAGCTGTCCACCAGCTGACAGAGGAGCCTGTATCAATCAGCACTTAAGTCAGGTAGTCCATCCCCCTAAAGGGAAGCTTTAGAAAGAACCAGTGTAATGCGAGTCACATTTTTGCTATGCCTACTGCACAAAGGATATGCTGTATTTATGAGCAGCAGTGAATGAATGGCTGAGGCATGAAAATACACCTCCTGTCTGCAGATAGGTTTATAATGAGAGTACCCTACCAATGCAAGCTTCCAAATTCTTGCCGAAATTAAACTCGCACGATTGCAGTAGTTTCTAAAACTATTAACTCCTTGGTGATTACTTCCGGAAAATATGTATTTTACTAGAGTAAATACGGGTATCTATATTTTCTCTTTCACTTCACACTTTGTTGCAAATATCCCACGGCTTCTTTTAATATCCAACAAAGAAAGCTTCAAAGTAACGGATCACTTGCTAAAATCAGCCGCTTTGGTCTGTAAATTCTCCTTCATTCAATCTTTCGTTCTTTCTATATTTTTCAACTTTGAAAGTTTACGTTTGAATATAACGTTTAAATATTCAAATCTGTATTTCCTAAATTTTTGAACAGAATTAGGCACCGTAATTTATATCTGACGGTTTGTGCCCAATGTCAAAAATACAAAATTAGTTGATAATGTTTTTTGTATAAATAAAGCAGACTAAAGACTCGTTAAACCAAGGTTTATTTCCCCAAACTCGTCACCCGTACAAACAAACGAGATGGTAACAAAAACAAAGCGGGTGATGGGATGCTGACATTTTGCGCGGTCTCGCATCTGTCGGTTTCAAGCATACTGCGCACACATGGCCTCCCTCTGTATGACGTAATCGCCAGCATCTCCTAATGCAGTTTTCTGATGCAGTTTCTCAAGGCGAGCTCCCCGAAATCCTTACCAGGATTTTGCATGTTAAGTAAAAGGAACTTGTATTCAATTTGACCAAACAGAAGTTTGCATTGTGTTGTCTTAGAATTAGTTATGCTTGATTGTAGCCGAGACTAGGAAGCTAGTCCACATGTTTGTAACATGCGGCTACATAGTGTACAAACGTCTTGGACCAGCTATGGGAATGCCTAACTATTCATTTCATTATCATAGAAGTATGGTTGTGTAAGTATCTGTTCTTTGTTTTTACAGAACACCATTATTAATGTAAACTTGTAAGGGAGTGATCTGTTTCACCATTTGTTTCCAATTTTGGAATTCTAATATACACAATTCTTCTTCTTCTTCTTCTTCTTCTTCTTCTTCTTCTTCTTCTTCTTCTTCTTCTTCTTCTTCTTCTTCGTCGTCGTCGTCGTCTTCGCGGTGTTAGGTGATTCTTGTTCCTTTATCCCTTTTAAGGTCGGGCCTGAGGAACCTAACTAAGCTTTGGAACCGATAGAGAACCAGGATAGGTGATCAGCCCAATGTCTGGTGTGAAGGTGAAGGAAGTGGATGACATATGAGGATGAGATGAATGATAGGAAAGATGATGATGGAGCCTTGGTGGAATGCTGACGGGGAAACCGCAGGACCCGGAGAAAACCCGTCCCAGCGCCATGATGTCCGCCACAAATCTCACTTTGCAGTCGCCTGGAATCGAACCCGGGCCACCTTGAGAGCCAAGTGGTAATTTTAATCATCCAAAATTGTTTACTCATAGTTACTTTAAATGTATTGCCATAGTGGCAACAATACGCCACAACGCAGTTGAAACACGGAATAAAAGGTTTTGCATTTTTAAATTATCCTTGCAAATCGGATAACTATATTCTTATTTGTGCAATTGTTGCTTGTAAAATCTGAAGTTTCTAGCGATAGAATTATGACGCAGTTAAACTACAGAGTGCCCCACAAAAAACAGGAAATCTGAATGTTCTACAGTAAGAGCGATTGTATGTACAATAATGTGTGTGATGTGCAGTTGTGCTGTTCCATTGTGTTTATTAGTTATGTAGTCCTCACATTTTAATTGTTTCTTTTCAGAAATTTCAAACGCGAGATCATAGTCCTTTTGAAGCAAGAACATCCGACGTGGGGACTGAAGAAATGCAGCTACATTTTGCCACAGTTCATCAATACAATAAGTAAAGATCAGTTTTCCGATGTATCAGTACTAAAGAGGGAAGAGTCACCTGCTGCAGAAGTGCGTAAGCGAGGATCCGGCATGACTTATCAAATCGCGACGCCTACCAAATGGAAAGTGACACCAGAAAGACATAACAGAAGACACAGCAGTCAACATGAAACTGCTCATGAGCTACACATATCTAAAGGTCCAGTGTTTCGCATTATTCAAGCATCCGCGTTGAAGTGCTACAGAATAATAACATGCAATCACTGCTGTGTCACACGGTAACGACACCTTCTTCCACTCCACATATTCGAGCTACGTCAGGGGCTAAATCTTGTTTCCGGTAGTCTTTTAGAAGGACTAAGTTCAAACTTTGTTATCTCTATTTTGTGATTGTTTATTAACAACTGAAGACTGGTACATATTCGAAATGTACGTGACACTAGCCATGGCATCCTCTAAAAAGCATTGCCAAAGCAAAGAAGCCCAATAAATTTTCCAAAACACCAAAATCAAAAGAACTGACATTACTTATGAAACAAACTAATATCTCTTGCTCCTGCAAAGGACCATTCTAATAGAAAGTGTTCTTAAATGATTGTAATAAATAGATAAATAACTACATCCCTTGATTAGTTTTTAATCAATAATCTGAAATACTTATTTACTAGATCAGAACGTCTATAGAATATGCGCTAAACAAAATGTAATGCAAATATGTAAGAGGAAACGTTTCTCTAACGATTTACATATATTCCTATTTTCTTTCTTTCTTTATTTCATACTCTATCTGCTTCTTACCTGTACTAAGTAGAGGAAGTATTATATTCCAATCATAAAATTGATATCGAGGTTATATCGAAATTCACGTTTGAACTTCCCTGAATCCCCCATCTTACAGCATTTTTAGAACAAGATCAGTATGTATGAGTGTGTGTGTGTGTGTGTGTGTGTGTGTGTGTGTGTGTGTGTGTGTGTGTGTGTGTGTGTGTGTAGTGTTTAACGCCCACTTTTACTACATACGGCACCGCAGGTGATGACACTGATGATACATGAGATGAAGATGGAGCACCGGTGGAATGAGATGGCGGGGGAAACCGGAGATCCCGGAGAAAACTCGCCCCAGCGCCGTGTTGTCCACCACAAATCAGTATGTATGAGTACTCAGCAGAACTAAAAGCGAAGAGTCATTTACATATCAAACTTGGCATTTAAGTTCAGCGTCAGATTAGAGCCGACGATTTTCAAGAAAATCCCCAATACATAATACAGCTTGGTGTTATAATTATCGTTATTATTAATTATTAATTTTCTCTAAAACGGCTCAAACGATTTTGAAATCCCACATAAGATATTGCATGACAAAAGGTGTATCCTGAATTGTCTATGAAGAACCTATAGGTATAAAGGCCTCTTCATTATGGATGAATTTTGTAATACTTTGTCTCACAGGTATAAAACTGGTCATACAAGATAACCAAAAGCTCACTAAATAAAGCTGGAGATCTACTTGAAACAATTATGTCAATAATATTTTTGGGCAATGACCGTTTATTTCTGAGATATCTTATGCTTTTGAACTACCAAACATGTCTCTCTATCGCTCACTCTCATGGGCCAGCAAAGAGAACGGAATTTCACAAATCAACCCGATTCTTAAACATTTGACTACCGCATTACCCTCAATGAAATGTCTGCAAATGCTTAACTCAACATGGTGCAAACAAGATAGTTTTCGAGAGCGGTAGAGGATGTCTTGTAAGTTTAATGAAACAGACCCTTTTTTTTCTACATAAGTGTCATATGATTTCCATTGCCAAACACGGTATGTATGCCCATGCACAGTTTCCTCATCAAACCCCTTTTTCTCCTGTCTGCATCAAGTGTAACGTGCAGCAAGTGTAAAAGTTTCAAAGTTTTAAGTGGCAAGTTCCGAAATGCATCTGAAACCATGAAGGCGTTTTCTTTTCTTTCTCTTCACACGTTGCAAAACTCTTAAAACTAGGGCAACAGAGAAATGGGGAGTGCAATTTCCTAACTCAAATACTGGACCGTTGGCCCGTCCGATTACCGACTTCAATTTGATATCAAAATAAAAATGGCGAGTATCGAAGCCATACAAACCACTAAGGGAATGCTACTGACTCCTGGTTTATTCTACAATCCAAACAATTATATAAACGTCCACCTAAATATTGTGAATGTAGCGCGTTTCCTCTCATTCATGAGCCCCCGAGTTCGAATCCGTTGCGCTGGTTACTTGGATACTGATAAGACAAATGTAGGATATTCTAACTCTTGGCACACCTTCTGATCTTTTAACATACTTTCTCCGTTTTATTAATTAACGATTCGACAACACCCACTGAGTAAAGGTAGATTAAACCACTAAAAAAGAAAAGACAAGAAGATGCAGTAATTTCCTTATATTCTTCTGCTTTTATGGTTAATATCAATTAATGACCTCTTCAACAAGAACAGGCAGCAAAAGCTTAAAAGTAATGCTTACTCTCTTCGTTCACTGTTATTTGTAACAATTCTTAAAATTAAAACAGTAATTTTATAAAACTATGCATCAAATGAAACATGACTACCCAAGACTACATATCTGGTTTCAAAAATGAGCAATTAACGGTTATTGAATACTGAAACTGAGTTAGCATTTACGGACGCTCCTTAACTGCTGTAGTCCTCATCGTCCCTGAAATGCGACTAATGTTACTCAAAGACCTCTTTATCAGACTTGCAGTTCTTTTACGCACCGTAAATCACTTCCGAAGGAAGCCACGATAAGGAATTTTATAAATGATTATGGGAATCATCATACAGTAGAGCCTATTCACATATTCCTCCGTGGTGTAGAGATAATCTGCAAGTCTCTGGTATCCGAGGTTGCGGGTTCAAGCCTGGCGGAGGACGATGCATTTTTTTCGGGCATGGAATGAACCATTTTGGAGATACTCCTTGTTATTTGTCTGAATTTTCCAACACTTATACTTTTCTCAAATAGGAAGTTGTTCATTAATTCTTGGCTATGCAAAAAAAAAAGCATCACGTAGCCATCAGCTCTTCAAAGAGTTGACTATCACTTAACGCCTGCTGGATTCCCATATTGTCCTTGCACCTACAAAAATAATTAGCAATAAGGTAACGTTTATCCCAATTAACATGAAGTAGATGGAGGAATCACATTTATAAGAACAGGTTTGCAGAAGTCATACATGCGCAGCACACCAGATTAAATATGAAATGTCTAATTAATATATATATATATATAGTATTTGCACTTTGCGCGTTTAAATTACCAATTAAGTGAAGCTATAAATGGAAATATACATGATTATTAGTTAATATTTACAACTTTAAAGGCTGATTTCTCATTTTATCAGCATTTTTGCTGATGTAATCGTTTACCAAATCTTTCAAACCTTATGTACTGCCTCTCAAAAGTGCGTTAGAGGAGATGACTATATACGCTTTTAAAATAATGCTGCAATTCTGAACAATGAGTACTTATGAACTTTTAAAAAGTCAGTAGTTTTGAGGAGTTCAATTACTTTCATAAAAACAAAGGATTTATTTAAGAAATTACTGAAATATCTGAATTTTTTATGTGAATGTTTCTGAAAATGAACTGTATGGTGCATTTTATTAGAACAGTGAATTTATAGAATTAAAAATTAATATTTAAATATTCATACAGGCAATAGCGTTGGAACATGACAGAAACAATGTTGTACCACTGGCATAAGTTTCGTAAAGATGTTACACGTTGTAGACTTTTCAGATTTGACAGATGCCTTACCCTAAAGCGGTACACTATTGATTTAATAAAAGTTAGTCCATTTTTACGGTCTGAAGTCATTCAAAACAATGTGGACTTGACTACATATTATGTCAAACTCTAAGACAGATATGTCAATATCAAATACATAGTATTTTAATCAAAATCATTAGAGCTCATTTGTAGACAAATATGTTCTACACATGGAGCACTTTTGAGTGTGGATTCATCTTGAAAACCTACACATTTTATTCTTGGAACATGGTGAATATGCATATACCATATATATACCTATGTACCAAGTATACATCCAACTGTTCTTTTTTGAAGCAGAAATAATTATTAATTTTAATTATCGCCGAAATGAAAGTATAATATTGGTTTGAACTTCATTGTGCACATATAGAAAGTACTTTAGTGTCAATTACTGAATATGTAGTTGTTTTTACATGAGGAAAATTATTCCTGCGACATAATGAATAAACAAAGAAGAAATATGAAATCACATAGATTTCGAATGCATCTACTTTTGTTAGGTATTATTATTATTGGACGGATAAAAGTTACCATATAAATAACATTGCCAAAAGCACAGCACTTTCTAGTATTGAATTGGTAACTCTTATTAATTTCATCGACCAGAGAAAAACACCCCTATGCTCGAACTGCAGAACATTGTTGCCTACCACATACGTACATAGGCACCTGCATTTATTATTTCTCAAACTTTGCACAACGATCCTGTTGTAAACACATGGAGGGAAGAGTGAGTGAGTGAGTGAGTGAGTGAGTGAGTGAGTGAGTGAGTGAGTGAGTGAGTGAGTGAGTGAGGGCGTGAGTGGGAGAGTGAGTGACTGTGTGTCATGGAAGGAGGTTCAACAGTTCTTTCTTCTGTAAAATCTACACTGTGTACGTGGTTTTCTAATTACTGTTCAACGCGAATTAAATTCGGGGAGAGAAAAGAATACTAAAGTTTAGGTTCATTTCTCTGTATCCACCAAATATGCCCAGAAATAGTCCATTTTATAGTTACACTGAAATCGCAACTGAGGTGCTCACAGTAGCATGGCAGTATCAGCTTCTATTACCACGTGGGGAAGGTATTCTGATGTCTCTTGATGTCGAACGACTGCATCCTTTATTGGGCGCAGTAGAGATCGTTGCTATCTCGCTATCGTCCAGTAGGAATAGACCAATATCTAACTTTAGCTAATCAGAGACAACAACATATACTTTTCACGTGGCGTAAATGACAAGCTAGAAGCTGCTTTGGTTTACTGCTGTGAACCAAGGTTGCTTCCACCTATACCATTGAGTAAAACAGTGAACTGTTTACAGCAATATTCTGAAGAAAAACACCGAAGGTAGTCTACTGAAGGCCGGAGTAAAACAGCGAACTGCCTCCACCAAAACAAAATAAAACAGTGACCTCCTACCAATACTCAGGAATAAAGCAGTGAACTGCTTTCATTAATACTTCAGAGCAATACGGTGAACTGCTTCTACCAATACCCAGGAGTAAAACAGTGAACTGTAAGTACAGACGCGAGCAAATGTATCCCGATGCGTGCAAGACTGACCTACGCGAAGGAGGCGGGCACTAGTGCCTATTTTAGGCACTAATAAGCAGAATAGGCACAAACGTATGAAATAGGCATTTACACGCACTATAACACTAAGAAATTAGGCTAATAATTGTAGGAAAGTGCTTATAGCTTAAAAGCCTACGTATCTGAACAAAGGAATAAAATAGGCAAATAGGGCAAAATCCGCCCCCTAGTAATGACCAAAGTAAAACAGCTAAATGCTTCCACCAATACTCAGGAGTAAAACAGTAAACTGCTTCCACCAATATTCCGGACTAAAACAACGAACTGCTTCCACCAATACTCTGGACTGAAACAACGAACTGCTTCTACCATTACTGGGGAGTAAAACAGTGATCTGCTTCCACCAATACTCCGGATTAAAACAGTGAACTGCTTCCAGTATTACTCCAGACTAAAACAACAAACTGCTTCGCTTCTACCAATACTCAGGAGTAAAACAGTGATTTGCTTCCACCAATGCTCAGGAGTTAAACAGTGAACTGTTTTTACCAATGCTCCGGACTAAAACAGTGAACTGCTTCCACCAACAGTCCAGAGTAAAACAGCGAACTGCTTTTACCAATGCTCCGGACTAAACCAGTGAACTGCTTCCACCAACAGTCCAGAGTAAAACAGCGAACTGCTTTTACCAATGCTCCGGACTAAAACAGTGAACTGCTTCCACCAACAGTCCAGAGTAAAACAGCGAACTGCTTTTACCAATGCTCCGGACTAAACCAGTGAACTGCTTCCACCAACAGTCCAGAGTAAAACAGCGAACTGCTTTTACCAATGCTCCGGACTAAACCAGTGAACTGCTTCCCCCAACAGTCCAGAGTAAAACAGTGAACTGCTTCCACCAACAGTCCAGAGTAAAACAGCGAACTGCTTTTACCAATGCTCCGGACTAAACCAGGGAACTGCTTCCACCAACAGTCCAGAGTAAAACAGCGAACTGCTTTTACCAATGCTCCGGACTAAACCAGTGAACTGCTTCCACCAACAGTCCAGAGTAAAACAGCGAACTGCTTTTACCAATGCTCCGGACTAAACCAGTGAACTGCTTCCACCAACAGTCCAGAGTAAAACAGTGAACTGCTTCTACCGACCATCAGGACTAATGCTTCCACCAATACTCCGGAGTACACCAATGAATTGCTTTCTCCAATACTCCAGACCAAAACAGTGAGCTACTTCCATCAGTACTCCGGACTAAAGCAGTGAACAGCTTCCTCAAATACTCCGAATATTTCGGACTAAAGCAGTGAACTGCTTCTATCAATAGTCCGGAGGAAAATAGTGAACTATTTCTCCCAACACTCCGGAGTAAATCAGCGAACAGCTTACTCCGAAGTAAAATCGTGAACTGCTTCCACCAATATTCCGGAGTCATACAGTGAACTTTTGCTCCAATACTCCGGACTAAAACAGTGAATTGCTTCCAGCAATACTCCGGAGTAAAACAGTCAACGGCTTCTATCAATACTCCAGAGTAAAAGTCAACTGCTTCTATCTAAGGCCGGAGTAACACAGTGAACTGCTTCCACCGATACTCCGGAGTAAAATACTGAAGTGCTTCACGCAAGGGCCGAAACTACTACTTAGGAGTGGTACTCGTTTCCTTCAAACGGCTCCGAATATGGAAGTGATGAAAGTACCTCTATTAAACTAATGCACTCTGCGCACCTCTACTGTATACACACGCTCCTCCGTTAATGCCATCACAACACCGCGTGGCTTAACAGAGCTGCACGTGCAGTATTACTCCAAGGTTTGAAATACAAGTCAGAGTTTATGTCATCACGCAGGTCGGAGTGTGAATTTATTCAGTGCTGATTTCAAAAAACGCAAATTAAGAACAAGGGGACAAAAACAAAACGTTTATAGAGGATGCAAGATATTCTCTAATATCGTATAACGGAACATAGATTTACAAAAGCCTAATTCTAGTTTTAATTATGAACTTCCTCTCGTAATTTATTAAACAAGGAAACAGCTAACGATGTGCTTAGGTCACCACTTCGCTGCTTGTATATGTATCAATGGATTCTTGTGCACCAAGCAATCTTAATATGTAGTGTAAAGAAACAAAAATAAATTTTAAATATAATTTACAATAACATGTATTTTAACAGTTACAGAACACAGGCCGGCAAGTTATATGTTGTTTCATATACTACATTTATTTTATTAGCACTATTAACGGGGGAGCTTAATGTCCGTAAACTTCTGGCGTTGTGTGCACGTAATCTTTTACCTATACGGCCTTGGTTGTAGCAGTTGTTCGTACAGTGGCATCCTGTGACATTTGACATTTGCGTTTTTACATCTTTTTTCGCCGCTTTTACGCTTCCGTAGCTTTACTGTTTTTGTTTTCTTGTTTTATACATACACACAATACACATGCCCAGGCGGGACTGGAACCTGCGACCCTCTACGCGTTGCAAAGCCAGAGACATACACTCTAGCATACAAAGATATACTGTGGGCATATCATCTGCGGGATATGTTTGAGTACAAAGTACTAATCTCATGTTATACATAGTATGTATAATCGCTGTTATGCATGTTCATTTCAGTGATGCAAACATAGCATTTCAATTTGTTTCTCTTCGTTTTTCGTTATTATTACAATGATTCAGGTCACACGCTTTGAGACGTTGTGACGGCTCAAAAGCAGCATCGGGAACGAATTAATTAGCATATGCTACTGTCGCTTCTTATCCCGTATGTGTGATAAGAATACGGATAATGTCTATTCAATAAGATTACATCTAATTAGAGATGGGTTCTTAAGACCCATGAAGAGCAAACAAGTGGAATTGTAAAGGCTTATGAAAGCTATCACATGTTCTGCAATTTCAGGATGCTTTAGTTTAACTTCATAGTAGTTCGATTGAATTATCTTCAATTCATAATTGCCCGCCTCGGTAGCGTGGTGGTAGCCTGTCTGCCTCACGTTCAAGAGATCCTCAGTTCGAATCTCGGTCAGGGTAAGTTACTTGGATAAGGTTTTTCCGGGGTTTTCCCTTATCCTGAAAGACGAATGTCGGGTAACTCTAAGCTCTATGGACCCTGGGCTCATTTGAGCATCATTTCACCCATTCCATTCATCGTCCGATATGACTTAACGTTGCAGGACGTAAATTACAAACAAAAGAAAAAAATCTTCAATTCATAATTGATGTATTTTAATATTTTATCCTCGAGAGAAATGCAAATAATGCGCTGAAAAATGTCTAGAAGATACACCAGTTAAACAACGGATAGACAGCATAAAACATTAACTACCCTGGAGAGTAACGACTATTAATATATAGTCCCTCAGGTGAGCTCTTTCTTCCGGCGTAACTCTTAATAGAGAATGTACTTCTGAATTCATAAATATAATTATATTCCACATCTTCATACACGAGTGAAACCATCATTTCATGAGACAAATGCTACATTAGTACTATATGTACCGCCGAGAGAGTAAACGTACAAAGCAAAGTCTATTTACTCAAATCTGTGGAAATAACTGAAAAAAAAAAATTGAATTTAAAAATAATTACTTAAGCAAATGTAATGTTACACTCTAAAACCGTTAAAGAGGAAGGTTATCGTTTTAAGTTGCTTAAGGTTAGTTCCTATGTTTACTAATCATATAAACAAGGATTACACTACAAAAATTACACTACAAGGATTTTAACGCTTTCTGTAAAGCCTATAAAAAAGCAAATTATGAATTTAATCCATTTTCGACGCATCAGCTTTCAAAATGACAGTCAAATCTGACTGCAGTACAGCGTTAAATAATATTGTTAATATGTATATACATCTAATTTTACTTTTTACTTTCATAATTTTATATAGGACAAGAAAATAACAGGCTGGCCCCGTAGCTCAGTCGGTAGAGCACCTACCTGCCGTGCTAGGAGTCCCGGGTTCGATTCCCGGTGGAGGTGGGGATTTTTCTCCGACCAAAATAACAAAATAATTCCCGGAAGTGTGAATGAGAGTGCGAATGTGCGTGATCTAATGATTAAAACACGACGAATATGAGTTAACACCTCCGATATGTTCCAAAGGTGAATGGCCGCCAATATGACCATTGCAGTTAAATGCGGGGAAAAAAGAAAATGAGGGAGGGGGGAAACAGAGTGCTGCAACTTCAACCATGTGTAGCTATTACAGGGCAGTGAACTGATATGAAATATAACTCTCATATATGAGTCTCAAACTGCCGATTGCTGCCGTGCTGAGGGATAACTATATCTTTTCAAATGCATGTGGTTTATTAACATCCTGTATGTAGATAAGAAAACGATTTGCAATAATCTGTCTAGAGCGTGAGCAGACGTCGCGACATCTTTTCGAAATCGATTCTAGGTGTCTGTTGCAGTAACCACTAAACCATGTCGGGTGCTTACGGTTCTCGAAGCATATGTAATCAGATATTTAGACAGGTAGCAACTGCATTCCCTGATATTCCGTCGAGTTAAATAACTGAAGAATCATTTTATACATTTGTAGACCCGAGATTACTTTTCCGTTTTATAACAGCTTTTAGCCTTCAGTTTCCTTAATTAAAGATTAAAAACTAAAATGCCTTTCGTGGCCGTATTAACACGCGTATTTCCTTAATATTTTGACAGTTTATTAGAGAATGGTAAACTTGAATGTTTTATACAGATTTAACAAGCAACGCATTTAACTCATTTGAAGTTCCATATAAATTAAATGACAATGACACGAGTTTGGTATACTAGTCATTATAGAGAATTATGTTCTCATAAAAGTTGCTATTGCATGATAGGAACTGCCGACATATGATTTATTCTAAAAAGCTATTTATTTCTCCCATTGCATTTAGTGCAAAAAGGATGGTCCCATGTAATGCTTTATTCGATATTCTTATATCTAATATTAAAATATTTAAAAATATTTTAACAAAACATAAAAAAAAATATCGTAACTACTTTTAACCAATATTGTCAAACTAAAAATGCAAACCATTTCATAGTGATGATAAAATGGTTATTTAGGAAACAGGGGAGCTTCCTTTTTCTAAAGCACTGTAATTGACATCTCAATTTAAGCACTTCCGCTACAAAATGCTACAAAACCAAGATAAAAATTGAATGTTACGTCAGATAATAATCAGAAATGAGATTGCATCATAGACATTGTTGAGCATAAACAACTCCGCCAAAGGGTCGACTCTGAAGTGGGTCAGGAGCAGCAGGAACAGTGCTGCGCGTTACCATGGTAACCCCTCCGGGTTACTTAAGTGTCTTCTTGATGGTGGGCGTGACCGCCAGCCAAAGATGCCACAGTTCAGTCTCCTTCCCCAGATCAGTGCACGAAATGCATTACGCTTTGCAGCGTATGTGTTAATGCCCTTTAGCTGGTTGAGGCACCAGATATACAAGTACAAATTGTAAATGTACACATAACGTTAGATTTCTGGCGAGTTCGTTTTCTGGCGCAAATAATTGTTAGATGAAAACAACGTAAACACGAACATGCGTTTTGAGTTTGAATAAAAGAATTTAAACATTTACTCCCGCTCAGTTACAGATTAATGTCTTTCGAGTGATATTATAAAGCATGGAGCTGTGAAGTTTATCCGAGGAATAATAGAGGAACATTGAGTTCAACCATTTCGAGTCCACTGCCCAAAATATTGATTGATTGATTGATTTGGATATAAGGGCGCTCAACTGCATGATCATCATCAACGCCCTTTCAAAAAACTCATTCAATAGCCAGATATAAATTATTCAAAATTAAAAAAAACAGAAGAAAACAAAATGACAATAGAATAAATAAGCCCAAATGGTTAAAAAAAAAAGAAAAAATAATAATAAAAATAATAATAATAATAATAATAATAATAATAATAATAATAATAATAATAATAATAATAATAATAATAATAATAATAATAATAATAATAATAATAATAATAATAATAATAATAATAATAATAATAATAATAATAATAATAATAATAATAATAATAATAATAATAAGCTATAATTACCAAAATTACCAAAAGGTGTAAAAAATTACTACTTTCAATGTCAACTTGCCATAACAAAAGCTACCTGCCTAATGGTGGTCGAACCAATTTGTTCCTTTTCTCTGGGGCAGGGCTAGCACTTTCAGCAGGTTTTTCCTGCCTTTTCCTCACTGTCGTTTGGGCAGTGAGGACAGGATCTACCCGCTCCACATCCTCAATGGAGGACGGCTTCCGCACTGGTAACTTCGAATCCAGTCTCTCGATAGGATCGGAAACTGCGACCGGCGAAGATGAAAGTCGCCGATCAGCGTCCTCTCCAGATGATTCCTCAGATGTCGACGGAGGAGATGTTCGCGGACTTTAGTGCTGGCTAGCTTTCCTTTCACTGGTCTTACTGTTTTTCTTGAGGAAGTCAGTTTTGTCATACGTGGTCTTAAATTTGCTTGGCGATACATTATATATTACCGGTTCACATGTTCTTGAAGTAGATGCTTTCGGCGGTGACTTGGCTGAATCCTTCTTCTTAGGACTGAACTTGGTCGCCGCGCTCACTGTTGTTCGTGCTGGTGTTTGTTGCTTTGGCTGTGATCTTGGTGTAATTGATGTTTCGGATATTACTTCTCCGTTTATTTCGCTGGTTGTGTTGCGATTTCACGTCTAGGTACCGGCTTAGCTGCAACCGCACTATGAGTAAAGGTCCTAGGTACAGAAGGCTGACGAATACGCAAGAGTTTCCGGGCTTCCCGAAGGACACCCTCTCTTACCCGGATCTCTTGGATCGTCTTCTCCTCCATAAAACGGGGACATTCTCTTGAGTTTGGTGAATGATTTGCACTGCAGTTAACACACGTTGCGGGTGAAGTGAATGCATTGTCATGCTTGACTTCCCCGCAGTCAACGCAAGTGGCAACTCCATTACATGAATCACTCGTGTGGCCAAAGCGCTGGCATTTATAACACCTTAGTAGATTGGGTATATACTGCCTCACCTCAATAGCTTCATACCCTGTCTTAGTCCTTTTCGGGAGATCTACCCGATCAAAGGTAAGAAACAGCGTACGAGTGGGCACTAGTTCACCTCGTTCTTTGCGGTGAACTCGATATACACTTGTCACACACGAGGAGTTCAGGGCCCTATGCAATTCAACGCGCACCGGATAGCTCGCAAGCATATTGGCTTTCAACATTTTTGCAGCCTGCATCGGAGAAACTGCTTCAACCAGGATCGTGCCATTGCGAGATCGAGTACATGACTTTACAGAGCCGGCAATAATATCTAAACTCGTCTGAATAA
Organism: Mantis religiosa; assembly: GCA_030765055.1. Classification (NCBI taxonomy): domain Eukaryota; kingdom Metazoa; phylum Arthropoda; class Insecta; order Mantodea; family Mantidae; genus Mantis; species Mantis religiosa. The sequence continues at coordinate 201,767,728 of CM060948.1, read as the reverse complement.
TGAACGGGTTCACGGTAGTAAACTTTCGACCTTCCTCAGTTCTACAAATAACTAAATAGTGAGGACCACAAGACTCAGCTATTTCTTTTCCACGTTTAATTATAGGGTTTGTCATAAGAAATTGTATGTATTTTTTGTGTTATTCAAAATACTTTAATACTTTTCTCAACTGGGAAGTCATTCTTTTTTTAAAAAAAGAATCGCATAACAACCGGATAACTACCTTTACCTTTATAGGTACATCAACGAAATATGTAATAAAACCATTTCCATGTTTTTCGGTGTTTACGCAAAGTAGATAGAGGAATAAGCTTTTGTGTGAGTAGTTTACGAAAGTCGTATGAATGTAAGAAATCGCATTTATATCGTGGTGATAAGAGGAGCATGATAAATGAAAGTCATTAAACAGTGACTCGTTATTTTTTTTAAAAAAAATAGATATGTCGTTATATCGTGTTATATTCTTCCTATACCCACAACGAAATGTGTAAATGTGTAATGAAAGTTTTTCTTACCTAGGAAGTAGATAGAGTAAGCTACTACAACAGTAGTTTGTAGAAGAGTGAGCGCAGAAAGTAATGTGAGTGCACACTATAAGCTTTCTCTATTTCGCACGATATTTAGCGATTTACATCTCACTTGAAAATTTGATAGCTGTGCCACCTGACACGATTTTAGTTCGCCCTTGACACTAACCCTCCTTTCCATTACTTACGTATATCCACGTAGCCAAACATTCAACTGTTAAATTGCCAGTCCCTATGTCCGTACTCGCTAGAGCATAGGAGATCCGGAGTTGTAGTCCAGTTTCGCACGTGTGGGTGTGCGTGTGGGTGTGCGTGTACGTGTGGGTGTGTGTGTGTGTGTCAGTAAACAAAGAACGGAAAAATACTCAACCAGGAAAAAAATACTCAAACAGGAAATAAGAGGAAGGTAGAGAAGAATGCAATAAAAAATTGCTCCGCTACAGTTAAGCTTTGACCGCCGTGTATTGTCTAGGAAAGTACTCAGGGGAGCTTAACATGATCTTACACTGACACGTCTTCTTTTTTTGTAATAACTTTGTGGAGTTTGCCCCCACCCCTGTATTGGGACTTTAGGTACAAAAGTCCGAGTTCATTACTTATTGATAATAAGTATAATAATAGTCATATTAATTCATATTTGCACATATATACATTTTACACCAACTTGTGTAATTATAAGAAAGGTGATCCTCCGCCGCCACCGCCGCCGCCACCACCAAGTTTGTCTCTGTAACATCACAATTAGATATGCAAGAAATTGTTTTAAACATTAACATTGTAACTCAACGTTAAGAGACAGTATGGAGCCGAGAACTTTAGGTGTTGAAAACTGCTTCCGGATGGGCAAAGATTAATTTTACGAGCTTTTCCTAGATGAAAAGTTATTGTTTGGCAGTATGAAAATGTCGAAATATTGCCACACTGTATCGTAATTTGCTATGACAACACGGCGCTGGGCGGGTTTTCTCCGGGATCTCCAGTTTCCCCCGCCATCTCATTCCACCGGTGTCGTATCTTCACCTCGTGCGTCATCAGTGTCAACTCCTGCGGTGCCGTATGTAGTAAAAGCGGACGTTAAATACCACACACACACACACACACACACACACACACACACACACACACACACACACACACACACACCAAGAAAGACAGAAAACTCGAAGAATATAACTAGAGAATAAGATATTCCCCAAGGTGCTGTACTACTGTGTAGGAGTTTCGGCAAAATTATGGACCGCGTCTTAAATTAAACCGATAGACGATGGTATGAAGCAGGCCAGAAATAAAAAACGAGTGTTTCTTCTGGTGACGGAGTTTTGTATTTTTGTTACCATGGCGCCCAGAATAATGTTTTGCCGCAGCATCCACATCTCGGTAGAAGTGAACTACATGGCAAAGCGAGAAGGCGTATCGGAAAAAAATCGCAACGCAGATGTTTACCTGAGCACATACATGGCGAGTCGAGTGTATGTATACTCTGTTCAGATATAATCATGTCTTCTGGACAGCAACGTGTCATACATCGGCAGGTGCGAGAAATCTATCATATAGACACACGCAGCTTCCAATCACTCTATTTGCGTTTCGTAACTTACTGTACATCAACTTACTAATGTTTCACTCTTCTAATCTGAAGTACTACGGATTCTTTAAATACTTCTCAAGTGGTTAGGGAATGCGCACCGTATGATGGTACATACGGTGAGCGAAAATTGTGACACCTCAGTGTTCAAATGTTTCGTGCATCATCATCCCGGATCCTACTTATTAGTGTTACATCCATATGTTCCTTCCAGTACGGTGGTATTTTAGTGCAACAGTGAGTTCTTATGTCTCTATCTTTTGGATTTTTTAAGCACTAAGTATTTGATTAGAATGTTTTTTTTTTTTTTTTTTTTTTTTTACGCTGGCGCTACATGCTACCGGCAAAAAAAAAACACAACTTATTTTTGTATACTTTGTCACTGGTACTTCTTACTTTTCTCAGCAACTTCCCAGATGGTTCACAACATTAACATTTAAGTATAAATAAAAGAATGCATTATTAAACCAAAGACGAAATTAATTTCCCAAATAACCGCACAGATACCACCATAAAAATGCCTGAGGAAGGCAGTCCATTAATGTTGAGAACATTAAAGGAGCAGTGGCGTATGCTGAAAAGTTGGCATACACATCAAACAGAAATTACGTACCTTACGCACGAAAAACCTCGACCATGACTGTTCCCTAAAGAGTTCTTCCGCGCAGCATACATGGCCCAACTATTTCTATAAAGTTTACAGTAGATCGGAAGTTCTTCGCGTTTTCTCCATTTGTAAGTTTTCCAAACCGGATGCTTTACAACACATGGATTGTGAGGTGTAAATCCGAGTGACGTTTATTATGTCCTCATATGTGAAAAGCTCAAACAAAATTACATAATTCTAAAATTAACTTTCAATGTATAAAATGTGTGCTCACAGCTTCCCTATAATCAACATAATTAAGACTACCGCACAAAAGTGAACTTCAGTATACTCCCGATTATACGGTTTGCGGATTATCTGTGCATACACTACCCAAAAGTAATGTACATACATACATTATATTTCCTCTAAGTACTAAACAGCAGTAAACGACACACCGCATGAGTGTCATTTCTATTGTTTAAACGACCACGAAGAAAAAGCTACAAGATTTTTCTCTTTATGTCATGACTCGTGTGAAAACTATTACACGTGCTCCATACCTACCTGGCAAGGTATGTTTACTGGGATATTAATCGCTATAATTTTTCTTATTTAATCCTGAATATCGATAGTATATTTGGTGCCTACTGCATTCAATACAGAACATAACAGTTCCGTTCCAGTCTTTACAAGTTTATTATTGGTATATACGAAGGCAAATTACTTTGGGATGAAAAGACTATTTGTTCTATCTTTGTAAACTTTAATCTCCGGATTTGATGCATGAGCCTTAACCCTTTCACATCCATGGGACAGATTTCTCCCTTTTATAAAGCATTTTAATAATTCAGGCGTTCTTATAGTTCTTATGGACCTGAAAGGTTCGACCCAAATGTTTGAATGATAACAACAAAAACAAAGATTACCATTCACTTCTTGCGGGGGCGGGGGGTAGAATAGCCAACTTGCCAAAGTTCCCCTGTATTCCATACTATAGATAGGCAGAATCGAATACACTGTATTCCAATACTTTGAAGAATAGAAGCTTTCATTCGAATGCTAGTTCTCGGATGAACTCACTCGGATGACGTCACATGCTGCGAATCGAGAACACTTTCCTGCATTCGAATGCAAGTTCTCGGATGATGTCACATGCTGCGAATCGATTTCATTTACTTGTATTCGAAATCATTCGGTCTCGGATACTACAAACGAGAACATATGCGTGTAAAGTGCTCGGGTTCGCTGGAGCGCATATACTGGTGTTCCGCTGCGTAGAGGGTCGCGGGTTCGAGTCCCGCCTTGGGCATGGTGTTTATGTGTAAACATACAGAAAAACAACAAAAATAAAAACGACGAAAACAAGGAAAATTATATGATGATGATGATGATGATGATGATAATAATAATAATAATAATAATAATAATAATAATAATAATAATAATAATAATAATAATAATAATAATGTTTTGTTATTGTTTCTATAGGCAGGAAGTTTAGGATATCATAAACAATAGGCATATGCGATCTTGAATCGTTTATTTGTGTTCTACTTCACTTTTGCAACGCTCTTGACTAATTGCTATGCTGTGTATGTCGTCACTATGCTGCAGTGTTTCTGATCAGGAAAACATTTTATTTCAAGCCAGGAAATGTTGAACATATTTTAAGGCAGTGTGAACGCATACAGCAGCAAAGTGTAAAAGAATGTGTCAGCACGTACTACTATGTTAAAACGAAAAGAAATTAGTGATTATTGACCACTTGCTTACGCGTATTAACAATTGAATCAATATCAGGAAGCAAGACATAGCACAATAATACATTATTTTCAATGTCAAACTCACATTAACAGGACTTAACGTATAACTATGCTATATTTTATATGATATGGTGTACTTGGAAATCAATAGTACGTCAACATTATAAATAAGAATTTGGTTTCGAGTTTAAAACAGTCATTCATTCGTTATAATTACATATCTCGTAATGTACATGCCTTTTTCCCACGATTTAGTAATGATCACGTATTGAAATGGTTGTTTTGGGACAGTCCGATAACCTTGGGATGTAAGCACTGCAGGTACCCGTAAACAGTATATTTTATCTATCTATTTTGTCAACCAGTTCACTTCTCTCCCCTACGCTGCCAGACCTTTAAGATGTGAATCTGTGGGCACCAATCAGAATATGTGAAACTTAATCGAGATCTGGATTCAAATTCCACCTCAGTGCACCTGCACCTAACGAAAACTTAGGGCAAAAAGTATTCCAGAGCAGCACTCAGGACAAACCTAAACGAGAACTTCGCATTATATTCGCATACACATTTAGATTTCAAGAACATCTCGAGAACTACCAAGAATCGAATGAATCGATCTTTTGTATTCGAATTCGCCCATCACTATTCAATACGTATGCTTGCAATCTTGTCATTTTTCCCCTGGCCATTTTAACCGTAGTAATATCAACGAGGGGAGTGTGTTGCTTTATGCCTACCTTCTATAATTTGTTAAACTTTTTTTAATTTATTGATTAAAGGCATGCACTTAATTGTTATTGTCAATCAGTTTCTATTATTAAACTGAATAATTATTCCAACGTTTTCGATATTGGTCTTTTTGAGAAGCAATGAAATGTCAAAAGTATGTCAGTAAAATAACTCGTGTAGTTTTTGTACTTTTGGTCGGTGGTTCATGTGATCACTGCTTATGTCTAGTATTTCTATTTTTGCCTGCCTCGGTAGCGTAGATGGCTGCGTGTCTGCCTCACGTTCAAGAGGTCCCGAGTTCGAATCTCGGTCAGGGTGAGTTATCTAGATAAGGTTTTATCCGGGGTTTTCCCTTATCCTAAAAGACGAATGTCGGGTAACTCTAAGCTCCATGAACCCCGGACTCATTGGAGAATCATTTCATTCATATCTGATATGACAATGTTGGAGGATGTAAATTACAAAAAAAAAAAAAATCCTATTCTTACATTGCTATTGGCTTCTACAATGGTCTTTATATATGTTGGAAGGTAACTGTCACACCCGTATTTCAGAATTATAATCCAATATTTCCCATAGTATGAGCTGGACTAGATTTGTGGAACAAACTAAAACAATTACATTTGATGACAACAGATCCGAAATGAACGCAGGGAAAAAGGTGTTCTTTCATTTTAAATATGTATGTATCTAACGTGATTCAAGAGAAAAAAAGAAACCTTTATAAATATAATAATATAATACCCAATGTTAAGGGTTGTTTAAGGGTTTGGCATTGCTAGGATGTGTAGATGTGTACCACCTAATAGCCTCTACGTATGCTAAGCTGGTAACATTTTCTATCTACGGACAACATAGTACACCTCCGATAAGGGTGTGGATTTAAAAGCGTGAAAAACGTACACAAGACGTACGCCTAAAGTTAGGAGTGAACTGAGAACAATCCTCCTGCAAGTTTAATAGTAATATTACGAATGATGTCATAACGAAATTGCCTCCTCCCACATATCAGGGTGTCAAACGGGAGCAAGAAACACTGCCAAAGCTGTAATAAAGCTATTTTGCGTTTTAAGGTCAACTAATTTTCGATCTGGTATACTATCTATGAAAGGAACACTTTTTTTCTTTTCTTGTTTATTTTCATTTTATTCTTAAAACATATTACTAATGCATCACTTAATCGACTATGTTATCCCAGTCAGGGTCACTTTACACATTAATATTATGTTGTCAAGGTAACCTGTGGTAGACAGAAAATTGAGGTCATTGTCTCTTAACGGATTGTAACTAGATCTTCGTAGCGAACAGCAATAAGTGGAAATATCAGTGTGCAACACACACTTGTTATATATTTTCGTATTTACCGATTCACCTTCGGATTTTTCGAAACTGGCAGTTTCACGTTTTGTAAACATATAACTAAATTATTAGTAGTTGGCGTTCTGTTATATCCCGTTCTTAAAACGGTACTTTCTTGCAACTAAAATGGTTTTATTTATATTGATGACGTTTTAATATTATGTCAATACTACACTGGCATTTGAACTGTAATACTACCATTTCTAACTATTCTGCATTAAAAGTTCTTTATGACTGTTTTACACTTAAAATAAACAACACTTACATTTCAGATACTGCTTGTCAGTAGTAACATTCCATTCAAATAGGCGGGTAGGTTGGACGAGGAAAATTACAATCTACACATCACCCAACACTTGTATCATGCGCCGAACACAAGAATACACTTGCCAGGTTGCTCAAATTGAACTCACCCAACTAATACAAACTTTTTAGTTTCAACAGAAACTCGCAAAATTTCCGAAACTGCTTTCTGCCCGAACTCCCACCAAACATCACCAGTTGCACGATCCCAACTGCTTACGTGTCCGTTGGCAAAGATTCAGGAGTGAAGACGCGGGATCTGCGAGGCTCGCCGACCGGCACGTAGGTTGGATTGCCAATGTGTCAGTGCTGTTTGAAGCGAGTCTGGAACTGTACGGAGCCGACCGATCGCGACCGAAAAGGGCCATAGGGGAAGGAGAGGGGAAGGTCACTCACTTGCTCGGGAGTCAATGAACGCGCCACGACAACCGACTGGTCCAGCGGCCAGCCGCAGACTCTCTTAAAACTCCCCCCCCCCCCGCCGCTTCTTCTTTCTGCAAGTTTCCCAGGAACGTAACTCAGAGAAACTTATTTTTCACATACAAAAAGCTATTTACAATATATTTAATATGTACATGTGACGAAGGACTTGAAATTTAAATTTCCACTTATATGAAAGGAAAAGTCCAAAAATTTGATTGCAATTTTGAGATCACAAAGAAATGAATATCCAAAATTTCAGCTAAGTCACCATTTTTCTCCAAATATATACGTGAATAAAGGTTTCACACAAGCGTTATAAATTGAGGAGTAAAAATTGTCCATTGCCTTTTACCACATTTAGCTATTGGCATATGCAACCAAGTAATGCATAAGCAAAGCGATTATTAGCTACTGTATTACACAGCTGATACTTATAATTTGTTTACATTATAGATTAGAAAATAAAAGATGATGAGGCTTTTTAAGCCTAAGTTACAAAGACTAAATAATCATAAAGGATTGTATTCGTTAATAAGCGCTGCTGTAATGCGTAGCCATACACAATACTTTTAATAACGAGGATTTCATAATGTCAGAAATCAAAAGTACTTCAACTTTGTAAAATTTCGGTCGAAACGTTCCTTAAATAAACTTTATTTGGAATAGCTAGTAATTTAAGTTAATCAGATATAATCAAATACAACCCAGAAACTGTAAATAATACATCAAGAAAGTCAGGAAATATCTAATATCTTCCTTACTATTGCGTACAACGGAATTTGTAATAAAAGTAGTTCTCCAAACATCTATTTGTGCTAAGTAACTCTATGTACTCGTAGATAAACTTTTGTTAGAATAGTTCGTAAAATGTCTAAAGAAATTAACGTGCATGTGACGCATCACATTTTATATTTGAGTCAGTTTTGTTGTAAAACTGACAGTTTAAATTCTTGTGATTTAATTTATATTCATAAGCTAATATAGGAATTATTCTGCTACATAGTGCAACTACCAAATATAGCTATTTGCCTAGGAGGTATTAACTCACAGATATATGAAAGTAATATTCCTAATATTTTCATATTTCTTTACATCTGTAAAGAGGAGCACTTTGGCAGATGGGCTTCGTTGAAGTCAGGAGGAGACCCGGTTATACAATCGTCAAGAATCCAGGACATACTGCTACAACGATGTGATGAAATCCCATTTTAACAAAAATAATTTTATCTTGGGAACTACAGTATAGTTTGGCACAAGCTTGGATCATTCTGCATTGATGCCGTGTTCAGAAATACAATCTGAAGCCTGAAGATCATTCACGCCATTTTGTGGTTCTTCTTTATAAAAGCATCTTAAATCCTAACTTTATATCATCTGTGTTTTCAAATAATGAGGCAAACTTTAGACGGAAAGGTATTTCGCGTACTAGTAAAAGGTAATCGTATTTGAACATTAAAGCGCAGCATGCCGTTTTTCTATTTTTCAATGATGCTGTAAACGGTCCAGTGCCACAATTTTGGCAGGTACAATGGACAAATACCTTGGGCTTCACCCGTGACAATGGAGTTGTTTTATTTTTCGAAAATACACGCTTTATGAGTTACTCGTAAATGTGTCTTTAATAATAATAATTATAAGAACAGGAGCGTGACTACAGCTTGATGGCGCTTCCCCACATTTCTGAAAATACATAGAATCTTTAATATAGTTCACACGAACTAAACGTTTCGCACTAGTACGAAAAAAACTTTATACCGCTCTATTTTCGCCAGCTTTGGTTTCAGCCCAATCACATGAAGTTATACTTTGTAGTTGCACACGTTTAATAATTCGACTTGGTTTGATTAGGTTTTATTTTTCATTGTTTTTATATGGTTAATTACTTAAGGCGATCCTGTGATCTGTTCATAATACAAATCGTCATACTGCAACTTATCACAATTCTACCTTCCTAAGTCTAAAACATTATCAAGCACACATCATCTACATATGGTGGCAGAAGTGACTATAGAAGAAAATGAAATGGAAAAACAAAGTAAAGTCATACCAGCCGGAGAAATAGTAACACTGGAACTACCACATAAAAGTGTAGAAACAATATGAAATAACATTTAGTCGCTTCATTTCCTGGAGTAATGCAAATCATATTTCAAGTAATTGCACTGAAAATGCGCCATTGAACGCAAAAGTAATCAGTGGAAACCTTCATCATTGAAGACTAACTATTCAATGATTAAACTTCGTGTTAACGTCAAGGGCATCAAGCCATTAGAAAGTTAGAAAGCATCAGCTTATGACATTTTTAAACTGAAAGTGAAGATTACAGGTCCAAAAAGTTACAAACAACAGCTGCTGCACATGAAAGTCGATATCGCCTTTGTCATTACTTATGTTTCAACGATGATTATATATGTGATTTCTCTTACTTTCAGGGATCAACATAATGTTATTGATATTTTACAATTCGAGCGCTGTCTAACAAAAAAGGCATATGAATGATCATTTGTTAAAGGGACAGATGTCCATCAGAATGAATTTTCGGGTAATTTAAAAAAATGTAGTTATTACTATATTTCTTGAGGTTTCTCCGAATTTCGCATTCAAGAATCAAGTACTACCACTCCTAATGAGGATGGTTGATTGAAATCTCGTTTATTGAGAAAAATGATAATTTTATTAACTTTCAAAAGCTGCGGACTTGTACCCTTTAAAAAAAATTTGAAAAAGCTAACATACGTATAAATTTAAAAATGTAGTTTATTGACTTTTAATGCTTGTACATAAATTCACCCGTTTTCATTATGCTGTAGAGAAAATTAAGCAGAAGAACGTGTTTAATAAGTTCATATTAGTCCTCTAACTCTGCATTTTGCACCACCAAAGCGTCCTTCAGAATGTCCATATAAAATTCACTGCAGCTATCTTCCACAAACAGTTGATTTTGTTAAGGTCCTCGAATATATTGCTTTTTATTGCCACTTTACCAGCAGGATAGCATACATTTAGATAGTTCAACATGCTGATCTAGGCCAACATGAGAGGTAAGTTTGACCAGACAATCCCACAATATACCGAGGTTGCTGGAACCATAAATGAAGTGATGTAATTAACCCATGCGAAAATGAATTCATTCATTCCTCTGTTTGAATGATGTTTCTAGGGAAACAACTGTGCTCCTATAGAACTTGGGCCGCCAGTGATTAATATTGTAAACTTCTTTTGAGCTATCTACCTCAGTTAGAATTCAGGAGAGACATAGTTACCACATACCTCACTGATCACGCAAATGCACCACTTCGCGACAGAGCACGGTAGGGATTAGGGTATCTGATCATATAAGACTGTCGTCACATGATTGCTCCAAGAAATCAATGACGCCGTTGTGCCGAGGTATCTTGCAACTCCCGCTTTGTAAAGAATGTCTGAAGTATAGAGTCGGCATTTCTGGCGCCTGTTTTGTAAAGTTCCACTCAATTCCTTAATAATGTAAATATATTACGAAAATAATTAATCACAAATAAAGTTTTATGCGATTTACTAATATCGGTTTCTTGGAATTATTTCCAAAATCTAAATTATAATGCACAGTTTCATAGGATGAAGCACGAAATTTTGCTCCCATAAAATCCTATCAGTACCGTATGTACCGGCTTATAATTTACAACTCACTACCACGGCATTTAAAATTCGTGCTCTACTGGCATCTAAGCAACATAGTTATCCATGATTGGTATTACTTTTTAGTTTTCAAAATAAAAAATAACTTCGGCTTTCCCGGGTTAGTAAGATGAGCAATGCATTCAAACTTCAGAAACATTAGGAACACTCTTATTTAGGAAGATATGAAATCTTAGAATTTTGTGGTAAAATGTTTAAGATATAATTGGTATAGAGATATCAGGAGAATGCCAGAGGAACACTACTGAGAAACGTTTCGGAATGTTGTCCACCTACGAGAAGAGCAAGGATTATATCCGGAAATGTTTGGATGTAAGGAATAAGGTAGGGGATGAAGACGAAGACGGGAAAGAGAAGAAGGTGCAGGAGAAATAAAATAACAGCGCTGAGTGGAGAAAAATTAAAAATGAGATAAAATAAGAATTGCAATGGCAGAAACAGCAGAGTTATAACTATACATTAACCGATTTGCTATTAGATTCTACCAGCTTGAGTGATTTCGTCTCAATCGGATTTAAAATATGATGATGGTAGATGTACTTTGAATTTAGCGAAATGAGAAATGTAAATTCTAGTGAATTATATGGCTTGTCAGCATTTTTATATCCTTATTGAGAGTGGTGCAGATTTTTATGATCAATGCAATAAAATATGGCAAGTATCAGGTACGATAGTCCTTCATATATCTAACTAATTGCATATTAGAAGCAATTTGCTGTTATGGAAACAAATAATTTTTTTTATGTTTTACTTCAGCGTAAAATTGTACATTCATTCGATGTAAATCTCTTTTTTTTGGAGGGGGATTCGACATTTAGTCCCCTTATGGCTTACAAAGGATCATCATTTTCAAAATATTGCAAGTTTAACTATAAATTAACAGTGACTTGTATTTATTATTATTATTATTATTATTATTATTATTATTATTATTATTATTATTATTATTATTATTATTATTATTATTATTATTATTATTATTATTATTATTATTATTATTATTATTATTATTATTATTATTATTATTATTATTATTATTATTATTATTATTATTATTATTATTATTATTATTATTATTATTATTATTATTATTATTATTATTATTATTATTATTATTATTATTATTATTATTATTATTATTATTATTATTATTATTATTATTATTATTATTATTATTATTATTATTATTATTATTATTATTATTATTATTATTATTATTATTATTATTATTATTATTATTATTATTATTATTATTATTATTATTATTATTATTATTATTATTATTATTATTATTATTATTATTATTATTATTATTATTATTATTATTATTATTATTATTATTATTATTATTATTATTATTATTGTTGTTATTATTATTATTATTATTATTATTATCATCATCATCATCATCACCACCATCCACATATTGGGGACAGCTTCCACTAGAGAGATTTTTCACCACCAGTTCATATCCCCGTGCAGCACTATACAATTAATTCCCTCGGCTGAACTGGTCACTAGACGCTGTGATTTCGTCACATGAAGCATTTCTATTGGCAAACGCAAGATTTTGTGGTGACAATTGTTTATAAAATTTGCATTAATAATTTTAATTGTTCGTGTTTCGTGGTTTTTTACCATACATTTGCATTAATTTTGCGCAAATTTTCGGGAAGAATTAATGAGTAATGGCATGGCTGAAATGAAAAGTAACAGGTAACTAGAGTAACACAACTGTTAAAACCTCCTTTTTCCAAATTAAAATATTCTATTTGAAATCAGCAGGCAGTAGGTAACATTAATAAAATCAAATATTACACATCAGATATCACCAAACTGCGGCATAAAACAAGGTGTGATATTTTCGCTTTTCATACTTGTTCTTTTGTCTGTCACAACTAAGTTATATGTAGAGAAAAATCTCTCACTGTCAGCGTTTGAGATCGACAAACACAGATAATGAAGGGACGTTTTACAAAAACTGTAGTAATAATCAGCTTTTGCCTTCAATGCCAGGAGTGCTATTACTACATCTAATCTGTTATCGTTAGAACCATGGCTTTGCTGTACAACAAAGCTCTTTGTAACAAAGAAGAAAATCAGAATCACAGGTAATACCACTTGTTTTAAATGCATTAGTTGTTTAAATGCTGCCAATACATGACTTAAATCACCTGTACTTGATTTAGTAATTAGCCTAGAAGGCTCAAACAAATGATCTAAAGCTTTTATGGCTATTACATCATCAGTTTCTTTTGCATAATGGAGTTCAATTTAAACAAAGTCATACAGTAGCAAACTTTTAGATTCTCTACACTGGGATTCATGATATGTTCTACAAGCGCACTTACTCTGTTTCCAAGGTGACCACTCTCTAATATTTCCCATTTGGCTCCCAGGGCCGCGCCATGGCTCAGTGGTTAGACCACTTGGCTCTCACCAAGGCGGCCCGGTTTCGATCTCAGGCGACCGCAAAGTAAGATTTGTGATGGACGACACGGCGCTGGGGCGGGTTTTCTCCGGGATCTCCGGTTTCCCCTGCCATCTCATTCCACCGGTGTTCAATCTTCATCTCATGTATCATCAGTGTCATCGCCTGCGGTGCCGTATGTAGTAAAAACGGGCGTTAAACACTACACACACACACACACACACACACACACACACACACACACACACATACACACACACACACACACACACACACACACACACACACACACACACACATTTGGCTCCCAGCCAGTTTGTTCGGGAAAAAACTAGATGAGCCACACGTGTTTGTTTAGAATGAAATTCTAATATTGGATCTGTTATCAATCTGCAATTTTCAGAAACAAATATAGTTGCTGTTGTACCTTTACAATACTGCAACACTTGGCATCGCAGAAATGATCATTTAACAAATTTTGCGCAGGAACTGAAAGCTTTTCCTTTTTAAAAATAAATCGACAATTGCATCAAAGTAACTGGCAATGTAAACTACTGAATTAATCCAGCTAGACCAGCGTGTCAGTACAGGCAGTGGGAACAGTTTTAGTTCCCATTGGATGCTTGGTTTTCAATTAGGTATTTTTTGTGTTCATTTTTTAAGTTTTGAGCACTTCCGAACACATTCTTAAACCCTGAGGGACAATATTTTCATGTTAATGTGATGTCTGAGAGTAGCGTCCAAGAAGTTCAGTACCTTTTCAATAACTTTAGTCGGCATCATTGGAGTTTTTTGCTGTGCACGGTGTGCTATGCAGTAAAATGACATTTCTAGTCAGCATACCACAAATAGTTCTCAGTATCACGGACTAGCCGGATGCTGTGGTGTCAGTTTATTGTTGCACCACTTAACTGTTATTTCAGTGCGCATGATGATGTCACTTTATTGGCTTTGTTAAGTGTTAAATTTTATCTTGCTTTCGTTAAATTTGTAAACATTTTTTTCACAACTTCTAGCTTCATGCTATGAGGACATGAATGTTAAATTAAAGCTATATTATGCAATTTGTAATAAATGTAAATTTTTCTATGCGACTAAAATAATAGAAATTGTCTCATTTATCGCTAAAAAATATTATCCTCGAAAAAAAGGAAAAATTCACGAAGATTCGCAAAAAAATCGCTAAAAACAAAAACTCTTGCCTCACTCTATTAGCTTTGCTCGGGACATTCCAACTGCTGCTAGCATCAGGTGACGTGTTAGTTATTTAGTAGATATGTATATTGCAGAAAAGCCTTGAACTTTACTGTGTGTGCGCTTATCGTGTTACATCAACGCAACATTTATCCCAAACGAAAAGGTTTGTTATGACTGGAAGCGTGGCAGATGTGGGTGCATCTACGTATTTTGTGACTATGTTGTCAGTTTCAGATTAGGAAGCGTGCCTTTATGCCTAATGCAGCCACTATTTCTTTCTCTTTTATTAAATTCGTTTGCTAATATTGCAGGCATTCGCTTCTAAACCAGAAAATATGAACTAGTCTTAAGGCAGAGGAAGAAATGCTGGCATTTATATTGCTATGTTTTGCTGATTATGAATTAGTGGCCATATCGGTGTAAAAGAAATCAAAGCTTCCTATATGCAGGAGTTTATCGTTTATCTATTTATCTCCTCTAAATGTTCTTGTTTTATAATTCATCACAACATATTCATTGCTTCATTGTATATTTTAACTGGTTCAGGAGACTGCAGTAATATGCATGTTATTAAAATACTGAAAAATAAACAGCACATTTCCGTGCTGAAAATGCTGTTATTTGAATTTTCGAATTAATTATAGAGAAAATGAATCCTCTTGCACTGACGCAAGACATGAATAAATCTTATAGGCAAAACAAACACTTATGTGTATCTATTACTTTTATTAATATTATTAGTTTAATGTTTCAGTATTAGTTGCAGGAGTGAAAATAAATTCTGGAGTCCAACTTCTTTCAAGAGAAACTCACGCGCAGCTTCAAGTAAGTCACGGATAAACTCCGAAGCTGTTGTTAATAGGACAATTAAAGTACCATCAGGAAAGAAGACGACATAAATTACATATTTATTTCTCAACATAGTCTCGTTTCAGCATATAGCTTCTTTTGGAGTTCCTACCCTTTCATGCTGCAAAATAATCCCTTGTCTCAAATGTGACCTCCTCAGTTATGTTTCCACTTCATGTTCTGAAGCAAGGAAAAATTGCCGGCAGTCAGGTCGGCCGGATAAGGGGGTTGCGGCAGCAATTCATAACGCAATTCCTGCAATTTGGCGGCGACAAATGGAGCCTTGTCTCATTAAAGATTTTGACTAATCGGACCAGTACTCAATCAATGAACTGCGGTTTCTTCTGACTTCTTGAGTTTCTCTCTCGCATTTATAAAGTCTTCACATAATTATATAATTCACTAGAACATGCACACCTCTGTTCCCTGAGTTTCTGTTCCGATTATTCCTATTAAACATGCCCATATTCCTATTCTCTCAGTGTTCTGATTCTTATCTAGTAACTAGACCTCTATATCGATCCCTTATATCATATTGGTTTCTAATTTAAAAGACTATGCCCCTTGCACGTAGAAATTTGAATTTTCTTGTTTATTTCTTCCAGGATTTCTGTTATTTTGTACTTCTAAGTTCTGCAATTTACTTTCAAGTGCTAACAAATAATCAGTCATTCGAGAAACGGTACTTGGATTCGCTTTGGCTAAATAGTGCTAAATGGTTTTAGGAATAGTACCGTAACAATATCAGATCTTTATTGCCCATTGGTAGATCTAAGTTTCTCCATTTCGTATTTACGTTCATGAAATAAGTCATCACGGAATGATCAGTGTAGCTTGTTCATTCCATCCCAGCCGACATAAAAGCGAAAACAAAGCTTTCACTTCTGACCATAGATACTTACACGGAAGCAATTATGGGGGTCTTCCACCCTCAAACATATGGGGTGGTCCTTCTCACTAAATTCACCAAGTTAAAGCGCTGTTGCGATGTTTTTCTTCTCCTCAGAGTTGTTAGTTGTTGTTGTTTGTCGTTGTTGTTGTTCGTTGTTGTTAGTCGTTGTTGTTGTTAGTCGTTGTTGTTGTTAGTCGTTGTTAGATGTTGTTAGTCGTTGTTAGATGTTGTTAGTCGTTGTTAGATGTTGTTAGTTGTTGTTAGATGTGTTAGTTGTTGTTGTTTGTTAGTTGTTGTTGTTTGTTAGTTGTTGTTGTTTGTCACTTGTTCTTTTTGATTGTTAGTTGTTGTTGTTTGTTAGTTGTTGTTGTTTGTTAGTTGTTGTTGTTGTTGTTTGTTAGTTGTTGTTGTTTGTTAGTTGTTGTTTATTGTTATTTGTTGTTTATTGTTATTTGTTGTTTGTTGTTATTTGTTATTTGTTGTTATTTGTTGTTTATTGTTATTTGTTGTTTGTTGTTATTTGTTGTTTATTGTTATTTGTTTGTTGTTATTTGTTGTTATTTGTTGTTTATTGTTATTTGTTGTTTGTTGTTAGTTGTTGTTTATTGTTATTTGTTGTTTATTGTTATTTGTTGTTTGTTGTTATTTGTTATTTGTTGTTATTTGTTGTTTATTGTTATTTGTTGTTTATTGTTATTTGTTGTTTGTTGTTATTTGTTATTTGTTGTTATTTGTTGTTTGGTGTTATTTGTTGTTTTTTGTTATTTGTTGTTTTTTGTCATTTGTTGTTATTTGTTATTTGTTGTTTTTTGTTATTTGTTGTTTGTTATTTGTTGTTTGTTGTTATTTGATGTTTGTAGTTATTTGTTGTTTGTTGTTATTTGTTGTTTGTTGTTATTTGTTGTTTGTTGTTATTTGTTGATTGTTGTTATTTGTTGTTTTTTGTTATTTGTTGTTTGTTGTTATTTGTTGTTTGTTGTTACTTGTTGTTTATTATTATTATTATTATTATTATTATTATTATTATTATTTGTTTTTGCTTTTTGTTTTTTGTTATTTGTTGTTTTTTGTTATTTGTTGCTTTTGTTATTTTTTGTTATTTGTTGTTTTTTGTTGTTTTTTTAATTGTTGTTTTTTGTTATTTGTTGTTTTTTGTTATTTGTTGTTTTTTGTTATTTCTTGTTTTTTGTTATTTGCTGTTCTTTGTTATTTGCTGTTTTTTTGTTATTTGTTAGTTTTTGTTATTTGCTGTTTTTTGTTATTTGTTGTTTTTTGTTGGTTGTTTTCTGTTGGTTGTTGTTTTTTGTCAGTTGTTTTTTGTTAGTTGTTGTTTTTTTGTTACTTGTTGTTTTTTGTTAGTTGTTTTTTGTTAGTTGTTGTTTTTTGTTAGTTGTTGTTTTTTGTTAGTTGTTGTTTTTGTTAGTTTTTGTTTTTTGTTAGTTTTTGTTTTTTTTTAGTTGTTGTTTTTTGTCAGTTGTTGTTTTTTGTTAGTTTTTGTTTTTTGTTAGTTGTAGTTTTTTGTTAGTTGTTGTTTTTGTTAGTTGTTGTTTTTTGCTTTTTGTTGTTTTTTGTTTGTTTATTGTTATTTGTTTAATTTTATTTGTTGTTTGTTTGTTATTTGTTGTTTGTTGTTATATGTTGTTTGTTGTTATTTGTTGTTTGTTGTTATTTGTTGTTTTTTGGTTATTTGTTGTTTTTTGTTATTTCTTGTTTTTTGTTATTTGTTGATTTTTTGTTATTTGTTGTTTTTTGTTATTTGTTGTTTTTTGTTATTTGTTGTTTTTTGTTATTTGTTGTTTATTGATATTTGTTGTTTTTTGTTATTTGTTGTTTTTTGTTATTTGTTGTTTTTTGTTATTTGCTGTTTTTTTGTTATTTGTTGTTTTTTGTTATTTGTTGTTTTTTGTATTTTGTTGTTTTTGTTATTTGTTGTTTTTTGTTATTTGTTCTTTTTTGTTATTTGTTGTTTTTTGTTAGTTGTTTTTTGTTAGTTGTTGTTGTTAGTTGTTGTTTTTTGTTATTTTTTGTTATTTGTTGTTACTTGTTGTTTATTATTATGTGTTGTTGCTTTTTGTTTTTTGTTATTTGTTGTTTTTTGTTAATTGTTTTTTGTTATTTGTTGTTTTTTGATATTTGTTGTTTTTTGTTATTTGTTGTTTTTGTTATTTTTTTGTTATTTGTTGCTTTTTGTTATTTGTTGTTTTTGTTATTTTTTGTTTTTTGTTGTTTTTTGTTATTTGTTGTTTTTGTTTTTTTATTTGTTGTTTTTTGTTATTTGTTGTTTTTTGTTATTTGTTGTTTTTTGTTGTTTGTTGTTTTTTGTTATTTGTTGGTTTTTGTTATTTGTTGTTTTTGTTATTTGTAGTTTTTTGTTGGTTGTTGTTCCTTGTTGGTTGTTTTTTGTTAGTTGTTGTTTTCTGATAGTTGTTTTTTTGTTAGTTGTAGTTTTTTGTTAGTTGTTTTTTGTTTTTTGTTGTTTTTTGTTTGTTTATTGTTATTTGTTGTTTATTTTTATTTGTTGTTTATTTTTATTTGTTGTTTGTTGTTATTTGTTGTTTGTTGTTATATGTTGTTTGTTGTTATTTGTTGTTTGTTGTTATTTGTTGTTTGCTATTTGATGTTTTTAATTTGTTGTTTTTTGTTATTTGTTGTTTTTTGTTATTTGTTGTTTTTTATTTGTTGTTTTTTGTTATTTGTTGTTTTTTGTCATTTGTTGTTTTTTGTTATTTGTTGTTTTTTGTTTGTTGTTTTTTGTTATTTGTTGTTTTTTTGTTATTTGTTGTTTTTTTGTTATTTGTTGTTTTTTGTTATTTGTTTTTTTGTTGTTGTTTTTTGTTATTTGTTGTTTTTTGTATTTTGTTGTTTTTTGTTATTTGTTGTTTTTTGTTATTTGTTGTTTTTTGTTATTTGTTGTTTTTTGTTAGTTGTTGTTTTTTGTTAGTTGTTGTTAGTTGTTGTTTTTTGTTATTTGTTGTTATTTGTTGTTACTTGTTGTTTATTATTATTTGTTGTTGCTTTTTGTTTTTTTTATTTGTTGTTTTTTGTTATTTGTTGTTTTTTATTATTTGTTGTTTGTTGTTATCTGTTGTTTTTTGTTCATTGTTGTTTTTTGTTATTTGTTGTCTTTTGTTATTTGTTGCTTTTTGTTATTTGTTGTTTTTGTTATTTTTTGTTTTTTGTTGTTTTTTGTTATTTGTTGTTTTTTGTTATTTGTTGTTTTTTGTTGTTTGTTGTTTTTTGTTATTTGTTGGTCTTTGTTATTTGTTGTTTTTTGTTATTTGTTGTTTTTTGTTGGTTGTTGTTCTTTGTTGGTTGTTGTTTTTTGTTAGTTGTTGTTTTTTGTTAGTTGTTGTTTTTTGTCAGTTGTTTTTTGTTAGTTGTTGTTCTTTGTTATTTGTTGTTTTTTGTTATTTGTTGTTTTTGTTATTTGTTGTTTGTTGTTATTTGTTGTTTGTTGTTATTTGTTGTTTGTTGTTATTTGTTGTTTGTTGTTATTTGTTGTTTTTTGTTATTTGTTGTGTTTTGTTATTTGTTGTTTTTGTTATTTGTTTTTTTTGTTATTTTTTTGTTTTTTTTTATTTGTTGTTATTTGTTGTTTTTTGTTATTTGTTGTTATTTGTTGTTTTTTGTTAGTTGTTGTTGTTGTTTTTTGTTATTTGTTGTTCTTTGTTATTTGTTGTTTTTTGTTATTTGTTGTTTTTGTTATTTGTTGTTTTTTGTTATTTGTTCTTTGTTGTTTTTTATTTGTTGTTTTTTGTTATTTGTTTTTTTTTTGTTATTTGTTGTTTTTTGTTATTTGTTGTTTTTTGTTATTTGTTGTTTTTTGTTATTTGTTGTTTTTTGTTATTTGATGTTTGTTGTTATTTGTTGTTTGTTGTTATTTGTTGTTTGCTGTTATTTGTTATTTGTTGTTTTTGTTATTTGTTTTTTTGTTATTTTTTTGTTTTTTGTTATTTGTTGTTTTTTGTTATTTGTTGTTTTTTGTTATTTGTTGTTATTTGTTGTTTTTTGTTAGTTGTTGTTAGTTGTTTTTTGTTATTTGTTGTTTTTTGTTATTTGTTGTTTTTTGTTATTTGTTGTTTTTGTTATTTGTTGTTTTTTGTTATTTGTTATTTGTTGTTTTTTTATTTGTTGTTTTTTGTTATTTCTTGTTTTTGTTATATTTTGTTATTTGTTGTTATTTGTTGTTTTTTTTTAATTGTTGTTTTTTGTTATTTGTTGTTTTTTGTTATTTGCTGTTTTTTGTTATTTGTTGTTTTTTGTTATTTGTTGTTTTTTGTTAGTTGTTGTTTTTTGTTATTTGTTGTTTTTTGTTATTTGTTGTTTTTTGTTATTTGTTGTTTTTTGTTATTTGTTGTTTTTTGTTATTTGTTGTTTTTTGTTATTTGCTGTTTTTTGTATTTGTTGTTTTTTGTTATTTGTTGTTTTTTGTTAGTTGTTGTTTTTTGTTAGTTGTTGTTTTTTGTTAGTTGTTGTTGTTAGTTGTTAGTTGTGGTTAGTTGTTGTTGTCGTTAGTTGTTGTTGTTGTTAGTTGTTGTTGTTGTTGTCGTTAGTTTTTGTTGTCGTTAGTTGTTGTTGTTGTTAGTTGTTGTTGTGGTCAGTTAGTTGTTGTTGTTAGTTGTTGTTGTTAGTTGTTATTTGTTAGTTGTTAGTTGTTGTTGTTAGTTGTTAGTTGTAGTTGTTGTTAGTTGTTATTGTTAGTTGTTGTTAGTTGTTAGTTGTAGTTGTTATTTGTTGTTAGTTGTTAGTTGTTGTTAGGTTTTTTGTTGTTGTTGTTTGTAGTTGTTAGTTGTTGTTTGTTGTTGTTAGTTGTTGTTGTTGTTTGTTAGTGTTGTTGTTGTTAGTTGTTGTTAGTTGTTGTTGTGAGTTGTTGTTAGTTGTTGTTGTTAGTTTTTGTTGTTAGTTGTTGTTGTTAGTTGTTGTTTGTTGTTAGTTATTGTTGTTAGTTGTTGTTAGTTGTTGTTGTTAGTTTTTGTTGTTAGTTGTTGTTGTTGGACGTTGTTGTTAGTTTTTGTTGTTGTTAGTCGTTGTTGTTAGTCGTTGTTGTTGTTAGTCGTTGTTGTTGTTATCGTTGTTGTTGTTAGTCGTTGTTGTTAGTCGTTGTTGTTGTTAGTCGTTGTTGTTGTTAGTCGTTGTTGTTGTTAGTCGTTGTTGTTGTTAGTCGTTGTTGTTGTTAGTCGTTGTTGTTGTTGCTAGTCGTTGTTGTTGTTAGTTTTTGTTGTTGTTGTTAGTTGTTAGTCGTTGTTAGTTTTTGTTGTTGTTCGTAGTCGTTGTTGTTAGTCTATGTTGTTGCTGTTAGTCGTTGTTGTTAGTCGTTGTTGTTGTTAGTCGTTGTTGTTGTTGTTAGTCGTATCTAATGTGTATCCTTTTATACCAAATAAGACCATAGAAGAAAGCCTACTAGGTGTAAAGCCTACTAGGTGAAACTAGGTGTAAATTTAGCATCGACTATTGAGTACATACGAGTAGGTATGCCCATACCAAGCCTACTGAAACTAGGTGTAAATTTAGCATCGACTACTGAGTACATACGAGCAGGTATCCCCATACCAAGCCTACGGTAACTCGGTGTAAATTTAGCATCGACTGCTGAGTACATATGAGCAGGTATCCCCATACCAAGCCTACGGTAACTCGGTGTAAATTTAGCATCGACTACTGAGTACATACGAGCAGGTATCCCCATACCAGGTTTCTCCCACATCATGAGTTTTCGTCGCCAATTATATATAAATCCTGAAGACCTACAGAAACTAACAGAAAGAATCTTGTTACCTTATGAAGGAGTTAATTATTGGATATATATTTCCACAGGCAATCCTACCTGCTTTCTTTATAAACAAGAAGGTCACCTTGCAAGGCAATGTAAAATTAATAATACACTACCCTCAGTAAGCTCTATCATATCTACTGATGACAATAACTCACAAACATCAGAAGACAACGCTTCAGAAATGAATGAAGAAAGCCCTTCCAAGGAAGAAGAAATACAGGAGAACATATACAATATCCCCACACAAAAGAACAACCAATAATAACACAACAAACGGAGACAGATCATAGTACCGAAGAGAACCTAGTTGACTCTCAGTTGGAAAACGACCTTGAACTTGACTTATACGAAGAACAGATTAAATACGAGTTTCTCCTGCTACCTGCGACAGCATCTTTCAAAGTAAGCAAAACAAAAATACCAAAATCATCGTCTGACTCTGCAAGTCAGGGAAAAGATGAACCGGATCTAGAAACCACTAATCAAAGCTCAGATGAGGAATTAGGCAGGACACAATGAAATTAAAAAATCAAAACCTCCTAAAAAGAAACCAAAGACACAAGTGAGTCAGCATAATGTTGCTGAATTCCTGGCTCATATAAAACCATACTTAGAATCTAAGCCCGTCGAAATAACATTCTTAAAATATTGTCTGCAAACGACTAGGGGTATATCAACAACTCTTCAAGGAGATATGCGCCAAATACCCAGACTAAACACATATTTACACTGATGGTTCAAAAAATGAAATTGGATGTGCTTGTGCAGCAGTCTATCCCACACATATGTTATTTACCTTACCTAAATGTTATACAGTCTTCTCCTCTGAACTCTATGCTATCAAACGATCATTTGAAGATATTAAAAACAATGAAAGTGATTCTCAGTATCTAATTCTCACTGATTCACAATCTTCCATAATGCCCCTACAAAACCAAAAAAGTAAAAACCCAATAATACGAGAAATCCAAAATCTGTACACGCAAATTCTATTGGAATTAAAAATTGTTACCTTAATCTGGATCACATCGCATCAAGGCATTCCCGGAAACGAACAAGCTGACGCAAAAGAAGTAACTCATCTACCAATACAAGCAATAGACATTAGTTCTGCATATACCGACGTAATCACATAACTCAAGAGAATAATACATCTCAAATGGCAATCCACCTGCAGTTTGCTGACCCTAAGGATCGCGACGCTGCCTTGATATCCGTCCTGCCCATACTCGGACAGCGTCTCAAAGTCGAGACTAGCAGACTGCAGCGCCGCATCCCCTGCAGGCACTGCTGCGCCCACGGGCACAGCGCCGACGCGTGCACCGCGCCTCCACGGTGCCACTACTCTGGCGCTCCTACTCCCATAGCTATGTGCAGGGCTCATGATCTCCTTCGCCGCCACAGGTACTGCGCCACACGTGATGGCCTCGGCCATTTCACTGGACAGGCGCAGTGCCCAGCATACCCTCGCCGAAACCCGACAGGACCAACACACCGGAGCGCAGTCACCAGCAATCCAGGTGGATGGCAGCAAGCGCTTGGTTGCCTCCGGGAGGACCTGCAACAAGTAAACAGCAGACTCCGCACCATTGAGGATCTCCTGTCAGCAACATCCGCCCCCAACCACCGGTCTCCAGTAGAAGAAGTTCAGGACCTCCACTCAGAGGTCCTTAACTTACGTTAACGCCTGGGCGACCTGGAGGACTCCGTCACCACCGCCGCCCTTCAACAGGAATCGAACACTGCCGCTTTAACAGCCATTCAAGACGAACTGACTGCACTTCACGGACTACCGACAGACGGACATACTCCACAAGACCACGTTGCCCCTACGATCATCAAGCTACAACAGACTTCAGATAACATCCAGACCCAACTGCAGCACACCCAGACTCTCACAACTGATCACAAGGACCTACTCACCTCCCTACAGCGGAAGCTGCACCGCATAGAAACCCACTTCAGTGAAACACGACCGCATGAACCGCAGGTCCTTTCCAGCATAGACTCAAGACTTGACCAACTACACCCACAGCTCACAAGCATGGATCATAGCCTACACTCACTTATCAATGACATCATCTCCACACAAACCCACCTTTGCACACGACTAGACGAACTTAAAAAACACCAAAACAAATCATAAATGACTATGTCCAGCGAAGCAATGCGCTCTCTACGCTCAATTCCCCAGAGCCTGGAAGCCCCAAGACTTGAGGAATAAAGCCCCCAAGACATGACAAATAAAGCCCCCGGCGCTAGACGCCGCTAAACTGCACACGACTCTACACGCGCCTCGGTCAGGGACTTGGGTAATGGCCGAGGCCTGGCCTGCATTCCATTACCCGCTTAATGCCATGGGCAGCTTGCAATGCAACAGCACCTCGACCATTGGGAGTGCTCTTAGCGGAACCCCTCCCGGCTGAAATAAAGCCGCCACAAATAAACTATTTTCCCTAGAAGCACTTTTATCATTAAACAATTTAAAAAATTAGCATCTCGCTCCGCATATGCCGAAGAAGAAGAAGCTGAAAACCCGTACCACAGGCCGCTGGGTGCCCACTCGGAACCAGAAAGTTCAGCCGCCGCAGACTTCACTCACCAGCCGCCCGGCTGTAGCTGAGCTTTCGGGCTCAGCCGGCAGATCTCGGGCTTTCTCGGAACTGTAGTCACAGCAGCCAGCTCTACCGTTGGCAGTGCCCGAGACTCATCACAGTCTCGACCGCCGGCTAAGTCACCGGCAAACGCCGAGGGCCTTGGCACGGGCCTTCTCGCCTGGAGTGCAAAAGCCTTCGAAGGGGTCTACTTTCCTTATAGAAAAATTCTGGACATCCTTCGATGGAACTCTACTAGCCACGCCGATCTCATTAGCCGCCTGCCTTAACAGCACTCAGGCGCCTCCTCCACCACCGTCTACAAGAGCAGGAACTTCTTGCTCTGAGAATCGCACTCCTGTGCAAACTACCTACGTCGAAGTCATTGCCACTATTGCAACACACTGCCGACCTTCAACTCCTGCCGCCGGACCAACACTTCTCCCCCCGAGGGAGCCCACCGTCGCTGCACCTCACGGACAACCAGAAACAAACACCGCAGTTATTCGTGGGGCACCCCGGGACTTGCCCTCCCGCTTCATTCTCGCCGCAGCACAACGGTGGCCCTCTACCTTGAGAGCCTCCAGAATCTACACACACCACGGACCATCCAACCTTGTCCGGATACAGCTCGTCGGCGCCGTATTGCACGAAGCAGCCTTGAGGACGGGTCTGCCCTTGTTAGGGCGGTATCTCCGAATCGAGGCTAGCAGAGCGTTGCGATATTTAACATGTCGGCAATGCTGTGGCTATGGATATGACACCGCCACCTCCGCCGCACCACCTCCGTACCACTACTGCGGTGCCTCATCTCTTACGTCGGAATGTTCGCGTCATGACCTACAACGCCGTATCTGGTACTGTGCCACCCGCGATGGCTTTGGCCATTTCACAGGTCAGGCACAGTGCCAACTCTACCCGACCAACAGCCGTAGAACCGCCGCGCCAATAACTCCAGAATCACGCCAATCCGCACCACCACAACCACCACCACCACCACCACCACCACCACCACCACCACCACCACCACCACCACCACCACCACCACCACCACCACCACCACCACCACCACCACCACCACCACCACCACCACCACCACCACCACCACCACCACCACCACCACCACCACCACCATTAGCAACTATGCATACACTCAGCCAGGATCTTAAGACAGCTTTAGAGAAGATCCAGTTAGAGCTACACAACACCAATGCTGAGATCCTCACCAAGCCCAAGGAAACCATCTCCAACTCTGCAGCAGAAAACCTCAACACCATACAGAACCAATTGATGACAAAACACACCAAATTCTTAGCCCTCCTGGACCGCATGGAGGAGCTGATCACCGGACCTCTACTGGACGAGCACACCAAGAACCTCACAAGCAAACTTTCTCGAATGGAAGAGAACTACAACAACTTCGAGGCACTCATCAACCAGATCCACAAATCAGCTGCTGAAGACATACCAACTTCACTTGAGACCACCGCCAGAAAATCCGACTTCTCCACTACACACAACCTTCTTCTTCAGATAAATGCTCAACTCACTGACATCGACGATACACACACCATTACCACGGCCATCAATCCCCATATGAACATACGCCGTACGACACCAAGATACAATTACAACTAACATGAGCACATGCTCCACATGAATTCCCAGTTTGGCTTCCAGGCGCAAGCCATGCCTGCCATCCTGACCTTATACGTACGCAATGCAGCACAATACATGCTACTTAGGAAATAAACGCTAATACCCGGAGTGCTTATTGCGGTATCTGCCAAAACCCCCTCCAATTTTCCTCACCTAACCCCGCTTCTTCTTAGGAAGCGAAGTCCTTTGCTTTTGTGGAAACGTTGAGTCAGACTGAAAAATTCAATGCCATAGCCGGGATTTGAACCACGGATCAGTCTGACTCAACGTTTCCACAATTTAGCCTACACACGGCCAGTGTGAAAGAATAATTAATTTCCATTAATTAACCTAATAGTGGTTAACTATAAAGCCCGGGCCTTAAAGTACTTACATGTAGTAAGTCGCCATTAAGGTAGTTGTCTCATGTGTTTATGAGAACTCCTAAGTGGTTTACCGGGAAAATACGAGTCAGTTGGAGAATTTAATGTCATATCGGCACGTTGGCCATAGTAGCACAATGGTAGTGCGGCTGGACGGAAACCAGAAGATCCGTGGTTCAAATCCCGGCTATGGCATTGAATTTTTCAGTCTGACTCAACGTTTCCACAATTTAGCCTACACACGGCCAGTGTGAAAGAATAATTAATTTTCCTTTGCTTTTGTTTTAATAAAATTAATAAACAAATTAGCATCTACAGAGGAAGTGCACTGTCTGCCTTGGTGTAGGCCACAGGGGCAGGTACCGGGCTTGCCCCGAGTACCAAAGGCAACTTGCTGCAGCGTGCAACCTCCAGGGGGTCAACGGGCTACCGGCTGGAAGCCCGGGGAGCGCGGGGAGCTGCTGAGGCGCGGGCGCCGTTCGCGGCTGTGATCGGTGCGCGGCAACAGGTGACCGTATGGGGTGACAGGTCGTTACCCAGAGACCCTTGCCAGAAGCCCAGGGAGCAACAGCCCAGACCAGCTCCAACACAACGCGACGAGAGGATTCCTTATCAAAGGAAAATGTACCACCAGGTACTCAACACCAGAATCAGCGAAGATGTCTTTAAGGAGACGTGCCACCACATTTTCAAATCCCTGTTGGATGCGGATCAGTCGGAGGCGTGCTTCTTAATAATGAAATACATGTACTTCATCGAGCTGCTCGTCACACCAGGCTTCCTCTGAACAACCCAGGACACCTAAAATTACTAAAATTACTAACATGGAGGACTAAGATGGAAAAAGACCGAACTATCCAGCTTTCTTACACATAACACCATAGACATAACATTCATTACAGGAAGACACCTTATTAATAGGGACAGATTTAATATACCGGTACACACCATCCACCGCACTGACAGGAACCAATATGTCTGCGGCACGGCCGTAATAATAAAACACAACATAATGCATGACATCGGCCAAGTACCACAACTACAAAGTCTCAAAACCACCATCCTATTAATAACCTTAGACAACTGTGGAACACTTGTAACTACGGCATATCCCCCCTGGGTCCGTAAATTCAGCAGACATACTAAACGTAATGCAGCAAAAGAACAAAGTTCTAATCGCGGGGGATCTCAACTGAAAAACACCAAATCTGAGGTTGCAATGAGACAAACCCCGCAGGAAACACACTACCAAGACTAGAAAATCGAACCGATCTAATGATCCGTGCGCTGGAAGAACCCACCAATATACCATTCAACAAAACAGATAGAGCTGATATACTTGACATAGCATTATCACGCAACCTTACCCGAAGGCTTCACCTTCAAGTTAAGAACGAGCTGTCGTTTGACCACATTTCCCTTTAATCACTGTAGAAGTTATCGCGGCTATGGTACCGCCATTAAAACGCCCAAATTAAAACAAAGCGGACTGGGCGAAGTTTGCTAACACTGTAAGCAAGAACCTCCCCACAATGACAACGCAAACAGGGCAGTGCTCCAACTGGAGCAACAGCAATATCAGTGACCACAAACCAGCCCAAAACGTCTTTTAATCAACTTCCTAGGGATATAACCTCCTTAACAGCAGAACGAAACAGAGGCAGGCGAAAATGGCAAAAGTCAAGACACATAGTCGACCAAGAATATTACAGATACTTAAACACATTAGTGCAGCAAAGGATCTCAACCCACATTTCAAACCAATGGCAGTACACATATGAGAGTCTCAACTATGAGAGAGACTCAGTGTGGAAGCTAGCCCTCTGCCTGACACGCGACAGGGAACATATTCCTCCCCTACACTACAACCAAAACATAGCTACAACCGACCAACAAAAGCAGATGCATTAGCGGACGCACTGCAAGCAACCCTGACTCCGAATGCCAGTCCGTCCTGCCTACAATTCGCGGAAGACACGGAAGCAGAAACAAAGAACTACAAAGAGTTAACAACACACAATAAAGTCAGACGAGCATGTCCAAGCGAAATAAAATGGATAATTAAGCACCTCCCCAAGAGAAAAGCGCCGGAACCTGACGGAATCCCAATCCTAGTGTTTGCCAACCTACCGGAAGATGCGATCAAGCTACTAGCAGATATATTCAATTACACCTTGGAAAAAGGATATTACCCCGAGAGATGGAAGCTTACCACCGTGGTACACTTCCCCAAGAAGGGCAAAGACCACTCACACCCGCAAAACTACAGACCAATAAGTCTTCTAAGCGTTCTTAGTAAACTTCTCGAAAAGGTTACATAATATATAATCTGAATAATATATAACCACTCCACAACGCTGCAACTACTCAGAGTCACAGAGCATATAACTCACGGATTTAACAATCGCAAATCAACAGGGGCACCCTTGCTTGATGTAGAACTGGCATTTGACAAAGTGAATATTGAACATACACGACGTGCTAATAAAACTCATCGCAAACTACTTACACGACCGCAAATTCCAGTCTAAAGTTAACAACCACCTATCGACCCTCCGCCCAATCAAAACGGGAGTTCCCCAGGGAAGTACCTTAGAGCCGATTATCTTTAACATTACCATGAACGACATCCCAAAACGAATTACACAGATCTGGACATTTATGCAGATGACACAGCAATTGTGACACAATGAGCCAAACTGGATTTCAATCACCGGAGACTTCAAAGTGCTCTAAATAACCTAGAAGAATAGTTCACGAAATGGTGTATTTAAGTAAATTAAAGGAAAACGGAAGCCGTAATACTCATCAAAAAGCTCAAACACAGATTCGGAAGACATCAGCTGCCCCCAATCTCTATATTCGAAGAAAATATTGAGTGGACGGACACAGTCACTTGGCTAGGACCAAGGACCTACCTGGAAAAATCACGTGCTCCAAAGCAGGGGAAAAGTAAATGCCCAATTAAACAAGCTCCACCCGCTCATAAACATAAACTCGTAAATACACATGAACTTAGGACTCACCCTATACAAAACACTTATAAGAGCCATATTCACCTACGCAACTCCGGTGTGGGTGTGTACCGCCAAAACACACACACACACATATATATATATACTAAAATTACAAACATTTCAAAACAAAATCTTACGCATGATAGCGAAAGTACTTTACACAGCACCAGCTGACTTACTACACAACGAACTAAACATGCACACAGTAGAAGAGTTCATTAAGAAACTAGCTTACGGCACTTATAAAAACCTAGAGAAACATCACAACCCTCTAATAACACGCTTAGGAAACTA
The DNA here is from genome assembly GCA_030765055.1 of Mantis religiosa. Taxonomy (NCBI): domain Eukaryota; kingdom Metazoa; phylum Arthropoda; class Insecta; order Mantodea; family Mantidae; genus Mantis; species Mantis religiosa. The sequence continues at coordinate 201,737,704 of CM060948.1, read as the reverse complement.
CACAATAGAAATAAGCATACATGCACGACCACTATCCCTATTCGAGAGAACACTCGTTCAACATGACGACGACAATGACGTACAGAACATTCTAGACAACATCATCAGATATGACTGACACATAGTTAGGCTGTTACTCCCAACAATCCCATCACTAATCATTTTCTTGTACTGAATTTTTCAGAACGCCGCCCGCACAGAGCCCTCCAAGCCCTTGACAACAGTCAAGGTGGCCCTGGAGTCCAAGGGCCTCCCACCAGTGTACTACAGGCGCAGTGACAGCGGGTGACTGCATATGGAGTAGGACACTCCGACGACATAGCCAGGGCAAGGAACACGACGTTGACGAACGGCCACGCTGGAACAGAGGACGACTAAACACATTGTTTGCAGTAAAATACTCTATACTAACAATTGCCAATCCTAGCAAACTAGGAGATATAATATAAGTAGGAAGAACAGTAACCATAATAATTTTAAACATGACTAACAGGTCATCCAGGTCTGAGCTACAGTACCACAATATATTTACGCATAATTAACACTTGGTGGTGCCCAGGTTTCATGGTCACCACCAAGAAGCAACGTTGACGCACTCGCATGCAACGCATGTCTGCTTAGTAGCTTCCATATACTGACCGGGGTGCTATGCGGGACCCGACTAAGAAGCATGGTGATAAATGCATGTATAGAAATATAAGATGTACGCAACTAACACGTGGAGGTTTTTTTTAGAGAGTATGTCTGGCCCCTTCAGGGCACAGGGACCCTCACAATGTTGGTCATTGCATGTGGGCCATCGCCTGTAACTGGGTTTTCCCCTTCACGGTACAAAAAAAAATCTACTGACATTTTCAGAACACTGCCCGCAACAGAGCCCTCCAAGCCCTTGACAGTAGTCAAGGCGGTCCGGGAGCCAGAGGGCCTCCCACTAGTGTCCTACAAGCGCAGTGACAGCGGGCGACTGCATATGGTGTAGGACACTCCGACGACATCACCAGGGCAAGGAACACGACGATGACGAATGGCCACGCCGGAACAGAGGACGACCAACACATTGTTTACATTAACATACTCCATACTAACAATTGACAAGCCTAGGAAACTAGGACATATAATTTAAGTAGGATAAATAGTAAGCCATAATATTTTGAATACATGACTAACAGATCATCCAGGCCTAGTCCTCTATTGCGCATAAAAGCACTTGGTGGTGTCCAAGATTCATGGTCACCAACAAGGAGCAACGTTGATGCCCTCGCGTGCAACGCATGCCATCTTAGTAGCTTCCACGTATTAACCGCGGTGATACGCGGCACCCAAATTAGAAGCATGATAAATGCACGTATACAAATATAAGACGCACGCAACTAATACGTGTAGGCTTTCTTTCTAATGAGAGTCCTGGCCCCTTCAGGGCACAGGGACCCTCACACTGTTGGCCTTTGCGCTCGGGCTATCGCCTGTAACTGGGATTTTCACCTCCATGGCGAAAAAAAGAAAACTTTTAACATCTACATTACTGTCCTTAAACGCTTCCCTTATTCCTAAAGTTTGTAGCTTTTCTCCCTGACATATTGTTTCCTGTGGCTTCTCTAAGCTAAAATGTTCTATCTACCTCTGTTTCTGCTACTCTATTCTGTAGAACTTAAATAATTATTCAAACGTAGCCCCCCAGCAGAGGTTATCTATTTCAAATATTAAATGTAGTTGTAAAATGTTAGAATGGTTAGTTACCGAATTATTAATTTTTTAGAATATTGATAAGTGAGACAACAAAAGGAAAACAAAAGGGATGCGCAATGAATACTAACTACGGAAAAACAATTTAATTATACACTATGGTAGCTGCAAAAAAAAAAGAAGGAAAAAAAAGGTTACCATACAGAATATAGGGGGCCTCCGCAACAAGAAAGAGAAAAAGATGAAATAGTTTCCTTAATGGAAAAGAATTGTATTTTGATATTTATTTATAAATAAAATATCAAAAAATTGTATTTGATCACCATCAACATCACTTCATGACATACGTAATTTGCCTGCTCGTACTTCAAAATGAAGACCATATTTTTCTTGGCCTTTCCACATCTATTCGTCATATAAATTTAATACTTATTTACAATTACTGTAACTCTTTCTTCATCCATCGGATGTAGGTGCTGTTTCCATTTTCTCCTGTGTTCTTCTATCTAATCTTTTAAATTAAATATTCTGGTTTTCTGGTATACTTTCATCTTTATAGGAACGACATTAGCTTCAGAAGCAATAGGTAAAAATAAAAAATTTAGAACGAGAGGTGGACTAAAAATAGAAGAGGTCCCTTTGACCTCTTCTTGAGCAACCTTTCACATTTCTTAAAAATCTCATTTCTGCTGTTGTCGGCCCTAAAAGATTTCGCACGAGAGGTGGACTAAAAATAGAAGAGGTCCCTTTGACCTCTTCTTGAGCAACCTTTCACATTTCTTAAAAATCTCATTTCTGCTGTTGCCGGCCCGAAAAGATTTAGAACGAGAGGTGGACTAAAAATAGAAGAGGTTCCTTTGACCTCTTCTTGAGCAACCTTTCACATTTCTTAAAAATCTCATTTCTGCTGTTGCCGGCCCGCGCGTAGGCGAGCGCTAGGTGCTTGCGAGAGAGAGACAAAAGCGGGCAGAGAAAGAGACAGAGTGATGTATGCATAATTCTTTCCTTCTCTTGCCGTCGTGAAAGGCCGTGAAACTTCGGCAGCTTTCGAGAAACAATGGCTCGGGTATAAATAAGCGGCAAGTTTGCGAGTGAGTTAGTTGTTAATGGAGTTACGGAGGGAGTTGTAATTGTGTGTGTGCAGCTGTTTGAAGTGCACCGCAAGTGAATTGTTTACGTGTGGTGAAGCAACGAGAAACCTTCAAGGCTACCTGTTGTGTATGTCGCGTCATTTCTAGAGCCTGTTGGGGTGTACAAAGTGTCTTTTTACTGAAATAAAGAGAATTTTAAATTTCTGCAACAATACTTTTTAATTCTACGAGCCCACAAAGTCGCAATACTCTTGTACCTTATACCTGAGACTTCATTTTGCGATTGCAATAAAATATTATATTTTGATTTTTTATTTAAGCCTCGAGGGGATTATATACGTATATAGTAACATAATAATTATGTAGTTTATTATTATTATTATTATTATTATTATTATTATTATTATTATTATTATTATTATTATTATTATTATTATTATTATTATTATTATTATTATTATTATTATTATTATTATTATTATTATTATTATTATTATTATTATTATTATTATTATTATTATTATTATTATTATTATTATTATTATTATTATTATTATTATTATTATTATTATTATTATTATTATTATTATTATTATTATTATTATTATTATTATTATTATTATTATTATTATTATTATTATTATTATTATTATTATTATTATTATTATTATTATTATTATTATTATTATTATTATTATTATTATTATTATTATTATTATTATTATTATTATTATTATTATTATTATTATTATTATTATTATTATTATTATTATTATTATTATTATTATTATTATTATTATTAATTATTTACATTTGATTTCAGAGAGCATACCCTAGTCCAGATAACACGCTATGCCACATATATGTACATATTTCTTCCTAAAATTTAATTGCTTATTTTCATTTGATTATATGTCGTAAATTGTCTAAATACTCGCCAGTTGTCGTGCATTATTTGTTCTTCAAAGGCGCCAACTACCTCTGGTATCTGATGATTATCAATTCTTGCATTTAGGACACAACATGTTATTACACGGTCTCTGTTGTTTAGCTTATTTAGTTCATCTTGCAAGTCATTAGAGAATTATTTGGTCTTTTCCCTTGTCCCATCTTCTGGGATGTGAACATCAACTATGGTAAGATAGTTGATAATTTGATGTACTTGTTTGTGGCTTAATAAATTATAATAGGGGAAAGAGTAATTGCTGAATTAGTTGAATAAACCAGCAGCTTTTTGTCCCTTTTTTTAAACTTGTATGAGTACCTTTTCCCTTCCTCTTTTCATTTGAAATTCGCATCTAAAAATCCTAACCCTGGTTGTTATAATCGGGAATTTAACAGAGCATCCATCGATAGAAATCAAACTCAAGCGAAGCAATAAAACTGGATATTCGATGAATAACTTTAACAAACTTCCTGGCCACTGCACTTTTCCCCTACATTATTTCTATTAAATTCTGTTCAACTTACATTTTTTCACTTCTTAACAACATCTGGAGGAATCAACCTTAAAATACATGTATTTAAATTCAGTACTGTGTTTATTGAAGCACTTCAAACGTTGCTGAAGTTTAGCTTCATTCATTTTGTTTGCTGTGTACAATTATACTGTCTGCCCAGCAAAAGAAGGTAATTACCTTTGCTGCCCGTACACTCATTTTCTAGTAAACAGATCCACTACTGTATACAAAAATGTAAGAGAAAAATTAAGGGGAGAGGGGTCTGTACTGTTTATCTGCAATGGTAATGGATCTTTTTACTAGAAAATGAGTGTACATATGAGTCACCCATGTTGCTGGATCTAATACTCATTGCAGTAACTGCAGTGATAAGTATTTTGTATGGGCGAGTTATGTGACAAACACTTGCGTATTTTAAACGAACTTATCATCGTTATCATACCCCAAAGGCGAGCATAAACACAGTGGGAGAAGCAAAAGTGATTACTTTACACTTTCCTCTAGCTTGCCTCCTTATGCAGACTGTACCAGAACAGATAAACAGTTCATATCCCACTCCCCTTCATTTCTCTCTTGCCTTCTTGTGGTGGGTAGACAGTAATATGAACTACCACGGTTGTGGATGTCTTCCTTCCTTGTCATGCGGGTTATCGAATTATGTTTTCACTGTGACCTTCTCAGGTTATGACGCTCCGCGATGGTGCGCCATGTTTGATGATGCCTTTCCCAGTGTGCGACTTTTGATCCCAATAACTCCGTCGTTGATAAATAGGGCCCGGAATATACAAAATTACTTTGAATCTTTTTTCTGATGATTGTAGGGCGATGCCATGGGATTTGTTTTCTTAAATTTATGAACACTATTTAAATACTGTGTTCTCAGCATAATAATCTTATTGACATCCTTGCTGAAGAGTATGTTCTAAACAATTATCTTCCATGAATTGCTGTTAGCGTATCACGCCAGTCATGAAAAGCAGAGAGGTAGAATGAGGTTTGTTACTGTTGCTGACAGTCTCAGGAGGTGATGCGGGCGCAGTGGATGTAACACAGAAGAGTACATATCGGTTATTATGGTTAAAGTGCTTTAAATTGAAGTTTTCGGTATTTTGCCAGGCAGTGAAGAATAATTTCGTACTTTTAGCATTTTGTGATCATGTTAAATGACATCAAGCAGCATTTAGGGCCATAATTATGACTGTAGTTTAAGTGCAAATTACGTCAAGCAGCTGAGAGAGGAGTACGTACATTACTGATGAACATCTCCACGAGTCTACTACGAGGGAAACGCGTGTTGTAGAGAGAGCGCTGCATTCCTCGTAAACTAAGTGTACCGAAAATGGAATTTGAGTGTTGTGCAATCTAGAAACTGAAAGTGAGACACTTCCATGATTTAAGTTTTACTGAAAAAGAATACATAATCAAAGCAGGAACGCCGAACATTCTTTAAATATAACCACGAATATTAAAAATTGCTTGAGGCATTTTAGTGATAAAGTGTATGAAAATGAAACACGGCTCTGTGGGTGCAGCACCCCACATCAACAATTGGTTTGTTTGTCATGTCTTTTATTTTCTAATGAAAAGTCAGTTTGGACCGCAGGAGGATATGATGATTTGAGCAACATATGCGAGGGCCGTTCAGAAAGCAACAGCTGTTTTGGCCTATCGTGGCGATCGGTAGGGCTACAGCCGCCATCTTGGTGTTAGAACATTCCTACACTCAGTACGCATGCAGCTGTTGTAGCGCGAGGACTGTGCGTTGCTTAATTTGCTCTCTATGAGTCGTCAAATAGTGCCCTGCAATAGAAAATCCCGCCAATTTTGAATTGGGGTCTGTGATTCGGTATCTATTGGCTCAAAACAACAGGTCAATTGAAATTTATCGTCAGCTTAGTGATGTTTACGAGCAGGGGATACTGACTGAAAGCCGAGTGAGGCAATGGTTCACGACGAGGACCGCAGTGTTAGGCCAAGCCTTGTGACTGATAACCTAGCAATGCAAATCAATGACAAAATTCGTGAGAAACGTCGTTTCAGGATTACAGAACTGTCGGAACATTTTCTCCAAATATCACGGAGTTTGTTGCATCAAATTGTGTTGGAGAAGCTTGGTTACCACAAATTTTCTGCTAGATGTGTTCCGAAAATCCTAACGGAAGGCCATAAGAAACAGAGACTGGCTGCAGCACTGACTTTTCTCCAAGAATACAGCACAAATGGTAATGCAGTTCTGGATGGTATAGTAATCGGGGGTGAGACTTGGGTGAAGCATGTCAACTGTGAAACATAAAGCAGTCGATGGAATGGGGTCACAAACATTCACCCAAGGGTACCACGAAAGTGTTTGCAAGCGCTATCAGCAAAAAAGGTCATGACCACTGTGTTTTGGGACTCCAAGGGAGTGCTTCTCGTTGATTTTCTGGAACGTGGCACAATAAACTCAGAAAGGTATTGTGAAATACTAATAAAGTTACGGTGCGCCATATAAAATAAGCGTCGAGGAAAGCTTGACACCAAGGTGTTGTTTCTTCACGACAATACACGTCCACACACAGCCAATCGTAACCGGGCACTCTTGGATGGTTTTGGACGGGAGGTGTTTGACCATCTACCACACAGCCCGGATTTGGTGCCAATGGATTACCATCTCTTCCCAGCGACGACAAAATGGCTCGGTTAACAACGCTTTAATACTGACGCCGAACTGCATGCCGCTGTAAACAAGTGGTTGAAATCGCAGATGGCAGATTTCTACAGAGAGAGCATTGAGGAACGTGTGCCACAGTATGATACGTGCCTCGATTGGAATGGCGATTATGCAGAAAAATATCTTAAGAATGTACCTTTCAGTGTATATAATAAAGATTGAGTTTTTCAATTTGTGAATTGTTTATTTCCCAACGTCTGTTACTTTCTGGACAGCCCTCGTATAAAGCAGTAAAAACACACAGACACACACATATTCCTGCAATCACTTTATTTGCTAAAAAGAACCTAAAATGTTAGGTAAAAACAGGAGAGTATAGTTTTGTTTAAGTGATCAATATAAATTATTATCAACGTAGCAAAGATAACAAGCAAGTTCGATAAAACAGAGTAATACTGTCACATTTTATACGAACCGACTGCTTTTTGGGAAAACAAGGGCTTGCGTTTCGCAGTCAAATTGAGGGTGCTGAATTATCTAACAGAATGAGTTTTATTGAATATATAAATGAATTAACGGAGTATAACATATCCCTCACAGGGCACCTGGAACAGTCCACTGTATTTCGTGCCAGCTCGACAGATTATCAGAACGATTTGATTTCCAGCATCGGCACAGTAATAACCAACAAAATTAGAGAAAAACTTTGTGAGGCATCCTTTGTTTCTCTAATATTAGGGGCCAGTTCACTTATTCCTCAGGCCATTTCTCCAAAACCAGGTCCTTCAACGTAAGTTGACGTCCCCTCAACAGCCCGCTAGTGCCAATGGGGCTAGTTAAGCCTAAGTATTGCCTTCATTGGGCAATACTCCAATGACGGGTACAACGTCGGTCCGGCTGCCATCTCGGCTGCCATAGATTATAACAATCTGTTCAGGTTCCTAGAGTGCACTAAGCCAATGCCAGTATTACACCGACAGTAGCCCAAAGAACACATCGAATAGTGATTAAGTCGCTGTTCATGAATAGGGCTGAGGATGTCATTCAGCTTCAGCTGGCAAACCAGGGCATTCCCACGGATTCCGTTCAGCAACTGCGACGCTTCAACAGGTACCACACCCCACTTCCAATTTACAAAATTGAAGTGTGAACCGATGAGGCCCGCACCCAACTTTTAGCCCTCAATGAGGACCTGCACTGCCGGGTAAGGATGGAGGACTTCCGTCCCCCTTGCGTGCCGGTCCAATGTAATAAATGCCAACAGTTGGACCACAAAGCGCCGGAATTTGGGATTCAGCGCGAAATATGCTCTAAGTATGGTAACTCTTACTCCTTCATCTCCTGTCAGGTCCCACCTCCCCTCAGAGGTATTGTGTGCTCTGCCAAAAGAGGGGCCATGGTACCCGTTGGAAAGCCTGCCCGGAATGCTACATACCGCTCTCCATCATGAGAAATGCCAACCTGTGGGCCCCGCCAAACAACCTCAGGGCCTTCAGCAACCTGCGTAAGCCCGCTGTGTAGCCACACACAACAAACCTGCTCCCAACCCTATCACCCCCCTCCTACCCGCCCTGATGCCCAGGTCTTCAGGTTTACCACCACGGAGCTGGAACCCTCACCTAAACCATTCCGTACGCCGCGCCTATAGTTTCCACAGCCATCCTTAGCACCTCAATACCCACCTCAAGAAGCTCGACCCAATGCGAGCTTCAACCCGGTGCCAGCAAGCGCGATGCTGCCGCACCAGCCACACCTACGTGCCGTACGTGACAGCGTCGCAAACAGTAGCACCACTTGGCACATGCTACTACAGTAGGCACTGCGCTCCTCAAAAGTCTTCTGACCCACCCTGATGACACCCCTCAAATTATAGAGGAGCGTGCGAACTTCCTTTCCCTGTTTATCTAGGAGGCATTGATGCAGTCTAGGTCATATCTGGGTAGGCCTACGGAGAACCACTGCTAAATACCGAGAAAAAATGTAAACTCCCCCAACAATTAAGTCTTATGGATGACGTACGCTCGATACGGATAATGATACGGAATGCGAACGGGGTACGCCGACAGAAAACCCAATTTATAAACTTCCTCTCAGTTAATGAAATCGACATAGCCCTCCTTTCAGAGACACACCTCCATCCTACAAACTGATTCCAGCTTCACAGGTATATCCTTTACCGAACAGACTGGAATGGCCGCGGAGAAGGCACCGTCATAGCCGTTAGGGCAGATGTAGCCCATTGTCAAGTTCAAATTTCTCCTCTCGCGAGCATTGAAATCACAGCCATACGCGTAACCATGAACGGCTTCAATGTCACTGTCATATGCAATATGCAACTCCCCAGATACTTATGCCTCACCGACCTAGGCATACTGCTACAACTCGACCACCGCATGCTAATAGCTGGTGACCTTACAACGCTAAGTACCAGATCTGGAACTGCGACTCGAACAACACGGCCGGGAGCAAACTGCTTGCTCATGAGAAGAACTCAGACTATATTATCTGCGCTCCTGGCGAGCCTACATATATTCCCTCAAGACTTTACACTAACCCTAGCACCACAGAGTGCTGAGACTTATTCGCACTTATTCGCAATCTTGCACACCGCGCCAGAACCACAATCAGTAACGACCTCAGCTCTCACCACCTCCCCTTACTCATCACACTCGAAGGCTCCCTGGCACCTTCCCTACAGCCTCTACGCCACAACTTCAACAAAGCTGACTGGACCAAATTTCAGGAAACTTTATCCTCCCACCTCCAGGTCCCAAACGCCCGACGATCTTAGGCTAGCGGTACAAAACTTTGAAACTGCCATTAAAGCAGGCATCAGGCAGTTCCTATCGCCCAACAATGGGCATCACCGAATCCCCTACAACTGGATATTAAAGACCTCGAAAACAACGCAACAGAGCCCGCTGCCAATGGCAACAAACGCGCCATCCCGCAGCTCTTTAACAACTACAGCCGACATAATCAGCACCTCCGTGACGCCACAACAGCCGCCCTAAACAAACATTGGAATCAAATCCTGACTGCACTCAACCCGCAACAGGGCTCCCTCTGGCGTATCGCTAAATGCTTAACACGCGATACTGAGACAACCGCCCCTTTTCAACACAACCAAACCACCGCATGTAGTAACCCAGACAAAGCTGAAGTCCTCGCAGACGCACTACAGCAAACACTCCAACACAACAACAAACGCTCCTCCTTGAAAAACGGCACTCGTCCGCTAATTCTCGAATAAGAACAAAAATATCTCCAACCCCCATAACTACAGGCCCATCAACATACTCAATTTTCTTAGTAAACCCTTAGAACGAATCATCTCTAAAAGAATTAACAGACACCTCCCTCACCATAACATCTTCATTAGCGAACAGTTTGGATTCCGCCGCCACCACTCCACCACACATCAACTACTCCGCGCTATCGAATTCATTTTCCGCAGCTTCAACACCAGTCACTCCTCGGAGCCCTCTTTCCTGACATCGAACGTGCCTTTGACTGGGTCTGGCACCCCCGCCTACTTTCGCAAGCTGACAACTTTACAATTCCCCGAAACACTCATTAAACTCATCGCGAACTACCTCACAGGCCGGATCTTCAAATCCGTTATAAACTTTAGCCACTCCACCCCAAGAACTATCCTAGCAGGTATCCCTCAGGGCAGCCTTCTCGGACATGAACGGCATACTTAGTTCCTCAAATACCATGAAACTTCTCTATGCAGACGACACCGCCTACATGGCCTACTCAACTAGCCTGATTTTATACACCATTACCTACAGCTCTCTCTGAACACCTTATCACCCTGGCTCACCAACAGACATATTAAAGTCAATACAGCTAAGACCCAAGCAGTAATCTTCACTCGGCGAAATGCCCACCGTTACCCCAGTCATCAACTCCCACCACTCTCAATGTTTGGCCAGAACATTACCTGGAGGCTCTCGGCCACATACCTATGACTCGTACTTGACCAATGACTATGCTAGAAGGACCATATCCGCACGATTCGTAACGAAGCCGCCACACAGCTCTGTAAACTCTACCCACTAATCAATCACAATAACGCTCTACAACTAAACGCCGGACTCACAATATACAGAACACTCATTCGCTCGATCCTGAATATGTACGATAAACTACCCTCCCACGCCAACCCCCTCATCCAAACCTTAGGTACATATGGAGACATACATGACAAAGAGAGACATCCCTTATCCCTCTTCGACAGAAACCTTTCGCCAAACACCGACGCAATCGACGCCCGCATTCACCTTGCCCGTCTAACCGATTACATTCCCAGACCTCCCCCCATGCCTCCACCTCCTGATCTCAGTTACAGGATTCTTCCAGCGACCAGAAAAAGCGGATGACTCATGATCAACAGCCGAAATCAGTGCAGCCCAAAGCCCTTAGGAACGGTAAGTTCTGTCGACCTCTGCTCCCACCTTGTATATAAGTTGATGCATGTTGAACTAATATTTCAGCGCTAGGTACTGACTACCTATATCATAAACTAACCCAACTACTCAGACCCATAACCACTAACCTCCTAGATACAACTATGATGCGCTTGCATCCCCTCGCTTGCATGACCGTAACTAACCGGGGTGCTTCAGCGGAACCCAACTAACTTGCATGTACACTAAAAAAACGCACCCTCCTTGCAGGCTGCATATTTAGCCATAACAGCATGCGCACGAGGTTACTAAATAAGGTGCTTCTAAACTACATTAAATAAGGTGCAATGAGCCCGAAATATATGTTATTGAATAATATTTTAATAACTTCCAACATTCACAATTATTTTTTATCTCAACCGAGTATTTATCTATCATAACATACAAAGAAAGAGAGAGAGATAGAGAGAGAAAGAGAGAGCACGTCGTAGACAGATTGCAGAAGTGCTCTGGGGAAGAGTTATGAGACAAATAAACTGATCTCTTTAGCGAAATTTGGAGATATATCTTTGCTGATAGTTCAGACAATGTGAGGGTACGACCTGCTTATCGAGTAAAAACAGCAAATGAGGACTGTTTTTGTAGAATCGAACATCTTGAAAGAATAAAACGTGTAACGAATAACTTTTGTAATACATGAAACAGAAATTTAGAAACATATCAAACGTTTTCCTCATCATCAACTGTAAACAGTCAATAATATACTCATGTAGGCACTACAAGGAAATATATACTGTACTGCTAATTACTTTTAACTGAAGAATTACCCTATCAGAATTCTTTAAAATGACTAATAATATGATACTTTTAATGACATAAAAAAGGGGATCAAACAGATGTAAACAATTATAGAGAAATTTCATTGTTATCAGTCCCTTATAAAATTCTATCTCGATGTCTGCTCAAGAGAGCAAAACAAAGGTTAGAAACAACTATTGGAGAATATCAGGCAGGATTTAGGCCAGGCACATCGTGTCCTCAACAAATCCTGAACGTCAAGCTAATTTTTAGACACCAAAGAATCTGAAGCATCAACCCAGTGCGTACATTCGTGGACTTTAAAGAAACCTATGATTCGGTTGATCGTGAATCGCTATTTCAAATACTGTGAGTACAAGATTTAGACGGTAAAACTTCTGCATTTATTAGACTGATACTAACGGATAGAAAGGCTAAAATTTAATTTATGGAGGACATTTCTGAATCTTTTGGACAAGGATATGGTCTTTCTTCACTACTCTTTAATTGTGTGCTCTTTAAAACGTTATACAAGAATTGCATAAGCAGAAAATAATTCTTAAAATTAATCAGTCAATGATATTAGGAACAGGAAAATTAAAGATAGGTTGCCTAGCGTATGGAGATGATCCAGCAATCTTTACCTGTGATAGCATAACAGCTCAAAAACAGATTGAATTATTAAATGAAACTGCAGAGGAAGCTTGTCTTCAGGTATCGTTCGAAAAAACTGAATATACTACAAATAATTATTTTCGGACTGTTTTGCCATGGTCTGCTGGTGTAAGAAAGTTCATACGTTTCGTCCACAAGTGCGGTTGACGAAACACTTGGACGTTCTTACGCCAGCAGACCACGGTCAAAGAGGCAGGAAATAATTCTTTGTAATATTGACTCCGGTCGTGAAAGCTTACATTCTCTCAAAACTGAATATATTTCCTGCAATAAACATTCAACAAAATACGTGAAAACCAAATATGGAAAAATTAAACAAGTTTCACAGTTTAAATATTTCGTAGAAATAATTCAGGAAAATGGAATAACAATTAAGGCAAACAAAAAACCGATGCCAAAAAATGGAAATCGCATATCGGCTTACTTAAAACATATATTACAAAATATGCATGTCTAAATATACAAAATTAAGAGAGTTTAACACTGTGATTAAACCAGAGTGCCTCTATGGAACAGAAACATTAAATTGGAACAGAATAGCAGATGTTGAAACTATAGACAAAGAACAACATATAAGTATGAGAAAAAATTTAGGTACACAAGTCGTAGGCGAAGAATACAGACATAGAAGTAAAAAGAAAATAAACATATATAGACATCCATAGTGATATTAGGAAACGAAAGTTAAAATTCTATAGACATATTAAACGATCAACTTCAAATAGGCTCACAAAACAAATTATGGAATTTTATGAAAATAGAAGTAAAGCACAAATAGAAACTGGATTGGTGAAATAAAAATGATTTAAATTTGGCAGGAATCACTCAAGACGATATTCTAGATAGCGGCGTCCTTAGAACGAAGGCGCCTAAGTGGTACTTGACCAAGAGGACAAACCGAAGAAATGGACTGGAACAACGTGGACAGACGAAAGATTAAAGGCCACAGCCGAAGAATGAGAGAACCTTGGATTCACAGAAGAGCTAAGAAAAGTCTCTTGTATTTTGCGTAGTCCTACATGGGCTCATTCGAAAAAAAGATGATGATAATAATAAATATAATAATAATCATAATAATAATAATAGTAGTAATAGTAATAGTAATAATAATAATAATAATAATAATAATAATAATAATAATAATAATAATAATAATAATAATAATAATAATAATAATAATAATAATAATAATAATAATAATAATAATAATAATAATAATAATAATAATAATAATAGTAATAATAATAATAATAATAATAATAATAATAATAATAATAATAATAATAATAATAATAATAATAATAATAATAGTAATAGTAATAGTAATAGTAATAATAGTAATAATAATAATAATAGTAATAATAATAATAATAATAATAATAATAATAATAATAATAATAATAATAATAATAATAATAATAATAATAATAATAATAATAATAATAATAATAATAATAATAATAATAATAATAATAATAATAATAATAATAATAATAATAATAATAATAATAATAATAATAATAATAATAATAATAATAATAATAATAATAATAATAATAATAATAATAATAATAACAATAATAATAATAATAATAATAATAATAATAATAATAATAATAATAATAATAATAATAATAATAATAATAATAATAATAATAATAATAATAATAATAATAATAATAATAATAATAATAATAATAATAATAATAATAATAATAATAATAATAATAATAATAATAATAATAATAATAATAATAATAATAATAATAATAATAATAATAATAATAATAATAATAATAATAATAATAATAATAATAATAATAATAATAATAATAATAATAATAATAATAATAATAATAATAATAATAATAATAATAATAATAATAATAATAATAATAATAATAATAATAATAATAATAATAATAATAATAATAATAATAATAATAATAATAATAATAATAATAATAATAATAATAATAATAATAATAATAATAATAATAATAATAATAATAATAATAATAATAATAATAATAATAATAATAATAATAATAATAATAATAATAATAATAATAATAATAATAATAATAATAATAATAATAATAATAATAATAATAGGCAACTTTCTTATCTAGACAAGTTATTTCTTCGCAATAATTCTTGTATTGGTGGCAGTCCAGGATTCTAAAGTGGAAGATTTAAGTTCACGGAAACGATATTTCTGATTTTCCCTCTGATTTGAATGTGAATGTCCGGAAAGCATGATGCATCTGTAACGGATTTCATTAAGGCATTTAAACCATCACGTTATTATGAAAGCGTGAACACGGATAAGCAGAAATGCAATGATGAAGCCTATCAACAATGCTTTGTAGTTTCTGGCGGCTTTCAAAAATGAAAGGAAACTATTCCAGAATTAAGGTTCTTACATAATGATTATATTAGTTTTAATAACATTATGTAGCATTTGTTCGGAGTAGGTTAATAAGATTGACTGAAATGATCATGTAACTTCAAGAAATAATTTTAATCAAACATGTTTTATACCGAGCGGTACGACTCAAGTCAAAGTTCAAGCTGGGTGGACTCGGGTTCGTTTATAACTGGTCGGGCCGCCCTATCTTTGGGTTCTTTCGTGGTTTATGCCGGGCAATAGGCGAATGTTGAGGTGAATTATATACTACCACACATTTTCCTGATCTCTCTCCTTTGCTCTCATTTTGTAGGGTTATGCGCGTTGGGCATTTTGTGGTTAATGTGTTTGGAAAAGAAAACGACCTCTGTTTGGCCCCAATACGCAGCGGCATCTGGACATTTCCATTCTGGAAAATTTAAGGATCGCGCTACGTTAAGCCCGGTTATAAAATTTGGCCACCCTTTTATGATATTTGTGTTTTTTACCAGAGGTTTAGTTAGCCGAACACGCGTAGCCTTAAGGGCACGAATCGACCGTTAGTTAACATTTGAAGTCGTAGCTTTGAATACCAAATAATAATTAAACAGCAGACTGTTTGGAATAATGCTGAGTTTTTACCCTCAAGAAAAAACCTTTTAAGTCTCATTTAAGTTTAATTTATTAAATCCTTAACCAATGTACAATGGTTGTACCAATTATAACCATTGTTACAATATACAATGAACGTTGGTCTGTAAGAGTGGCGCATTAAAACTCGTGGCACAGCACATAATGATGAGGGAGTAATAGCGCAATTCGGTTCACTACCAGTTACCTCCGTGTTCTTTCTCAGTAAGCAGCACAACTTTCACTCTGCCACCCCCACTCCTCGCAATTCCGCGGAATTGTTTTATAACTCAGTCCCATGCACGGGCGTTGTAAAGCATTTCCCTGGACGCTATATTTACTGTACACAATTCAGGTTCCAATCACCAGTGGACCAATATGTTATCGGCCTACACACAATTAAGTGGTTATGTAACCCCGATGAAAACGGATATCTTTTCTAACATTTACGTACTTCCAAGGATGCGAAATGCTTACGAGTATCTTTAAATGGCTGCTCTGCTCTAACACTGTAATATAGAGGTTACAATAAATAATATATAAGATTTTACAACCACTATTTTCCAAAATATTGTAATACCAATGACTGGTAAATAAAGATGCCCTGTAACTCAAAGTTTTTGATGCATTACAGACCTTTACGAATGTCATACCTTTAATAGGTTCCGATAAAAGGTGTTAGGTCCACGAAAATATGCATAATGTTGCTCGTACTGCAGTGCAGGTCACCAAAGCATTCTAAGACGATATAGACTTGTCAGAGTAAACGGAACAGCAACTTGTGACCTTGCATTCTTAAGAGTTTACGTGTGCAGTCAACAAGCTGTTTCTCTTAAGCCGTTAACTTCAAATGCCACAGCATATCTTATGGAAGACTGCGAAGGCGCGGAGGGCTGAAGTTCAACGCTTAGCGTGCACAGCTAACATAGGACAGTGAAAATGTTTGGAAACCTTAATATAGCTACAACGTGTACATTGAACCGCTTCGTGCCACCGTGACGTTTGGTCATACTTGGTAAAAAGAAACGTTTTCCCTTTGATGTGAGAAACACAGCTGTTCTGAGCTCTCTCTCTCTCTCTCTCTCTCTCTCTCTCTCTCTCTCTCTCTCTCTCTCTCTCTCTCTCTCTCTCTCTCTCTCTCTCTCTCTCTCTCTCTCTCTCTCTCTCTCTCCAGAGGAATGAGAGAGGGGTGGCTGTTATTACAGATGGAACCGCGCGAGGTGGCACTGCGTTAAATGTAAAGCTTCTCGGACGTTTGCTAAGTACTAATGAACGCATCACTTCAGCCAATGGAATGCGCAGGAATCACAAATGACAGATAAATGTTATGTCAACGTGGAGTAGTCAGTGCGTTATCTGAGAGGTTTCTATTAACAAAGATAAAGCCAGGGTAATCTTTTGAGCAGCACGATATTACAACTGGTATTCGTGAAGTCGTGATTTCGACCACCGCGGCCAGCCTTTCAGATCCATGGTTATTTTTGGGGGTTTTCCCGTCGTTAGGCGAATACTAGGAAGGTTAATTACATTCCTCGAGTTTTCGGTCCCTCCATTTACCCTCACTTCTTTCATTTCACTTCGCTTCTCACTTCATTCTGCTTGACTTCCAGATTTGTGTCAGCATTCCAGGGCAGGAAAAACTCTCTGTGTAAATCTTCGTCCTCCAGATCGAGGGCGGTCTTCTGTCATCAGAGAGTTGAAGTCTGAAAGTGCATGAATCCTGCCCTCAGCTGTCGTGTCACCTAGATCCGCTCGCCTCAACATTTCCTGCAGAGGGCGGTCGATACAAAACAACTTCCACAAGTCGAGATGCTAATCCAGTCGCTTTCTCCGAACCTTTTTATACTTCTATCCCATATTATAACTGCACCAAAAGTTTGGAAAACGTAAAACCAAAACGTTATTAATGGGGAACTGAATAGCCTCCTGCCACGCTTGCTTCAATTTCATCGTTTTGTGTTCGATTTTGTAACCAAAGTATCCGGACCATTTCTCTTTACTGACAATAAAGCTGTCGTTGCAGTTAGAGTAGCCATACTTCCATAAAGTCCCTGCATTCAAAGTAGCTTAGCTTAGAAGCAAGTCCCATCCTGCTCAGTGGTAGTGGTAAGAGGTGTGAAGTTGGTGCGCTACTCTAAGGGGAATGGGGGAGCTCTGTGGTGCCATCCAAATCATGTTTGGCTCGTGTAAGGAACAATAACAACCTTACGTGATAATTTCTATTTGAGCAAGCATTGTCACACGTCACGAGATTATCTCTTTTAACCGACATTCTTGCAACCACACAGAGTTCGGTGGCGTACAGTACTCTACTCGTGTGTAACCAACAGCCCACTGACTTTCGCGCATCTAGCGACTGGACGGCTCGCCTACTGGAATCGCCGACATTGCCAGGTACTTTATGGATTTACGGCTACTCTAATTTGATGCAGAAGTGAACGAGACATGGCATCCCCTAACCTCAATGCATAACAAATGATAGTGAAAGTTTCCTATCGCTGGCTTGAGCATTATCTAGATGTATCATATAGTGCTCATATTACCCCAAGGATGTGCTCATATTTCCCTCTCATGTGTTTAATAGGAGCATTTAGAGCATCGTAATTAACCATTTTCTATACTAAAATCACTACTCTTCCATAGATTTTTGTTATGCTTTGTAGCCCTAATGGAATGAGCAGTCAAATACCATAACGCTCATTTTTAATAACGTTATCGTTTTAGTTAAAATATCAAATTTCGTTAAGGTGTTCATAATACCCTGACCTTCCCTACATGGTTAACATGTTTACTTTAAATATGAAATATATAACTTAAATTTTCAGCGAATAGCTTACAGTTCTCTTCATTCTGAATGAATTTGGTTTGAACAAGCAGCAAATCGATGCGATGAAACCCAATCTTATTGGAAACGTAGATCTCGTTGAAACATACAAATCATGAGAAATACCTTTTATTGTGCTATTAGTCATTTCCGAGATATTCATTGTTATTGCTTTGAATTTTCTCATACTTAAATCATTGTTCTGGCCATGTCTTGGAAAGAATCAGGATGCACAAATGCGGTTTTCATGTTACAGCTACGGCTTTAGTCCCCTTGTAGCTACAAGATAATACGCACAAAACAATTTCTGCAAACATTTAACTCGACTAACCTGAAGTATAAGAAAATTAAGGTTTTATTAGAATGCTTTGAAGATAACAAAGGGCAGTGGTTAGGGGAAGTCATGTGATTGCAACAGATAAAACTGTTCCCTGTTAAATTCTAATGTCTTGTTATCTGAACAGAACAGATAAACAATAGGGCATTATGCGTAAGTAATCAATTAATAATGCAATGAACAACGCTGTAGTTGGTATATAGCATCATAATGTTTTATTTCACATTTTCATGCAAACACACAGAAGAGCTAATTGTTAATTTGTATTATTTGTAACCGATTTTACAACTTTTACAACATATTTGTAAATACAAAGAAAAATCATATCTCATGCAGGGTGCAAGGTTTCAGAGTTAAAAGATTAAAACGGAATGAAAAGTAGGTCTTGTCTATTATAGGTACTTACACCTCCATAACTGAAGGATTGAAAAGACTACGTGCAGCCTTCAAATACAAATTTAATTTAGACAGTAACGGCAGTTCATAATCCTGAACTTTGAAGAAGTCCTTCAACTTAACTTCCCTAGTATTACCATTATCATATTAGGGAATTCTTGTTCCTCTATCCCTTATGCCTTTTAGGTTCTGGACCAGATAGAGAACCCAGCGTGGATGATCAGCTTGATGCCTCGTAGGAGAGTGAGAGAAATACATGAGAGAACGAGGTCTTGTCTATTATACGTACTTACACCTCCATAACTGAAGGATTGAAAAGACCACGTGCAGCCTTCAAATACAAATTTAATTTAAACAGTAACGGTAGTTCATAATCCTGAGTTAGGTTGGAAATCGCAGCGTTCGTTCGCGTGGAAAGAAATCCAACATGCCAAACTGGTGGAGTTCTAACAAGCTAGAGCAAGACCATCGATGTTTACAGATTCATCACATCACAACGAGAGGCCAAACGTTCCAAGCAATTCTTAAATAATAACAACATGTTTTACAGGGGCTTTAAGCATTGTTGCGCTAACAGAAGTATGCGTTCATTTATATTTTCACATGGTGCTAAAAGTTATCATGTGTTAGTATGTTAGTGGAAAACATGATTTCCGTAAATATTAAAAGCAGAAGCATTATTAACAGCGAAGTATTCTTCATATTTAAGTAGTTAATGGCACAGCATGTTTCTTACCTTCTCAATACCAAAATATCTGCAGTTTCCTTTTTTATTTCTTCTAGCTAATACCAAACTGTTTTGTTCAATCATTCAGTAGTTTTTAAAGATATTGCCTGTTACTTTTATAATGTTCCTGGAGAAAACAGCACTCTATAATTCGCAATCACTAGCGTTAGAGTCTGCTACCACTACAGTTAATGCCACATGTCTGGGTGCCTAAACGTTGAATTCGGTTTCTTTACTTCTCTTATTTAAGAGATTTTTTACATGCCTCGGAAATTAAGCACTGAAATATATTGAAGATGTATATAGCTGTGTGAGCAGAAATGGCCACTTGGGCCCTGCCCTATCGACTTCCCTTAAATAAGTACTAACTTAAGAATTATGAAAATCAAAGGCACTGCGCTTCCACATACTCTTGCTTGCTATATATCTGTGTGTGCGGTATGCAAAGGAGAGTTCAAATCATACTAGATACGATGCAGAACTCTCCCTGTGTTAATAAATGTGTGATGTTCAACTCTCATGTGATCCGGTCGTTGTGTGTTTGTGTGTGAGTTTGTGCATTTGTGGTGGTTGGGAACGGGGTTGCAGGGTTCTTCGTGTCGTGGGTTTAAACTCTAATGTGTTAATATTGAGATGTGAGTGTTGGGGATGGTGTGCTGAAACTCTCCTGTATGAGAACCGAGAGTTGTGGTGGGTGATGTGTTGTTTAAACACTAATGTGTGGATATCGAGTTCTGGGTTCATTAGCTAATGGTTCATGTACGTGTACTTAAACACTCATGTATGAATATCGAGTCCTGGGTTCGATACCCGTTCATGTATGAAAATTGACAGAGAAGATGTGTTAAAATTCTCGTGTATAAGTCCTTGGTTCTTCCTCCATACGTTATGTACAAGCGATGAGAGAAAGGGGAGATTGAAAAAAAAACGGTAATATAGTAACCCCAATTATGCAGGTGTAATCATGATTCACTCCATCCACATATACCACTCGCGCTCCAAGTGCAGGAACGAACAGGTTTCCACAATCACTTCACATCGCAACGTCAAGATCAGTGGTAAAACAACTTCCATAGTTAAAAGTGATGCTAGATTCTGGGAGAATTTGTACGACAATGAAGATTTGTAAAAGCATCACGAGGTGGTGGAGCAGGTGGAGCATCACGAGGAAACGTGTGCGGGGAAGACCCATCAAGTGATTTGCAAGAATCCTGCACATCATGATGCAAATATACATTTTATGCTCAATATGGAATGAATTACACAGTGCATCGTGGGTAGGTAGAATTATAATTGAGTGTTAACGTGAAAGTGTTGTTATGCGTTAGATAACTAAAAACAAATATGTGTATTTCAGAAATTCCAAAAGTGAAGACGTTGCATGCAAGTCCAAGCAGGGTGAAGGTGAAGATGTGTGCGGTCTGTACAAGGATCGCCCGTTTACGGATGTAACTACATGCAGCCAGGATTTGGCTACATCGAAACCCGACGAGGAATCTAAAGTAAAGTGAGTATAAAATAATATGAGTTTTATGTTAACAAGTATAGCAAATATTCTCGATGTTGAAACAAGGTGCGTGTATGTCCACAGATCCGGTAAGAAAGCAGAAAAGAAGACGAACTGCAAACCGAGGATCGTCAAAGCCAAGAAGACGTTCGATCGAAACAGTTTCATCATAATGATGTTCGAACCCTTCATGCCCTTCGCAGAAGAAATAGAGGAAGGGTTTGCGAGTGATAGTAAATAGTGTGTGCATGAACGATAACGATATCTCCAACAGCACCGAGTATCGTGTGAACATAGGATTGTACAACGAACTCCCATCCCTTTACATCAAAGCCTCACATGACGATACGTTTGTTTATATTGCGGAAGAGGATTGGGAAATAATAGTAGTAAATATGTGTGTTGGATGCGTATCTGAAAAATGGTAAGCAACCTTGTGCACCGTAAAGTTAAAATATAATCTACGGTTATAATACAATGTTATCTATGAATAACATGAAAGAAATTACGTTTGCAAATACAGGACTAACTGTGAGTAACAAAAATCTGAATAGTACTGCATATAATGGACTTAAAATACTAATTCCATATATTGAAAAGAAATTTATATCGATTATAGGATATACATAAGTCATTATGTTCATATGATGGAAAAAGCAGGAGTACCAAGAAGAAGATATTGGATATGTATGTTAAAGCAAATAAAAAGATAGTTTGAATTTGTATTCTTTAATTACACCTGTGTGATAGATTGTACAACATGAGTTAATGGTTTATAAGCGAATAATTTATCATGAATCATTAAACAGAATAGTTAAGTTTGTGCAGGAACATTTGATGATACTCAAACTTCGAATCTGACGTTCACTGCTCCCGTCACAGTATCCTCAGGTTGATGAGAGCAATCGATGACGAATAGCGGTGCATATTTGAGGAAGTCATTCCTTTTCAAAAGAGGGTAAGCGTCCTTCCAGAAGTACGACAATTGAAATTTGGAATATTGATCACACAGGGATGCATATTTCGAATTGGTGAAATCCAAATTCATAGCGCGATGTGGGTAAGATTCACTGTTGAGATAAAGTTTCAGATTAGCGATATTACAATGATCAAAGCATCCTTAGAGAGATGATTCAATCGATCCACCTGTACAACGACTCTGACGAAACGTGGTTCTTCAAGTTTAGTCCTGGTTGCAATGTTTCACGTGAACGTCTTAGTTTGCGGTACAGGAGTTTGAGTATGAGGATCCAAGGTTGGAAATGCAAGTTGTACCAGTTTATCCGATTTGACGATTTTAAGTTTATCAACTCGTTCAGAATCTGAAAATCGAAGTACTGGTATTCTCCATTTAAGTCTAGTTAGTTGAATGGCTTTAAGATCATTTACATTTATATAATTATTAGAATCCTTAGACCTAATGAGAATAAGTTCAAACTTGCTATTAAGTATGACTCCCTTATCATGGTCAACGGAACCTAGCAACATCGATAGAGGAATGATAGCATTGAAGATATCATTCGACGTATTGACGACGTCTACCTCACCTCCTGGATAGACCCAGCCGACATTTAGTAAACGATTCGATTCCAGTACATTCAGAGATGCGTAATTACGCATTGTTGATGAAATGCCAGGATTCCTGTTTCTATTAATAGGCGTGCCATTCATATCTAGACGAATCTCATCAAATAGGAATGCCATAGCATTGCTACTCAATTTAGATGTCGAGATGGTGCCAACGGGTTTAGTGAGAGTTCCTTCAATGTAGAGATAAGTTCTACCAGGTAGCGTGTACAAATCTTCAGCTTGATATGGAATTCTAATTTCATCGTTCACATCGAGAGCTGACGTGTTGTACGGTAGGAATTACTGATCTTGTCATCAACGGTTGGCACCCCCGTCACATTCAAAACATCCATTATAGAACTCTGAATAATAAGCCGGCGAGAAAACTTCGATTAGACGATGTGATTAGGTTGCGGTTCAATTATAGAATAGAGTTCAATCTCGAATGATGTTTTTAATATAGCATAGTCTCTGAAAGCTTAGATCCATTACGTCGTACGTACAATCGTACCGTGATGGTTTCGTTCCTGAAATGTAACTTAACACCGTTCTGGTCTACCACTCTAATGTCGAGATGATCAATGAGATTCGTATCGATGATTTGTTATAGGACTTGCTAGCTCCTGCGAAATGTGATAACCTGGAGGTTCCAATGAGAACAAAATTGTACAGAGAATGACCACTTTTACCATTGATTAAAGATCCCGTGGCAAGACCACGGTCGATGCGTATAATGCTAACCTTGTATATGTTAACCAAAATCATTAGACTCGGTCATAACGTTAGCGGGAACCCTCAGTTTTAAGCCGAAACCGAGAAGAGAAGCAATCGATTTCTCACGACTAAAGTTGATAATATAGGAACACTGAATTTCTGATTTCATAGTGTTATTATTAGCACGTAAAATGAAGTCATCATCATCATCATCATCATCATCATCATCATCATCATCATCATCATCATCATCATCATCATCATCATCATCATCATCATCATCATCATCATCATCATCATCATCATCATCATCATCATCATCATCATCATCATCATCATCATCATCATCATCATCATCATCATCATCATCATCATCATCATCATCATCATCATCGATGTGAAGAGCATCCTTGAGCAAGCGAGTGGTATAATTCAATTCATAGGTGCCCGGTGGAATCATTATACATTCGACTTTACCATCGCGGACGTAATGGAATAAATTATTACTCTCGTCCACACTGGAAATCGAGTAAAAGGTCTCGAAATTCAATAGCGCTATCTGATAATGAGCGTCAGGATCCAGATGTAGTGGTGGATCGAGAAACGTACAGAAGCTGCTTTCATCTCCACTCACGGTGATCGTGTAACTCACTTTGGTAAATTGCGAATGTGGCCGAGGTCGTTTTATAAGAGAAACAGAAGGTACAGGTCTCTCGTATGAGACCTGTAGACGTTCATAACAATTCACTTCTCCGTATACAAATATGACAAAATATTGCACGACAAGAGGAAATCTAGACCGTATTGTGCTGGTGATTACGTGAGGTTTTTTAAGCACAAAGGAGTGATGGAGAAAGGTTATCTATCAAATTGGAGTGTTGAGGTGTTAAAGATACATAGCGTACAGACACATCCATTGACATACCTGATCGAAAATCTGGAAGGTAAAGTAACTCAAGGAGCGTTTTACGGATATGAATGACCGAAAATTCAATATCCAGACATTTATCTCCTTGAAAGGATTATAAGACGTCGTGGTGATAGGATTTTGGTAAAATGGTTAGGATTTCATATCCATGAATGGATTATTGTGGCCGAGATTTTATAAAGAAAAACACAGCTCAATGAAGAATGTTAATTTAATGATATTCTTTTCTTTTTCCCCTTGATTCCCTCACACATAACATTTCACATTCAAATTTTATATTTCTTTCCCAAATGTAAAACATGGTTATACAACAAATAAGATTTTGTGGTAATATATTTTTTTCTAAAAATAATATGATTCATTCATTGATATATTCTTACATATACCATTACGTTTTAGGTCATTTTATGTTTATCATATCTGATTTTTTATTCACATTGATTAAAAGTTTTTTCCTGCTAACGTAAAAGCATTCAAAAGTTTTCCCTAATGTAAACATAATAACATTTGCGAATGAAGTAATATGTTGTTTTCATGTGACTAGTAATATACTTTAAATTCGTTCATGATTATGGTTGAAATAAACTTGGTTGTGTGTTATCATAGCTATTCATATACGTGTTATTTGCCTTAGAATATCGTTTGAACACCGTACACATACCACCTCTTATACCACTTTCGAAAATGTCAATCATAGTTTTATCTGTTAATAATGAAATCTAACATAGCTCATAAACTAATACGGAAATGGTGTAAAACTGACATAGAGCCAATCCATATAACCCGATACTGCACTCAGGGAATCATTCAAAAACATCCGTTAAAATTAACGTGTCACTCTTAAGATAAAAATATAAATATTCACCCAGAGTTTTCAGATCTAATCCATGCCATAGTGTTCTAGCATTAATGTAATCTTCATCGCTTACATGATCAAAATGATGTTTGCATGGTAGAATACTTTCGTATAATTTTTCTATGCAATCTACATGAATCTTGACACGAATCTAACTTCTGTAATATACATTCTATGGCTGCATTAATCACGAATAGAACTTTTAGACATTTCGCGTATGCATTGAATTCGATGACATCGTTTTTACCTGCTTCAGGCACCGTGATAATTTGATTCCTCATACACTGCTTTTTTGTCCACTTAAACGTAATTCGGTTGTAAAATATGAATCACAAACATCGTATACCCATTTTGTCCATTAATGTCTAGGTAGTTGTCTTCCTAGCAACCGTGATAAGTCTGTTATCAAACAATGTATTTTGTACATTTATATCTTTAAAGTTAAATTCCTTAAACATATTGTACTTTTTATAAGATGTGGGTCTATTTCCGTTACGTATTACCGGATATTTGGAGGCTAGCAGAGAATATGCAAAACAATAATTATCGGTATTCCGAATATTAATAACAGCTCTTTTTATCTTTATAAAATCTGCTAATTCAGTATACACCCCTGAATTCAATGAATGGCATTGCTTAACGGATATTGTTAGTTTCTCAATACTGTAAAGTGCCTATGAACTGGTACGCGATTCAAAATTATCCATATGAGTTTATGCTCATACCACACTGATTTATCTGTCGATTGTAATATTTGTTCCAGTTTACTATTGAAATTGAATTTATGAATATTCTCGCTCTCTTGTGATATTATAACATAGCGACACAATAAGCAAGAACCGATCTTAGAACCTAATTTATACATGTTTAATCCCTTTTCGACTTTTTCCGTAATTAAAGGTTTGCAAGCTAATAAATATATTGCAGGGTCTAATTTATTAACACTATTGCGGATTTCAAATGTATACATACTCGGCTTTTGAATGCTGATTTTATGTGAACACAATGTGATACCTCCTATATAGACGTTCCGCTACATGTCCCTTCCTGTTCAGGTGAGGGCTGTCCATTTTGCTGGCACTCGTCGTTTCTGAAAAAAAAAAAAGTACCATATACTATCGGAAAAGTAAAATAATTTGTGAACATACAACATGCAGTTAACTTTAATTTGTTTATCCACGTAATTTTACTTTACATCTTACTTATTAGAATATTAATTTAACTTTAATCTTTTCGGTACCTTTACTTTACGTAGGTTCAGAAGGTAGCATTTGAATTCACATGAACGTGACTTACTTAAAGTGAAATAACACTAGTTACATTCACGTAAGCATACACCAAACATTCATGCAAATAACACCTTTACATAGATTCACGTAACTACAACATTCAGACGCTATGCGACTTTTACGTAAGTTCAATACCTAACGTAGTAAAGCTAAATAACATGCAAGTAACTTTCACGTAATTTACTTTCACAGAAATATGTAACTATGACATTCAGATACTATGTAACTTTTACGTAAGATCTGCACTTTACATGGTACAACAAAATAACATGCATGTAACTTTTACGAGTGAAAATTAACAACTTAGCTTTTACATGCAAGTAACTACAATATCACTTTTTATGAAAATTGAAATAAGATGCTCACGTTTTTGCAGCGTTGACGGCATCAACGTCTTAAAACTGCGTAGAAAGTCAATTTCTGTGATTTGAATCCACTTTCTAACGTTTCCTCGCCATGATACTGTAGTAGAAAATCACCTCGATTTAAGAGTGCTTTCTGTGCCGCAGTCATTCGTTTGAACCACTTTAGGAGAAATACTTGAAATTCTGAGGTTTCTACGACAATCGTCTCTCCATATCTGGTCTGAGCAGATTTCGTTGATTGAGTTGCATATCGCAGAGTCTGATCTAGGTCACGTAATTGCATGGTCGGAGGATGCATTTCACCTTCAGCTAACTGATTTAGCTCGAGAATTTCCTGATCTGAAACATTCAAGAGAGATACGAATCAGTAGTACTTCTACACTCTTCGTAAATTAAACTAATATTAATAAACAATATATAACTTCTGTCTTACCTGTAGGATCCATATTTCGAGAGGTTCGACTGAGTCCGCACTCGTCAATGTGCAGGCTATTTATTGAGAGAGGCACCGCCCACTTCAAAAGGATATATGATAGCTTAAACTATAACCATGTTTACAGTTCGAATTTAAAGTTTATTAATAATAACCTTATTATCATACTCTAAAGTTAAATACATCACGTTTACACCCTCCAATCTCTCTCTCTCTCTCTCTCTCTCTCTCTCTCTCTCTCTCTCTCTCTCTCTCTCTCTCTCTCTCTCTCTCTCTCCAATCGCCATGTTGCGCGCGCACACGTCTTGTGATTCGTTCCTTACATCTTGGAAGGGGAGGTAGATTCACACCTTTTTATTCACACATGCTTATACAAAATATATTTTCCCGCAAATTTGGTATTTTACGTTTGGTTTACACACACACACACACACACACACACACACACACACACACACACACACACACACACACACACACACACATATATATATATGTAACTTACACAAATATATCGATTCATTCGTTTAATGTACTAATACATCCTATTTCTTTTTCATAGCATTATGTTACAAATATTCGGCCGATACAATACTAAGACCTTTTTTGGATACCCGTATATGCACTCTCGAGAGATTAACTTTTTCTCACGTAAAGAGCGAGAGTGAAATTCGCACAGCTGTTACTAATAGGTTGAAAATAGTCTAGACGGTATTGACCCCTCCAGGTGAAATGGATTGAGTTCGAGTATTATGAAATGTATGGATAGTTATTACAACATTACGGTAGAACCCCGTATACGTAATTACCTTATCATAACTACATATAGCTTACATACATAGTTCAACTTGTACAAGCATATTGTGACTTTGTGGGTTCCTGAAATTAAAAGTCCAATTGCACAAACTCAAAAGGTTCTTTATTTCCACCGAATTACAGTTGGGACACTTGCCGATTACATAGAATTACGTAGCGCACACAATTACATTTCACCAGTTCGTCTGTCACAGGTCCACTCCACACTCAAAATTACGTGCAACTCCTCTGATACACGTACACAGTCTTCCAGTCCATTGGCTAGCACGGCGCTCCTCACGGCTGCTCGCCAAGAACTGAACTCTCTTCCGGGTTAGATGAAATATCCCGACTGTTCCAGGCGTCAGGGGGAGGGGAAAGAGGCGGCCAGTGACCAGTGACATTTTCCCAACAATCCCCTCAGTTAGTAACACGAGATAAATGGGTAGGCGTGGTCTGAATGCCTCCTGTCCCTCACTCAGCCATCAATTGGTCGCGCCTTCCGATGATTGGGTGACAATATACTTAACTAGCAAACGGATTGCATACCCCGGCGCACATATTCTATCATATACCTAGCGGTGAATAACATACATAGTTCACTCCCTTTAACGATTACTGTTCTCATATACTTAACTTATACATTCCGATACGTTTCCAAGCGTATACTTCTATCTCATATTTAAAATCAATTCATCTCGTATATTTAACTTACATGTTATACAGAGTTTTTTCTCTGAATGTTATGTTCAACTTTTATCATTCTTAGAGAGATGTTAGGAGATATACTTCAAATCAATTCAGCGTATACACATTTTTTTCCTCTCTCAGTGTTGTACTCCACTTTTATCGTGCTTAGAGGGATGGTTGGAACATTCCTTTATACAACATTCAGACAGATTACTATTATTATTTTTTTATTTTCCTATACTTCGACGTTTCCAGGCATACACTTATATCTCATTTGTTGTTGGAATAACACGTATATATATACCAAGGTCGATGACAATAACAGTGACAGCAGATTACATCATTCGCTCTCGTTACAATAACACTTCCACCTGTCTGGTTTCACAACTGTTTCACAACTACCTTTTTGCGAGCCGTCACGTCTTTAAATACCTATTTCGTAAATTCGAGATGTTTCTGGACCAAACAGGAATCGAATGTTCTATCATCTTCCAGAAGCGTAACCCTATCGGTCTTTTATCTCGCGCTATCATTATTTCTTCCGGCATACTCCTTATCTCCAGGCTTTTTGTGTACACAAGCCCCGCTATCGCGATCGGGTTCACGACAATATATATATATATATATATATATATATATATATATATATCTTATACACATTTTCTCTCAATGTAATGTTAAACTTTTATCAATCTTAGAAAGAATGGTGGGAGCATTCTTGTTACAATATTAAAATCAATTCAATTTATACACATTTTTCTCTGAATATTATTTTCCACTTTTATCAACCTTAGCGGAATGGTTGGAACATTTTTTTATACAACCTTCAGACAGATTTACAATATTCTTTTTTTTCTTATACTTCGATTTGGGAAGAATCTAACCTTTACTTAATCTTCGCCCACTCATACACGCATCGCTGATTGATGGATTCTCGGTAGGGAACACCCCTCACTAGAATGTCTTAAAACACTTATTTCATAAATTTCTCTCAGTATACGTAACTAGCAATTCTCTCGATATTGCTATGCACAAAGATATTCTTCTACCTATGGAATAAAGATAGTGCATTTTATCATACATTAAACGCAAAAGATAACGAACCCTAGACTCGATATCCATCCATGAGAGTTTAAGCACACACTTAATCCCTCTTTGCCATACCTTGGACGAAGTGATCCTCCCATAATCTTCACCACCAGGACAGCATATTCATACACGAGCGTGCTCGTCGTTGTCAATATACCTAGGCTCTACTATATTTAAGGAAAAATATAGGATTTTATCACTTGTTCTGCTTTTTAACCCTAAGACTCCGTTTTCATACATGAAATGTTTCAGCACACATATAACTATATACAACCCTCACATCTTTACTTACACATATCTACTCGAATGTTTACCATCCAAGGCATGAACTCAACATCATCTTAGTATCAATTCTCTCCTCACAAGGCTCTATTCTCATACATGAGTGTTTAAGAACTCACAAGCCCACCCAGGAGCGTTTGGACCGTTCCCAACCACCACAAACGCACAAACACACTCAAACACACAAACATACAAATGCACACACAACGACCGGGGGAACGGCAATACGCCATTACCCAACAACAAAAAATCGTCGAATCCCAAACATGAGGGTTCTAAATCAAACGAGAGTTCAACATCACATTTATTGACACAGGGAGAGTTCTGGATCCTATCTAATGGCATTGGAGCTCTCATTTCCATACTGTTTATATATAAGAATATTTTTATCAGCCGGAAAGCACTGGAACGCGTTCCGGTAAACCCTTAGAAACTCCAATGAATTTTAAAGTTGTAATTACCGTCCATATCGAGTGCAAGAATTTGCAGTTGTAACATGTTGTTTACTCACAAAGAAATCCCTATTCCAGGAATATTCAGGAATTCATTAAATGGAAGAATTTCATTTTAAATAACTTGTAATTCTATTCCAAAATTAATTATATTACAAAACACGTATGTTTAATTTTGCAATGTTCACTGGTTTAGACCTTCCTCATTTGACCCCCCAAAAATACAATTACACGTTCTTCTCCACATTCTCCCACGGAGTGTTTGATTTAGCAAAGCGGACTACAGTAATAATTTAGTTTTAATACTCACCCAAAAATATATGAAAGGAGAATTTCGAATAGGCCGAAAATAGTAAATTCTAAAACTGTAGTCCTACCCCTTCTGTCGCTCGTAATAGATGCCTTGCACGTCTCTCGAAGTCCACACTTGTACTGATTGCCGTAACGCGTTGCCTCGGGATCTTCTTATTCTGCCGCTAGAAGCGCAAATATAGTGCCAAAGCTAATAGGCGATTCCTCTTGTTAGGGCTGATGTCATAAGCTGAGGTATTTACTAGGAAATGGCTACAACCCCAAAGGAATCCTTTTGAGGGGAGTAAACGAAATAGCACAATACTCTCCCCGACGAAAGAGGTTAGCAGTAGCGACGGCGTAGAACCAGAGAAACTCCCGGCGGTTACCTGTCCAGGCGGCCAGAGGGGTAGGCTACACCAACAACCTATCCATTTAAGGCGGGAGAGAAAAACGTTTAGCGAGAAGTGAAGTTACACACAAAAATATTTCAATATGCTTAACAGTTTAACT
Organism: Mantis religiosa; assembly: GCA_030765055.1. Lineage (NCBI taxonomy): Eukaryota > Metazoa > Arthropoda > Insecta > Mantodea > Mantidae > Mantis > Mantis religiosa. The sequence continues at coordinate 201,705,856 of CM060948.1, read as the reverse complement.
TGGTCAATGGGCAGCAAAATTAGCAATAAATCGGTAACAATATCAAATCAACACTATGAACAAAATGAACAATGTCAACAGTATCAACAGGAAAGAGAATCTGTAAGAATCAAAACAATAGATAAGGTTGCAATAACAATAAAAGTACAATCGAAGTAACAACGAAATCTGACTGTAAATAGTTCATAACACGAATTTGAATGAAATAGAAATATTGAATGCGCGTTTGGAGTACTCCAGTAAATAGACACATAAATGCTCAAAAAATTCTTAATATTTCCTTTGATCGGGCCCACAACACAACAAAAGTACAACAGCGCCACACCAGAACACACCACAACACAAGCAAAGGCAGAAACACTGCCACACATAGGACACACAACACAAATTTCTACAGAAGGAACATTCAAGAACTAAAGAAATTACAAATTACAAAGGACTAACATATAAGGGATAAAATAGGCAGAGGAAATAATAAACACACAAAGGGAGGTGTACTGAGGTCGCAGGGTGCAGATCAATTTCCCTGCTCGTTAGGGAGAGCATGAACAAACTGAACGAGCGAGGAGCAAGATAGAAAACAGATCCCCTGGAACCGATGCAAGGTGGCGAGCAAAAGAGATCAGAACTTCAAATAGTGGAAACTAGTTTCAACTGTGAGGCATGGGCTGTAGTTTTGGCTCCAGAAACATAGTCATGTAAGAGATAAGAGATATCTTTAATTACTTTGAGGATACGGTATAGTCCTACAAAACGAGGGGTGAGTTTATATGTGAGTGCTTTAGAGGCATCACTTTGCGGATGAGCTCGTAACAATACAAAGTCGCCAACATGAAATATAGCCGGTTGGCGCTGGCGATTATAAAGCTTGGCCCGACGTTGAAAATCGGCCTGCAAGGCGTCTAATGCGGAGAGTCCAAGCCTTTTGGAAGCAAATTGTTCATATTCCAGACATCATTTAGTGGAAATTTAGGCATAAAATTAAACATTAGAGAAAATGGTGTTTGCTGATGTATCTCGTAAACGGCTGTATTGAGGGTAGATTGGAAATGTGAAAGGTAAAGATCCCAAGAACTATGATTCTGAGAATAAAAGGAGATAAGTATACTTTTAAGATTATGGTTAACTCGTTCAGCCAAGAGAGGTTTAGGGTAATATGGGAATGTGCGTAGAAATTTAATACCCCTGTCGAAAGGAAACGTACGAAACGTACGTGCACGAAAGTAAGAAGCTTTTTCAGACACCAATATATCTGGTGTGCCAAACGAGGCGAAAATAGGAGATAGGATTGTAGAAGCTTTAATAGCAGTAACTGCTCTGACTGGGCTCAGCCAGTTAAATGTAGTGAAGGCATCTATTACGACACAAACGTAATTGGACTATCAGGGAGAACGAGGTAAGAGACCCAATAAATCAAAAGTTTTTCCATGGGGTTCTTTGCCAATGATGAACCAAGTAAACCAACACGCAAGTTTTGAGTAGGTTTTGAACGAAGGCAAACATCACAGTGTTTAACAAAATGAGCAATATCCTTATATATATCCCACTCCATACAAAGTATTGACGGATTTTATTTTTTGTCTTAAACTCGCCTAAATGCGCCCAGAATGGGGAGGTATGGAAATATCTTACTACAAGAGATATTAAAACTTTTGGCAACAAAATGCTAGACACCTTATAACGTGGTTATTAGGCAAACAATATATCATCAGGAAAGGTATAACCTGTAGGGACAGTACCAGATTTAGCCATAAAACCCTTAAGTGAGGTTCCTGTTGTTGATGCTGGGAAATTGAAATGAAACTTTCAGGAAAATCTTTTGGAAAAGTAAACATTGCCGCAGCGGAAGCAATCGGTGAGGCTTGAGAGTTGGTCAAATCCTCCGCTGAACTAAACATCCTTGAGAGGACATCCGCTACCGATTATTCTGAACGTTTAATGTGGGAACCTTAAACTGAAAAACACCAATCTTAGTCACCCAACGAGCAAGCTTTCCAGTTTTACGTGTATGGCATAAGACCCAAGTTAGTGCCTGAATATCACATTCAAGAAAGAAGGGGCGACGCTCCAGATACGGACGATACTTATCAAAAGCGTAAGTACGGCAAGAGCCTCCAGCTCTTATACCGACAAATTTCTTTCCGTCAGAGATAACACTCGCGAGATATAGCAGATGGGACGACGGGGGTCCTTGTGGCCCTGTCATAAGCCTCTAGCCACCGCAAAAAGTGAGGCGTACCAAAATCAAATAGCGAAAGGAGACTTAATAAACAAATAGTTGTGATTTGAACCATGGATCTTCTGGTTGCCGTCCAACCGCTCTAATCCTTGAGCTACCACGGCCAACGTGCCGACATGACATTAAATTTTCCAACTGACTCGAGTTTTTCCCGGTAAACCACATAGGAGTTCTCATAAACACATATGACAACTACCTTAATGGCCACTTAAATCGTGTAAGTACTTTAAGCCCCGGGCTTTATAGATAACCACTATTAGGTCAATTAATGGAAATTAATTGTTCTTTCACACTGGTCGTGTGTAGGCTAAATTGTGGAAACGTAGAGTCAGACTGAAAAATTCAATGCCATAGCCGGGATTTGAACCACGGATCTTCTGGTTTCCGTCCAGCTGCTCTTCCATTGAGCTACTATGGCCAACGTGCCGATATGACATTAAATTCTCCCATTGACTCGTATTTTCCCGGTAAACCATTTAGGAGTTTTCATAAACACATGAGACAACTACCTTAATGGCGACTTACTACATGTAAGTACTTTAAGGCCCGGGCTTTATAGTTAACCACTATTAGGTCAATTAATGGAAATTAATTGTTCTTTCACACTGGCCGTGTGTAGGCTAAATTGTGGAAACGATGAGTCAAACTGAAAAGTTCAATGCCGTAGTCGGGATTTGAACCACGGATCTTCTGGTTCCGTCCAGCCGCTCTACCATTGAGCTACTATGGCCAACGTGCCGATATGACATTAAATTCTCCAACTGACTCGTTTCCACAATTTAGCCTACACACGGCCAGTGTGAAAGAACAATTAATTTCCATTAATTGACCTAATAGTGGTTAACTATAAAGCCCGGGCCTTAAATACTTACATGTTGTAAGTCGCCATTAAGGTAGTTGTCTCATGTGTTTATGAGAACTCCTAAATGGTTTACCGGGAAAATACGAGTCAGTTGGAGAATTTAATGTCATATCGGCACGTTGGCCATAGTAGCTCAATGGTAGAGCGGCTGGACGGAACCAGAAGATCCGTGGTTCAAATCCCGACTATGGCATTGTATTTTTCAGTTTGACTCATCGTTTCCACAATTTAGCCTACACACGGCCAGTGTGAAAGAACAATTAATTTCCATGTAATATTAATTACAAATATTCACGACAATAACCTCTAATTCCCAAATTCATTGTCGGTAGAATGAGCACCCAAATACTCTGTAGCTGGCCTTTTAAGATGACCACGCACATATTCTGTAGCTGGCCTGTAGAGATGAGCACCCAAATACTCTGTAGCTGGGCTAAAAAGCTATTCACCCAAATAATCTGTAGCATGGCTGGTAAGATAGGCACCGAAATACTCTGTTGCTTATCCTGTAAGACGAGCACCCTAATACACTGTAGCCAAGCCCGTAACACGTGCACGGCTGGGCCGATAATACAAGCATCAAATTGCCCTCTACCTGGGGCAAAGAAATTTAAAGTAATCGTTTGTTGAGATTGGTTGTTTTAGTTATACCACCTAATTAACTTTGACGTTTTTGTAAATTTTAATAATTAGTGATATTTTGTTTCTTGAGTCATATATTTTAATAGATAAGATAATGGTTATTTACAATATTCTTTGAGCTTTTGAGGATTTGTATCTGTTTAGTATGAATTTTGAGTTGTATGGATGGTATGTATTATATATAAAATTTTGATTTGAATTATATATAATGTTTTTTTATTATTTGCAGTGTTTTGATATGAGAATGCTAATGTTGAATTAAAATACCGGGTGTCCATAAATGAATATCGGGGTTTTAACGCTTTATAACATTATTAATTAATTATTTATTAATTAATTAATTAATTAATTAATTTATTAATTAATTTATTTATTAATTATTTATTAATTATTATTAATTATTTATTTATTAATTTTATTAAACTAAAATTAATGTTATAAAGCGTTAAAACCCCGATATTCATTTATGGACACCCTGTACACTGAAGCATTAGTTAAAATAGGAGAAATTTAGAGATTGTGCTGGTTACCAGTACATAAGTTGCCGCAGGATTCCGGCGGCTTTAGATAGGTAGATTTAGAATTTGTATGTTTTTAAATAACCGGCTATCCAGTTAATTGTTTACTGGATACCAGTAAAATATTAGTTTTGGTAATTTTGTTTTATTTTGTTAAATGTTCTCGTAGATGAACATGGCTTGTTTTATATAAAAAGATAAAGATTTTAAAATGTGGTTAAAAATAAGTTTTGTTTTTAAGGCATTATTATTATTATTATTATTATTATTATTATTATTATTATTATTATTATTATTATTATTATTATTATTATTATTATTATTATTATTATTATTATTATTATTATTATTATTATTATTATTATTATTATTATTATTATTATTATTATTATTATTATTATTATTATTATTATTATTATTATTATTATTATTATTATTATTATTATTATTATTATTATTATTATTATTATTATTATTATTATTATTATTATTATTATTATTATTATTATTATTATTATTATTATTATTATTATTATTATTATTATTATTATTATTATTATTATTATTATTATTATTATTATTATTATTATTATTATTATTATTATTATTATTATTATTATTATTATTATTATTATTATTATTATTATTATTATTATTATTATTATTATTATTATTATTATTATTATTATTATTATTATTATTATTATTATTATTATTATTATTATTATTATTATTATTATTATTATTATTATTATTATTATTATTATTATTATTATTATTATTATTATTATTATTATTATTATTATTATTATTATTATTATTATTATTATTATTATTATTATTATTATTATTATTATTATTATTATTATTATTATTATTACTGTATGTTGACTTTTTTATTTTTTTCTATTATCTGTAGAATTATTTTTCTAAAATTATAAGAAGTTAAATAAATGTAAAGGTTTGGAATATTTATACCCCGGCTTAAGAAATTAGGTGCCGGGGTATGGTATTGCAGATTTTTATTTATTTATTTGTTTGTTTGTTTTATTGTTTATTCATTCATTCATTCCTTTATTACTCTCCATCAGAATAGTTTCGATGTTTTAGCAACATAATGTGTGATTCTGTAGCTGGCACGCGAGCATTTATTGCACTCTCTTACCAGCATGTTCTTCTTTTAACCCTTCTGAAACTTTCTCACGTGCTTAGCTAATAATTTTTCTTCGCTATAGACGCCAGCATGAGACGCAATGAAATGCCTCCTTAGGCTGAAGCCCATAATGTATTCTACGTCAGCAGGACATATCAAACATTGTGTTTTACCATCGTGAAGAACAAAAAAGTACTGGTTCTCTGAGGAACGACTAAACATTCGTCGTTCACTCATATTGCACAGGAAAGAATCCACCACTAAAATAATAACATGGCACGCGAGTATAACCGGTTTAGTTAGTTCTATCTACCTTGGTCTATAAAGTAGTGGGGACGAGAGGGAGGGCAAGGTCACACTAACAGTGCCTACCTTATCTACAAAAGGATCTGGAGGGAAAGAATATTACGCCTCCATAAATTAAGAAGAGTGATAGAAAAAGCAGTCCCTGGATGGCCCAAAATTACATGATTGCACTAATGCTGGTTAGTCATATTAAAAATCATAAATGGCAGATTTAGGAGAACATAATCAGAAAATTTTAAGAATTGCACAGTTAAACGCCCAAAGTAGCAAACTTGTCATGGCCTGCCTCGGTAGCGTGGTGGTAGATTGTTTGCCTCACGTTCAAGAGGTCCCGAGTTCGAATCTCGGTCAGGGTGAGTTACCTGGATAAGGTTTATCCAGGGTTTTCCCTTATCCTGAAAGACGAATGTCGGGTAACTCTAAGCTCTATGGAACCTGGGCTTATTTGAGTATCATTTCACCCATTTCATTCAACGTCCAATAGGACTTAACGTTGGAGGACGTAAAATTACCAAAAAAAAAAAAAAAAAAAAATTGTCATGTCTGAATTTAAAAAGGTAATAGAGGAATTAAATCTAGATATATTAACAATTCAGGAGCTATTTTCATTTTAAGGAGAACTTACTCATGTATCTGTCATGGCTAGGGTTATAAATACTGGTTTAAATCCAATGGCGGCTATCCTAATTTTGAATAAAAATTTGCAAGTTGTTAATGTTGTCCAATTCAGTGAGTCACATACAGTAATAATAGAATGAGGCTCCTTTATCCTAGAAAATTGCTATTTCCAATTTAGTGACGATAAAACACGTAATTAAATAAAATAAGAAATATAAATAATATTTTTAAAAATTATGAGATCTTTCATATCGTACGTTTGAAGCAAATGCAAAAGCAACTTGGTGGTTTAATGAATTTTCCGATACGAGAGGTAATTTATTGGAAGAATTAATTTTTGAGCAATATATATATATATATATATATATATATATATATATATATATATATATATTTTAAATAAACTACATAATCCGTATACTTTTGAAAGTAATCAAGGAGAAACTTCAAATATCGATTTAACATTGGTTAACATTAAAGCTTTGAATAACATTTCTCATTGGAAGCTAGGTCAGGTTTTTACTTCCATTAATCATCGATTAATTTATTTTAATTATGAATTACAAAATTTAAATCGCTATTTAATAAGGAAAACAGAAATTTAGTAATGCCAACTGGTAAAAATTAAAATTAACATTTAATACAAATCTCATATCAATGGTTTATCCATCGATGAAGATGTTAATGCCTTAACAGCAACTATAAATAATGCAATTATATAATCTGTTACAGAAAGAAGAGATTAAGTTTATCTGATACCTGTTGCTCAGAAGAATTACAAACAGCGAGAAGAAAAATGAGGCGACTTCGTAAAATTTATCAACGTTCTATAATCCCAGAAGATAGAAATTAGAAATTAAATTTATATAGAAAAGTCCAAGAAAAGTTTAAAAATCTTTTTCAAAATACGCATCATAAATCATAGTAAAAATATGTGGAAGTTAATTTGGCCAGTAATATATAGAGAATGTCATATGAGTGCCATAAAATTGTAATGGATAAAATTAAAGGACCTGAACCCTTAAATACATTAAATAAACCAGATGGTACCTTTATAACTAATTAGCAATATACAACTAAATTGTTATGAAACACCTTGCTCCCGGATGCTGATAAGGAATCCGACACTACACATAATGTAATTAATAAAATTAATTTAAAACAACCATATATATAATAATCCAATATTACGTTTTGATCAGAAAAAGGTTCAATTGTTTTCTTTTTGAAATTACGGTAGAAGAAAGCTTGTGGACCAGATGGTATATCCAAAAAGGTTCTATTAAATCTCCAAGATAAATTAGTACCAAATTTAACAAAATTTTAATGATTGTGTATGGTAAAGAAAATTCCCCATACTATGGAAAGAAGCCAAAATTATTATTCTAAATAAAGGTAATGATAAGGATCCCAGCAAACCAAAATATTATAGACCTATATGCCTTTCAAATGCAATTGGTAAAATTTTTGAACAGTTAATAAATAAAAGATACGTGGAATTTAGAATGATGATAGAATTAAATAATTGTCATTTTGGATTTCAAAAAGGAAGATCAACAGAAGATGCTATTTATAATATTTTGAACACAATAAAATTACTAATAAAAATACTTAATTGGTATTTTTATTGATATTAGTGGGGCGTTTGATAATTTATAGTAAGATAATTGCGAAATATAAATTATCCAGGGATTATTTATAATACTTTACATGATTATCGTATGGATAGAAAGGCGTTTATTCAAGGTGCCGATAAGTAATTAGAGAAGAAAATCTCAAAGGGATCTCCGCAAGGGTCAGTTCTTGGATCAACCTTCTGGGACATTGTTATGGAAACCCTTTTTTGAAGAAATACAAGAAAAATCAGGAATTTTAAAAAAACTTGGTATATGCTGATTATGCTGTTTTTCTTATAGACGGAAATTCCGGAACAAAATTAGGGCATAACTCAAGGGTCTTAGTGGATATCTTATTCAGAGGTGGAAAAAAATTTAATTGAATATTGCATGCCTAAAATTCAATTATCTTTTATTTAAAGGTAATTTAAAAAGGGATCCGATCATTAAATAAAATAATGAGAATATAAAAAGATCCAAAAATATGAAAATATCTGCGTCTAAAACTTTATGAAAAATGTAATTTTGGAAATCATATTGAACATATTAAACAACAATCCGAATCAGTAATGATAAAACGAACCAGATTTGTACAAACTAAATTTCATATTTATTGAAAAACGATAACATATCATTATACTATTTTTGGTTCAATTGTGATATACGGTGCAGGAAATATGAGCTCATAGGATGAATCATATCCAATCAATGAAATAAATCCGGAGCTCCTGAAGAAGTACATTGTTAAGATATTCTGGTGCCGTAAATATGAGTCCAAAATTGGGTTTATTAGTTACCACAGGAATTTGGCCTACTCATCCATCAATGAAATTTCGTGCTTCCATGTTTTGGTTGAAGAGAAGTAATTTTAGTAAAACTGAAGGAATTTTAGGAGCAAGATGTTTTACCAGAAATGAAACTGTTAGAACATTATTATCAATTTGGCAATATGAAGGGGAGAATACACAAGCAAGCAGTTTCCTGGACGGAAACCAGGAGATCCGTGGTTCAAATCCCGGCCATGGCATTGAATTTTTCATGTTGACTCTATTTATCAAAAACCTTAGCCTATATAGGCTAGTGTGAAGAAATGATTACCTTCCATCAATTAACTAAAATAATAAGAGTTAAATGATGAAGCCTGGGGCTCAAGTACTTACGATAGTAAGTCGCCACAAACGGTGTATCTCAGATGCGAGAGCCCTAGTTGTTTACCGGGGAAATATACGAGTCAAATGGAGAATTTAATGTCAGGATGGTACGTTGGCCATGGTAGCTCAATGGGTTAGAGCGACTGGCCGGAAACCAGGAGATCCGTGGTTCAAATCCCGGCCATGGCATTGAATTTTTCATGTTGACTCTATTTATCAAAAACCTTAGCCTATATAGGCTAGTGTGAAGAAATGATTAACTTCCATCAATTAACTAAAATAATAAGTGTTAAATGATGAAGCCTGGGGCTCAAGTACTTACGATAGTAAGTAGCCACAAACGGTGTATCTCAGATGCGAGAGCCCTAGTTGTTTACCGGGGAAATATACGAGTCAAATGGAGAATTTAATGTCAGGATGGTACGTTGGCCATGGTAGCTCAATGGGTTAGAGCGACTGGCCGGAAACCAGGAGATCCGTGGTTCAAATCCCGGCCATGGCATTGAATTTTGCATGTTGACTCTATCAAGGAATCTTGTATTTATCTGGAGTCCATGACTCATAAGATAAGTGAGAAAAGAGAGAAGTTATTATATTACCGGAAGAGATAGCAACATCATATAGGGAGAGTTGATTGTCAGAAGGAGTGAAAGATTGGTAAATAGACAGAGAATAGAAGAGAGAGGAAGAAGTAGAGTAAGAAGAAGAGAAAGAACGACGGGATATCTATCAATCTAATATTCTAATCAGAGAAGCAGAGGAAGAAAAAGCGGGAGAATGATGGTATATTAATCAAATATCCTAGATAGAGAAGAAGAGGAAGAATAAGAGGAAGAATAAGAGGAAGAATAATGGGATATTAATTAATCCAATAAGCCGGCGAGGGGAGGTAATTTGGACGGAGCGTCATTGTTCCAGTAATATGGCGGCGTTGACTTCAGTAGACTGGGTCCAATGACAGAGATCGGAGGTGGTGGAATGAATACCTAACATGGCAATGCCGTCTTCAGATGCGGTCTTTCAGCAGGTAGGAGATGAATAATGGAAATAGTGTTTAATAGTGAAGTGTAATTATAGTGCATTTTAGGTTTTGCTTTAATTATTAAATATGAAAGTAGTATGTAAATGAGCGTTCTATGTCACAGTAGATAAGATGCATCACTCTCCCTGTGTAAATAAATGGGTGATGTTGGACTCTCGTGTGATTTAGAACTCTCATGTTTGAGATTTTCTGTTGTTGGGTAATGGCGTATTGCCGTTTCCCAGGGTCATTGTGCGTGTGTCTGAGTTTGTATGTTTGTGATGGTTTTGTATGTTTTGTCTGTGTTTGTGTGTGCATAAGCGTTTTGGTGGTTGGGAACGGGGGTTGCGGCTTTTTTCGTGCCGAAACGCTTGTGGGTGGGGTTGTGTGTGCTTGAACTCTCATGTACGAGAATCGAGTCTTGGGATACTAAGGATGATGTTAGGTTCATATCTTGGATTGTACATGTTCGAGTATATATGTGTAAGTTAGGGTTGTATGTAATTATATGCGTACTGACGCTCATGTATGAAAATGGAGTCTTGGAGTTAAAAAGTAGAATAAGTGGTAAAATTCCTTACCTCTCTTTAAGTATAATAGAGTCTAAGTATATTGAGAACGACGAGCATGATCGATGTTGAGTGTGGAGAAACGCTCACGCTTGAATATCGTGTCCTGGTGGAGATTTTGGAAGGGTCAGTTCGTCTAGGGAATGATGCAGGGGATTGAGTGTGCTTAAACTCTCATGTGTGGATATCGAGTCTAGGGTTCGTTATCTTTTGGGTTTAGTGTATGATAAAATGCAATATTTTTATTCCTTATGTATAAGAATATCTTTATGCATAAGAATATCAAGAAAATGACTAGTTACGTGTTCCTAGAGATGTTTATGAAATAAATGTATTAAGACATTCTGGCGAGGGGTGTTCCCTACCCTGAATCCATCCGTCAGCGATGTATGTATTGTCACCCTGGTGGTAGGCTCGCGAAGCCGATGAAAAATGATGGCCGATCGTTACCGGAAGTGAGAGACAGTTGAGCGTAGTTGTTAGGAAAAAAAAAAAACAGTTTTAGGTTAGCTAGCAAATTGTGATGTGACGAATGTATTTGCTAGGAAAATAAAGTGCAGTTTTTGTATTTGAAGCCTCGACTTTTGATTTTCACGAACCCACAATGTCACAACTGGTGTCAGGAGTGGGATAACAACATCACCGAAGATTACGGCCATGGAATCGGTATTGGAAATGCTTTTGCAGAAGATGAACGAATTAACAGCGAAGTCGGAAGCGGCAAATAACAACTTGGCCGCGAAGATGAACGAGTTAACAACAAAAACAGAATCGGCAAATAACAACCTGGCCGCAGAGTTGAAAGAAATAAAGACCGAATTGACCACAGAAATGAAGGCAGCGAACGACAGTCTGTCCACGGAAATGAAGGAGGCGAACGAGGTCCTCGCCGCCAAATTTGAGGAACAGTTGGCCGGCGTGAGGGATGACGTGATGGAGCTGGGCAAGCGGATGGGCCAAGCGGACGAGCGCGTCGAGGGCCTGGCGAACCGCTTCAATGACCTAGAGGAAAAGGCCGACAATAACGCCAAGTCCCTGAACGCCATGGTTGAAGACGTCGAAGACCCCGCGAACCGCGTAAACAACCTGGAGGGAAAGGCCGACAGCAGCGTCAAGTCCCTGAACGCCATGGTGGAGGACGTCGTCGGCAGGAGACTGAAGGATTTGAAGGCTGACGCACCGAGACGCGACACAACATCGGCGCGTGTCAAACCTCCGAAATATGACGGCGCGTCAACATTCGAGGTCTTCCGCCACCAGTTCGACACAGTGGCCAAGCACAACAGATGGCCACCGGAGGAGGAGGCCACACAGTTAATAGCCAGCCTCCAGGGACGGGCCGCGGAAATCCCAAACGCGGTGCAGACGACGGCGGCGCCCAAGGACATCTGGGAGGCCCTGGAGAATCGCTTCGGGAACCACCGCTTAGCCGCAGCATACCGCAGCCAGCTAAAGGCAAGGTCGCAGCAGCCGGGGGAGACGCTGATGGAATTCGCCATAGCGATCGAGCAGCTGGCTAGCAAGGCCTTGGTTGACCTGCCACTGGAGTTAGTATCCCGGGAAGCCGCCTACAATTTTGTCGACGGGGCACGGGACACGGAGATTCGTCAGCGCCTAATGCTCGGCGAATATAAAACCATCCACGAGGCGCTGACAGCGACATTAAGGATGGAGGCGGCCAAAGTAACATCTATCCCGACGTCGAGAACGAGGAGTGTCCGCTACGCCGGAGACAGAAGACCAGCTGTGGGACGCCGGCGAACACCTAGTAGCCTGTGTTGGGGGTGTGGACAGCCCGGACACCTGCGGAGAGACTGCCCACACCAGGAAGAGCAGCCGGAAAACGACTAAGGTCCGTCGTGGAGAGAGGCACGTCGGCGCCATTACCACCATCCCCTCGAGTGACAATCCGCACCGTCAGCCGGCGGATGGATGACAACCTCATCGCGGACGGCTGGGTAAGAGGAAAGCCGTACCGCGTGCTGGTGGACACCGGGGCGGCCGTGACCTGACGTGGCGAAGGGTTTGCCGACGAGGAGGCCGAGCCGACCATACGAGCTTGTGACGGCATCGGGCGACACCATGCCTGTGGAGAAGGAGGCGCTGCTGGAGCTGAACCTGGGACGGAGTGCCGTGCGTCTGTGGGTGTTCGTCGCGAAGGTGGCTGAGGAGGTGATTCTGGGACTGGATGCCCTCAGGAGCCACGAGGCGACGGTCGACGTCGGCAGGAAGGTCCTACGGCTCAACGGAGAAGAGGTTATACTCCGTCAAACTGAAGAGCGCCTTGGAATCGGTAGGGTCATCTTGAACGAAGACGTGGTTGTCCCCGCGAGGAGTGAGCTGATGGTGACGGCGTGACCGGAAGGCCAGACAGCACGTTGTGTGCAGAGGCAGCAGGAGTACGACTTCACCTCGGAACATCGCAGAGGGAAGAGTCAGGGTAACGCGGACGCTATGTCTCGAAGACCCTGTCCAGAGGAGTGCGGCCAATGCACAAGAGTGGAGGGGAAGGAGCGTGCCGCAGCAGTTCGAGTACTCACGGCAGTGCCTGCGGATGGCTGGGATAGCGCAGGCCTGAGGAGGGAGCAGCTGGCGGATTCAGACTTGAGGCCACTCTTGAGGGATGTGGAGAACCTGGTGGACCACCTCCACGACATGCACGAGATGGCTCGCCAGAACATCCAGAAGGCGAGCGACCGCATGAACACCCGAGACGACAGGCAAGCCAACAGCCAAGGGTTCCAGCAGGGTGACCTGGTCTGTTTGTACCGCCCGACCCGGGCCAAGGGACGCTGCCCGAAGCTTCAGCAGTCATGGCAAGGACCGTACCGTGTGGTGAAGAGGATTAACGACGTGGTCTACCGCATCCAGAAGGTGCCCCGAGGAAAGATGTTGGTGGTACACCTGGATCGCCTGACCCGCTACGAAGGCGCTGTTCGGGACGACCAGCCTTGAGGAGGGAGCAGTGTCACCCTGGTGGTAGGCTCGCGAAGCCGATGAAAAATGATGGCCGATCGTTACCGGAAGTGAGAGACAGTTGAGCGTAGTTGTTAGAAAAAAAAAACAGTTTTAGGTTAGCTAGCAAATTGTGATGTGACGAATGTATTTGCTAGGAAAATAAAGTGCAGTTTTTGTATTTGAAGCCTCGACTTTTGATTTTCACGAACCCACAAAGTCACAGTATGAATAGGGGAATGTTAAGTAAAGGTAATATTCCTCCCATATCTAGTATAAGAAAAGAAAAAATAGTAATGTTAATCTGACTGATGGTTGTATAAAAATGTTCCTCTAAGCACGATAATGGTGGAGCATGACATTGAGAGAGAAAAATGTGTACAATATGAATGGATTTTATGTATATGAAAAGAATTCTCTAACCATTCCTAGTGGAACGTAGCCTCGAGGGAAAAATGTATATAAGATATATGTAAGTTAAGCATCTACTAGAAACAAATGAGATATAAGTATATGCTTGGAAACTTCGAAGTGTAAGAAAAGAAAAATAATAATAATGTAAATGTCTGAATGCTGTATAAAAATAATGTCCTTCTAAGCATTATGAAAGTGGAGCATACCATTGAGGGAGGAAAAAAATGTGCATAAGCTGAATTGATTTTAACTATATAAAAAGAATGCTCATCCTTCTCAATAAGAATGATAAAAGTTGAACATAACATCGTGAGAAAGGAAACTATGTAGGTATAATACATAAGTTAAGCGAGATGAATTGACTTTATGTATGTACATGTAAAAAGCAAGACATATAAACATATGCTTGGAAACGTATCTGAAGGTACAAATCAAGTATATGAGAACAATAATCATTAAAGGGAGTTAAGTATGTATGTGTTATTCACGAATTAGTTAAGTATATGATAAAATTAGTGCGCAGGGGTAATGCAATCAGTTCATTCGATAAGTATATGCCTGAACAAATTGAAGTATATATGCAAGTTATATGTAGTTACGATAAGGTATATACATATACGGGATTCTAGAGTAATGTTGTAATAACTACCCATGCATTTGATAATAATCGAACACAATCCTTTTCACCTGGAGGAGACAGGGGAGGCTAGACTACCTTCAGCCTATTAGTAACGGCTGACCGTATGCCACCCTCACTCGGCACGTGAGAAAAAGATAATCTCTCCAGGCTGGATAAAAGTGTGTCCAAAACCCCTTGCTATAGTATGTACACATTTAACTATTAACAGATAAAAATATGATTGACATTTTCGAAAGTAGTATAAGAGGTGGTACGTGTACGGTGTCCAAACGATATTCTAAGGCTAATAACAAATACATGAATAGCTTTGATAACAATCAACCAAGTAATTATTTAATGTTAGTTGACTACAATTTGTATATAGCTATAGTATGGGAAATAGTTGTTTACCATATCTGATGTAAGGTGGTTAACCAATGATGAAATTAAATCAATATATTTTATGTGTATTGCAAGCGATTCTAATGTGGGATAAGTGTTGGAATTGGATTTTGAATATCCTCAAGAACTTCAAGATTTGCATAATGATTTACCGCTATCCACTGAATGACATCTCTCCAGGTGATAAGTATAAGAAACTGCTAACAACATTGAATGATAAAAGTAAATATATTTTACATTATCTCAATTTTCAACAATGTGTTGAACTTGGTTTGAATGTACAAAGTATACAAAGAGTAATCAGCTATAAACAATCTAGATGGATAAATCCTTACATTGAACTCAGCGTTCGTAAACGAATTGAAGATGAAAGAAAATTTGGACAGAATGTATGGAAATTAATGGATAATTGTTTTTATGGGAAATATATAGGGAATGTGAAACGTTATATTTCATTTCACTGAGTTAGCAGCTGGAAAGAGGCACGAAAATTAATGGCTCGACAGATGTGTATAAGGTGATTTTTGATGAGAATTTAATAGGTATAGAATTGCTTAGAGATGAAATATTGAGGAATAATCCTATGTACATAGGAAAAGCAATCCTGGATGTATCCCACCATAAAATGTATTATTTTTATTATGAAATTCTGAAGAAAACTTTAAAAGATGTTACTTTAAATTATACTAACACAGATGCATTTCTTTTGGAAACAAATAGCGATATATTTGAGTTTATTAGAACAAATATACATAAATGCGACACGTTGAATTATCCAGTTGATAATATAAATGAAATTCCGTTAGAGAATAAAAAGCTCTCGGGCTATTTAAAGATGGGCTAGCTGGTAGAGTAATGGTGGAGTATGTAGGATTGATCTCGAAATTATACTGTTATCCATAGGATAATAAATTGATTAAGAAATCAAAAAGTGTAACAAAAGATTCGATGAGAGTCAACTTTTGAGCATGCATTACATATCGTGACACGATACATCGAAGCAGCCAGAAATGTTTCAGAAGTTATAAGCATAATGTCCACACCACTCAGTCTAATAAGAGAGCCTTAAGGGGTACCAATAGGAAACGATACGTTCGCGATAACTCATTTTCGACATTAGCAAGGGGATTTGCTATAGACAAATTACAAGTGTAATTTTATGAAAATTTCAACTTATGTAATAAAACGTAGTTTCAACTATATGTTATTTGATGTTAAAGACATTTATGTAGTTGTACTTTGAACTATAATCATATATGACTTTAAAGTATATTACTAATCATATGAGAATAACATATAACTTTATTTGAAAATGTTATTAATATGAGGGGGAAAACTTTTGAATATTTTTTTACGTTAGAGGGAAACAAAAGTTTGAATCCATGTGAATAACAGAGGTTATGATAGGCAACGTATCAATGTATGAATTTAAAGTATATTACTTCATTTGAAAATGTTATCACGTTTACGTTAGGGGAAAAACTTTTGAATGTTTCATGACGTTAGGGGAAAGGAACGCTTTTTTCAATCACTGTGAATAACAAATAAGTTATGATAAGCATAAAACGTAATGGTATACGTAAGAATGTATCAATGTATGAATTTAAAGTATATTACTAATCACATTCTTTGAGAAAATAACATATTACAGAAAACTGTTATTTTTTTGTATAACCATGTTTCATGTTAGGAATCAAATTGAAAATTTGAATGTGGAATGTTAGGTGTGAAGGTATATCCATACAGTAATATGAGGCTATCTTACCCGGGAATGAGTCTTATCCAGGTAACTCACCCTCAACAAGATTTGAACTCAGGGTCTCTTGAACTGAAGTCTATGGGTATTGAATGATTGAATTACAAGGAATGCATTGCAAACAAGTAAATGTCGTAACACTTGGCGGTTTCAAAGAATATGAAGTTTCAGAAAGAAATGCCCACGTTGGTGCAGAAAGCAGTAAATGCCACGACATGTACAGCCGTCATTAAAGTGATCCAATGCGTGGCTCGTATAACATGTGTATCTTAAGGTATAATTTAGTGCTGTCAATGTTCAAATGCACAATGTTGATGTACAGCTATGGATCCAGCTCTGCGTGTTTGCTGGGTGAGGAGTGCGGTGAAGAGGGAGGTAACCTGGTGACGTGTGGCAATGCCTGCATAAACAGAAATTATCACTTGGTATTGTCCCCCGTAGGGGAGGGGATCCGTCCCCTTCAGCTGCCAAAGTGCGGGCGCTGCAGACCCCGAGCACTCGTGGTACCTCTGACGTTACTAGAGGAAGCTCGGGCCGAACATTCGAGCTCCTCCCTGATAAGGAGTTGTTCGGATTGGGTTGGACTCGAAGGGACAGTGGTTCCCGATACCCGTGGGAGATCGGGTACGTCTCCGGACGAGGTTGAGGGAAGCCATTAATAGTCCCGCGTACTAGCCAGCAGAGCTAGTAGAAAGTGTGCTAGATCGCCAGGCGGCCCCACCGAGGTCATATCGGTAGCCTTCCTATTTTGGAGTTGGCGCGCGTAAGTGGTGTATCCACTTCCATCCCGTCTTGAGTCCACAGGACCAGATAGGGGCTTGTTAGTCTCTAGGTCTTGCCCTATTGAAAGCCCCGCGGAGGCGCCGGGCGTCCTTTTGGGACAGCTCGGTAAATCCCTGGTCGAAGGAGGCCCAGGTCCTACGGGACCAGGACTTATGGGAGTAGAACCTCTGACATTAACATTAACTTGATATTGCCAATGCTATTGTTCCTTACATGAGCATCAGTAGCGCTACTCTCGCTTCTAAGCATTTGTTTCTTACAAGTGCCAAGCAATTGTAAATTATTGTGGATGAGGATTCATCAGAGGCCATTCGTAAACGAAATCCTGTGGTCTATAGTGAGTTTCGTCAGTTGTAATATGATAGACAAATGTCGCAAGGAATCCAGGTACAATTATTCCTTAAATATCCCACTCAAGCAGGTAACAAAGGGAGCAGCAGAATACCTATAATATATAAATGTATTATATATTGTAAGTTTTATATATAATTCACGTCCTCAGTGTTAAGTCATATCGGGCGATGAATGAAGTGGGTGAAATGATGCTCAACATAGTCCAGAGTCTATAGAGCTTAGAGTTACCTCACATTCATCTTTCAGGATAAGGGAAAACCTCCCACGTTGTCATATAGAACGATCAATGAAATGATGTTCAAGTGAGTCCAGGGTACATAGAGCTTAGAGTTACCTCACATTCATCTTTCAGGATAAGGGAAAACCTCCCACGTTGTCATATAGAACGATCAATGAAATGATGTTCAAGTGAGTCCAGGGTACATAGAGCTTAGAGTTACCTCACATTCATCTTTCAGGATAAGGGAAAACCTCCCACGTTGTCAAATAGAACGATCAATGAAATGATGTTCAAGTGAGTCCAGGGTACATAGAGCTTAGACTTACCCGAAATTCATCTTTCAGGATAAGGGAAAACCTCCCACGTTGTCAAATAGAACGATCAATGAAATGATGTTCAAGTGAGTCCAGGGTACATAGAGCTTAGAGTTACCCGAAATTCATCTTTCAGGATAAGGGAAAACCTCCCACGTTGTCAAATAGAACGATCAATGAAATGATGTTCAAGTGAGTCCAGGGTACATAGAGCTTAGAGTTACCCGAAATTCATCTTTCAGAATAAGGGAAAACCTCCCACGTTAGAATGAAATGATGTTCAAGTGAGTCCAGGGTACATAGAGCTTAGAGTTACCTGACATTCATCTTTCAGGATAAGGGTACATCTCCCACGTTGTCATATAGAACGATCAATGAAATGTTCAAGTGAGTCCTGGGTACATAGAGCTTAGAGTTACCTCACATTCATCTTTCAGGATAAGGGAAAACCTCCCACGTTGTCATATAGAACGAACAATGAAATGGTGTTCAAATGAGTCCAGGGTACACAGAGCTTAGAGTTACCCGATATACATCTTTCAGGATAAGGGAAAGCCTCCCACGTTGTCATATAGAACGATCAATGAAATGATGTTCAAACGGGTCCAGGGTACATAGAGCTTAGAGTTACCAGAAATTCATCTTTCAGGTTAAGGGAAAACCTCCCACGTTGTCATATAGAACGATCAATGAAATGATGTTCAAACGAGTCCAGGGTACATAGAGCTTAGAGTTACCAGAAATTCATCTTTCAGGATAAGGGAAAATCTCCCACGTTGTCATATAGAACGATCAATGAAATGATGTTCAAACGAGTCCAGGGTACATAGAGCTTAGAGTTACCAGAAATTCATCTTTCAGGATAAGGGAAAACCTCCCACGTTGTCATATAGAACGATCAATGAAATGATGTTCAAGTGAGTCCAGGGTACATAGAGCTTAGAGTTACCCGAAATTCATCTTTCAGGATAAGGGAAAACCTCCCACGTTGTCATATAGAACGATCAATGAAATGATGTTCAAGTGAGTCCAGGGTACATAGAGCTTAGAGTTACCCGAAATTCATCTTTCAGGATAAGGGAAAACCTCCCACGTTGTCATATAGAACGATCAATGAAATGATGTTCAAGTGAGTCCAGGGTACATAGAGTTTAGAGTTACCCGACATTCATCTTTCAGGATAAGGGAAAACCTCCCACGTTGTCATATAGAACGATCAATGAAATGATGTTCAAATGAGTCCAGGGTACATAGAGTTTAGAGTTACCCGACATTCATCTTTCAGGATAAGGGAAAACCTCCCACGTTGTCATATAGAACGATCAATGAAATGTTGTTCAAATGAGTCCAGGGTACATAGAGTTTAGAGTTACCCGAAATTCATCTTTCAGGATAAGGGAAAACCTCCCACGTTGTCATATAGAACGATCAATGAAATGTTGTTCAAATGAGTCCAGGGTACATAGAGTTTAGAGTTACCCGAAATTCATCTTTCAGGATAAGGGAAAACCTCCCACGTTGTCATATAGAACGATCAATGAAATGATGTTCAAATGAGTCCAGGGTACATAGAGTTTAGAGTTACCCGAAATTCATCTTTCAGGATAAGGGAAACCTCTCACGTTGTCATATAGAACGATCAATGAAATGATGTTCAAGTGAGTCCAGGGTACATAGAGATTAGAGTTACCCGAAATTCATCTTTCAGGATAAGGGAAAACCTCCCACGTTGTCATATAGAACGATCAATGAAATGATGTTCAAATGAGTCCAGGGTACATAGAGCTTAGAGTTACCCGAAATTCATCTTTCAGAATAAAGGAAAACCTCCCACGTTGTCATATAGAACGTTCAATGAAATGATGTTCAAGTGAGTCCAGGGTACATAGAGCTTAGAGTTACCCGAAATTCATCTTTCAGGATAAGGGAAAGCCTCCCACGTTGTCATATAGAACGATCAATGAAATGATGTTCAAGTGAGTCCAGGGTACATAGAGCTTACAGTTACCCGAAATTCATCTTTCAGGATAAGGGAAAACCTCCCACGTTGTCATATAGAACGATCAATGAAATGATGTTCAAGTGAGTCCAGGGTACATAGAGCTTAGAGTTACCCGAAATTCATCTTTCAGGATAAGGGAAAACCTCCCACGTTGTCATATAGAACGATCAATGAAATGATGTTCAAGTGAGTCCAGGGTACATAGAGCTTAGAGTTACCCGAAATTCATCTTTCAGGATAAGGGAAAACCTCCCACGTTGTCGTATAGAACGATCAATGAAATGATGTTCAAGTGAGTCCAGGGTACATAGAGCTTAGAGTTACCCGAAATTCATCTTTCAGGATAAGGGAAAACCTCCCACGTTGTCATATAGAACGATCAATGAAATGATGTTCAAGTGAGTCCAGGGTACATAGAGCTTAGAGTTACCTCACATTTATCTTTCAGGATAAGGGAAAACCTCCCACGTTGTCATATAGAACGATCAATGAAATGACGTTCAAGTGAGTACAGGGTACATAGAGCTTAGAGTTACCTCACATTTATCTTTCAGGATAAGGGAAAACCTCCCACGTTGTCATATAGAATGATCAATGAAATGACGTTCAAGTGAGTACAGGGTACATAGAGCTTAGAGTTACCCGAAATTCATCTTTCAGAATAAGGGAAAACCTCCCACGTTTAGTCATATAGAAGAATGAATGAAATGATGTTCAAATGAGTACATAGAGCTTAGAGTTACCCGAAATTCATTTTCAGAATAAGGGAAAACCGCTGAAGAAGCCTTATCCAAATAATCAACACTGACCGAGCTTCAACTCGGGACCTTTTAAAAAGCAATAATTTGGAGAAAAATACTTTTTCCCTGCGTGGGGCACACACGCGACCACCTACGTTACAGGCGGGGGCAAGCAGGCTCTTGTGGAAAATCAGAACATTTCATTCTAAAGATTAGAAAGGAGGGTAAACAACTTCTGGAGCAAAGTGGACATTCTATTTTATATTCAATATCGAGTGGAAAAGAAATACACTGAAAGAAATCGAAAAGTTTTTGGGTGAATTTGATAAGTGGGTTATCCGGGAAGTTGTTCAGGAATTCTGCAAAATACAGGAAGTAATTACTAAAGCAAAGAAACTCCGTCCGATTGTTAAACACAGGATACATTTTCCTTGGGTCACAATATCTTTGATAAGAGTTTCAAAAACTATTGGCTTCAAGTGGAGAAAATATTGAATTAAACAGAAGATTTTATTTGAGAAACCTAAAATTCGACGTGGCACGAATATCTTGCATACATATTAATATGCGGAAATCAGGTGGAAACTTATTTATTTAGATGAAATTTGGTTTGACAGTAACCTGAAAAGAGGTTTTTGAAGTTCCCGAAAGTTACAATGCATGCACTCGGTTCATTGTTTTACGATTCATGCTGGAGGGAAGAAGAGGTTCGTGACTGTAGCAAAATTGCTCCGTAAGGCAGGAAGCACCGTAGGGATTACTATGACCAATGTACCGCCAAAGTGGTTGAAATGGTTGAAAGAAATGTTAATTCCACACATCCCACCTTCTTTACTTATAATTTTGGATATTGAATATTTTCTGAAAAGTGCCCAAATATCCTATCAAGAATGAGATGGTGAATTGCTTGTAAAACGTGGCGTTAATTGCAACGAAAATATGAGGAAAAGAAATGCATTTCCCTTCTGGAAGTCCATAGCCCGAGAAAATAGTAAGAAAATCGAGGAAATAGAAGCTGAAAATCAAATTAATTTAAAAAAAAACAGACGTACGGGCGGAATCGTGTCTGGTGTCATTGATTATATCACTGTGAATACGGTAACAGACGATAGGTCAACCAGAGTGACAATAAACATACTTTCACTAGCACGACCGCTGTGATGTGAAAGTGAATACATAACAATGGATATGAAGGTCTACATGTTTCTTCTTACTTTGTGGCAATACTAGGCGTTTTCAGTTAAGTTACATTTAAATGTACACTATAGTAAAATGGTCACCTTTGAACAGTGTCATACGACATGACACTAATAGTGCCAGTCACTCATTTATTTGCACTGTTCAGTTTTATGCATTCATTAAAAAAACTGAATCACCACTGTCCATTTGGCCGTTAGCACCCCTCTCCTCTCTCTAATGCCATTCTTATTCAAAGCAAACTTGAGCACATTCCTTACAACTCAAACAGAGCTGGGACCCTTTTAGTATTCGATTCTTGTATGTTCTTAAGGTATTGTTTATCCTGAATCTTGTATTCGAATTCCTCACTCGGTTCCCATTTGTTTATATTATGCTGACATCTCGGTCATATATGCGCCTGGGCAAACGGCGGCGAGGAGGGGATGGGTGAGCTATTAAGAAATAAACTTTCTATGAGATAATCACCTGACCAGGACAGAACATGAGTTTAATATGAGATTCAGATAAAATATATAATCTTTACGCGATATTCAGGATAACGATAAGGAACTGTTCCCAAACAGTTATTTCATATACCACATTATAATATTTTATTTGCTAAATCATGGAATCATGTACATTTTTCGTTCAGTAAACTGCAAGGAATGAACGACAATGTTATAAATTCGAAACTAAATTCATATACGCCGCTTACATATTATGATTTCGAAATACAACGTATCATATAAAATGGGGTGCATGAAACTCCTGTTAGCATGTGTTTAACAATGAAAATAGTCTATTACTGTGATAAATCTTACTTCATGATAATAATAAAATTAACATACACAACGAAGTGGTCAATAAGAACCAACATAGCTTTACTATGTTAGTAATTCAACTATGCAGTAGATTAAAAATTAACATAGTTTAATTTAACGCTATTAGTAACTTACCATCTGTCACAATGATTAAACTGGTGTAATGATCCTGCATTAAAAAGTATGTTCAATATTTCTTAGCTCATTTCTTAGGGTTTGAAAGTGCATAATGCATAAGTCAAGAGAAAAATATTAAACAGAAACCTCTGGGTGCACTAAACGTTTTTAAGAGAACCATGCTGCAAACTGATAAGTGACGAAATCGTACGATCTGAGAACTTGCATTCGAATGAGTGATTTTGGACAGCAGTGAGTGATTATAGAATCCGAGAACTTGCATTGATTGACAGCGATTTCGATTACCATCGAGCACAGAGTAGTCGATTCTGCACATCATTGGTATGCTTCCTTGGCGGCATGGCGTTGAAGCACACGTCTGGAGGATGTACTCATGACGATGTAAGACGCTACGATTTGATTTGACAGTTCGAGTAGCAGCATAGACGCTAAGCACTGGCGCGTATATGAAACAATGTCATGCACTAGTGCAAAAGTCGGGTTCTTAATGGAACTAGCTGGAAATATCCCGATTTTTATTACCTCAAATGTGATAGTAAAACAATCACAATCAAAATATTTGCGCAATCATAAATCTTCACATGTCCACTTAGTATTAACGGTATAACAAAACAATCCATGGTATTTCTGGCTATGCAACAGGCTTGGTATTATGGCTGTAAACATTTTTTCACATAATTGCAGTTTCTGAAACATATCCTGCCTGTCCTGTCTCTTTTTGTCTATTTTGTTTTGGAAATGGTTTTACAGACTTTGTTACTGTGACTGTGGGTTCGTAGAATTAAAAGTCCAATTTACAAAAATTCTAAAGCTTCTTTATTTGCGTAGACAGAAACTCACAGTAGCAGGTTACAGCAGAATTACGTCACATACACAATTACAATCTACCAAAGTCGATGACCACACGAACAGCGTTCTGATTACATTAGCTCTCGTTACAACAACACTCTACAACTGTTTACTCCTTACTGTGTTTACTACTGTTCACGACTCACTCTTGGCGAGTCGTCGCTTCCTTAAATACCTCATTGATAATTCGATACTATTCCAGAACAAACAAGAAATCGAACGCTCTCCATCAATCAAGATGTTACCAGAATGTTCTAACTTTATCTGTTTTGGCATGCCTTTTATCTCAGTGATACACTATCCGACTGTTATCATCTGCAGGATCTTTATGTACACAAGCCGCGCTTATATTTCTGCACCGAAACTTCTGCGCTCGTCGACGAGCCACTGCTCCCTCCTCAAGGCTGGTCCTCCCAAACAGCACCAACGTAGCGAGCCAAACGATCCAAATGTACCACCAATATCTTCCCTCGGGGCACCTTCTGGATGCGGCAGACCACGTCGTTAATCCTCTTCACCACCCGGTACGGTCCTTCCCACGGCTGTTGAAGTTTCGGGCAGCGTCATTTGGTCCGAGTAGGGCGATACAACCAGACCAGGTTACCTTGCTGGAAACCTTGGCTGTTGGCTTGCCTGTCGTATAGGGTCTTCATGCGGTCGCTCACCTTCTGGATCTTTCTGACGAGCCATCTCCTGCATGTCGTGGAGATGGTCCACCGGGGTCTCCACATACCCGGTTGCTGGCTGCTTCGCCTCCGGGGGGCTCCCAAATGCCAGGTCACAAGGGAGGCGTAACTCTCGGCCGAACATTAAGCTGGCTGGCGTCATACCAGTGGTGTCGTGTGTCGACGAGCGGTAGGCCAGCAAGAGCAGTGGCATCTTGACGTCCCAGTCTCGCTGTTGGCTGGCCACGACCTTCCTCAGGTGTTCTTCTAAGGTCTTGATGTACCTTTCGACTATGGCATCCGACTGGGGATGTAGAGGTGTTGTGCAGGTCTTCTTAACTCCAAGTCTTTAAGTGCCTCCTTCATCAGGTGGACTCAAAATTGGTACCCTGGTCGCTGTGGAGCTCTAACGGCACCCCAAATCGGCAGAACACTTGCTCCACGAGGCAGTGTGTGATTGACTTTGCCTCCTGGTTCGGGATGTCATACATCTCCGGCCACTTGGTGAAGTAGTACACGACCACCATCAGGTACTTGTTGCCTCGGTCGGATACTGGCAATGGTCCAGTATATTACTTTTTGTCACAGTTCTCAAGAACAGCTTGTATGAATATACTACGACAGTTAATATAGCCACCAAATTGAAAGCTTTATAATTATTAGACTTTTAACGACCAACGAAATAAATAAATTAACTATTTTGATAATGACAGTTCAAATACAAAATCACGTTAGCGTCAACGGCATGTCAGAGGTTTCACGAAGGAGTTCTTTAAATGTCAGTAAAGCTGATATGATGCATTTCAGCTTTAGCTACACTTAGAAACCATTGAACTAGACCGGGCTTGAAATCGCAACCTTGGGATCAGAATGCCAGCATCTAATTCAGTCTGATCGGCTTTTATAATGATGATGGTAATGATGGTGATGATGTTTTCTTTTTCTTTCTTGTAATTTACGTCCTCCAACGTTAAACCATACCGGACGATGAATGGAATGGGTGAAATGATGCTCAAGTGAGCCCAGGGTCCATAGAGCTTAGAGTTACCCGAAATTCGTCTTTTAGGACTAGAGAAACCCCCGGAAAAACCTTATCCAGGTAACACACCCTGATCGACATTCGAACTCGGGACCTCTTGAAACGTGAGGCAGACACGCTACCAATACGCTACCGAGGCTGGCGATGATAGTAACGATGATGATAATGATGATGATTATGATGACAAAGAAAACCTGAATGGTCAAATAAGAGTGTAACGCTAATGTAATATGCAGCTATAACAGAATTAAACATTTAAACAAGAAATAGTTTACGTATTTGAGGCATATATAGTTCGAAGCAGTGTGCAGCAGTTATTTGCTCTAGAAGCTGTGAACATTAAAACCATTTCAGATAAGAAATTAACACAAAGATCGCGAAAAATCAACTGTTATGTAGATGCCGTTGCTGAAACCGATCAATTTAATTAGCGTTAGCTCTTTCTTCGTTCAAGTATTTTAGGGAAATAATGTAGATTTACTTCAAGAATATTTTAAAAATTCCGTCTTCCAGTGAACTTGTCTACATAGGCAATAGAACTGTCACTGTGGTTAAATGGACATTTGGTTGATGCACTCTGCGATTGGTAGTTAATTCCTCGGATTCAAAGGTCACATTTTCATTATATATATGAGCGAAAGGTTTGCATTTGATTTAAACACGACAAAGAGTATCACTGTGTCGTGCATTAGAGTGAATAAGATCAGGGAAGAATGACTTTAACCTCGGTGGTCACTAGGGGCCGTATTGTTGGCATGTGGGAAGCACGTCTTGCTACAACATAAATAGCTAATTCTGTGGGAACAGGGCTTGACTGCGTTCTTTACTGGATACGGTGGTTCCAGGAAGAGGGAGAAGAAGGATTAAAAACCCGACCTAAATCCGGAAGACCCAGGGTTACCTCTCCGGATATGGATGCAGCCATAGTGCAGAATTCCAGAGAGAATCTGTTCCGCCCTTCTACGTCAATTGTGAGGCATATGGGACTTCAGATAACGCTTTCAACTGTTACAAGGCGTCTTTATGCTGCCGGGATCCACACTAGGAAGCCAGCTCGAAAAGGGAACCTCACAGAAGCACATCAAGTTGCTCGTGTGGGATTTGCCTTCCAGTTCCTTCCAATGCCTCAGACATTCTGGGACACTGTAATATGGACGGACGAGAAAGTGTCCTGATCCGACGAAGAGGGGAGGATGATACTTTGGCGTCCAGACAAGACACACTACAACCCAGAACACGTAGTGACCACAGTTAGAACCGACTCGATTAGCATTGCTTTCTGGGGCTGGATGTCGGTTGCCGTCGTGGGTCAACTGGTCCATGTATCCCCGAGAATGTATTCTGAGGAGTATGTGGAGGTGTTAGAGGACTGCATGTTACCAAGTGTTCGTTCCGTATATCCTGAGGAAGATATGTCTATCATTAACTATGTTCAAGACAACAGCAGCATTCACACTTCAGCATTTACGCGAGATTGGATAGCGCAACATCCTGAAGTTTCTCCTCTCCCTTGGCCAGCCAAATCACCAGATCTGAATCCCATTGAACACATTTGGGCTATTATAGTTAATGAATGGGATTGTAGGGCAGGAAAAAACTTCTGAAAATCTTGAGGATCACGTTCAGGAAGTATGGGAAAGCGTGTGCAGACGACCTCATATCTGTGAATCTCTCGTCGCTTCTCTTCCTAGGAGGCTCAATACTCTTTTAGATGTAAATGGTTGGTGGACCGGGTATTAAGTATCGTTCGTTCCCTATCCCGTATTAAGCCATCCATGTTCAAGCTAATATTTCCATCCTTTCCTTTCTTCATATGCACATAGGCATCTATTTAGAAATTGGTTTCAGTTTTACTTATATATTAATTATTTTAAATGAAAATTGTCCTTTATTTTCTGTCTCAATAATTATTATCAAGCATAATATAAATTCAATTCTAGAGTAAAATTAAGATTTAAGCATAGCACTTATCAGACACAGAATTCAACATTCAATAGGAACCTCATATAATAAAATGTATAATTTACTACAGTGTTGTGCTTAAACCTCCTCCTCTTGATTATTATTATTATTATTATTATTATTATTATTATTATTATTATTATTATTATTATTATTATTATTATTATTATTATTATTATTATTATTATTATTATTATTATTATTATTATTATTATTATTATTATTATTATTATTATTATTATTATTATTATTATTATTATTATTATTATTATTATTATTATTATTATTATTATTATTATTATTATTATTATTATTATTATTATTATTATTATTATTATTATTATTATTATTATTATTATTATTATTATTATTATTATTATTATTATTATTATTATTATTATTATTATTATTATTATTATTATTATTATTATTATTATTATTATTATTATTATTATTATTATTATTATTATTATTATTATTATTATTATTATTATTATTATTATTATTATTATTATTATTATTATTATTATTATTATTATTATTATTATTATTATTATTATTATTATTATTATTATTATTATTATTATTATTATTATTATTATTATTATTATTATTATTATTATTATTATTATTATTATTATTATTATTATTATTATTATTATTATTATTATTATTACTATTACTATTATTATCGTCATCATTATTATTATCAATATCATTACCATTATCGTTGTCGTTATCGTTATTGCTGGGTAGAGTACTTAAAGGTAGCATTAATCATTACGATCATCGTCCCCTACATGCTGTGGTCGGAGAAGGGGAATGTCTTGTTGATAGCAGGTAAACCTGACCTTTCCTCTCACCAGGCTGAACCAAACTATAATCAGATTTTGAACCCCTTGTCTCTCCAATCCCCTTGTACATCGGAAAACTTTTTGATTCGGGTGTACAATGCGGCTTTCGGCAACGACGATCTACTATATCGAATATTTGGTTGCATTGGCAACTCAAATCCACGATTTCTTTCTGCGCAGACGACAAACTGTAGCTCTTTTTTTTTTTTTAACTTTAAAAGTACCAACGATGCCGTCTGGCGTATGGGTATTCTCCGCAAGCTCTTCCGTTGGAACTTTCGAGGGGATGTCTCGGTATTTTTGCAGCAGTGTATCGGTGCCCGTACTTTTCATGTGCGCGTGAGATGCTTTTTATCTTTGGTTTATCGGCAGGAATAAGGTGTTCCTCAAGGCAAATTTACCTAATAGTGGTAACTATAAAGCCTGGGACTTAAGTACTTACAGCTTAGTAAGTCGCCACCCGCCTCTGTAGCGTAGATGGTAGCATGTCTGCCTCACATTCAAGAGGTCCCGAGTTTGAATCTCGGTCAGGGTGATAAGGTTTTTTTCCGGAATTTTCCCTTATCCTTACAGACGAATGTCGGGTAGCTCTAAGCTCCATGAATCCTGGACACATTTGAGCATCATTTCACCCATTTCATTCACCGTCCGATATGACAACGTTGGAGGACGTAAAATTAAAAAAAAGTAAGTCGCCATAAAATGGGGACATGTATATGAGAACCCCTAGTGGTCAACCGGGAAAATATGAGTCAGTTGGAGAATTTATTGTCATGCTGATATGTTAGTCATAGTAGCTTAATGGTTAAGAGAAACCGGGAGATCCGTGTTTCAAATCCCGGCTATGGCATCGAATTTTTCAATTTGACTCTACCTATTCAAATCATCCTGTACGCACGGCTAGTGTGGAAGAACTATTAATTTTCATCAATTAATCTAATAGTGGTAACTATGAAGCCGGAGTCCGCCTCGGTTGTGCGGCTGGTAGTGTGTCTGCCTCACGTTCAAGAGGTCGCGGTGAGTTACCTGGATAAGGTTTTTTCTGGGGTTTTCCCTTATCCTGAAAGATGAATGTTGGATAACTCTAAGCTCCATGGGCCCTGGGCTCATTTGAGCGTTCTTTCATCCATTTCGCTCATCGTCCGAAATGACTTAACGTTGCAGCACGTAAATTACAACAAAAAAAGGAATAAAAAAATATGAAGCGGGAGACTTAAGTCCTTACAGCAAAGTAAGGCGCCACAAAAGTTGTGTATCGCTTGTACGTGAGTGCCCCTAGTTGTTTACGGGGAAAATACGAGTCAGTTGAAGAATTTAATGTCATGCTGGCATGTTGGCTCTAGTAGCTAAAATGGTTAGGAGGAACCGGGAGGAAACCTGGAGATCCATGGTTCTAATCCAGCCCAGGGCATTCAATTTTTCAGTCTGACTGCCTCTTCAAATCATCGCATACACACGGCTAATGTGGAAGAATGATTAATTTCCATCTATTAATATAGATTATACCTTCTTTATACCACAGCTTCTTAGGATAAATCTTACACCACCCTCCCAGTCGCCTCCTGTGCTACCCTCTTGCACGTCCCGTTCAGTCCCTTTACGTTCGTCACATCTGAAGTGAGGTGCCGTTAGCCTACTTCACACCTGATGAAGAAGCCCAGCGTCCATATAACATGACACTTGGTTGAATAGACCTTGAACGTTGCTTGTGGTGTTTGACGCACCTTAATCTTCGTCATATTTGGTTAGATGCGTCGATCTGATTTTTAGGCTATATGGTTTGATCCCCTGCCTGTGTTCCTTATTTTTCTCGTGCATATTGTGGTTTCCTGAGTGGTGAAGGACTGCAATATTTCTTATGATTCTTGTTGCTTCATGATATTGTGCGTCATTCTCTAAAATAACGAGGTTTGGTTGAAACTGTATAATGCATCCCTCCACTGTTAGTTGTGACTTTTATTTCTAATTTTCATAGAAACTGAACACTTATTAGACTTGAGTTTAGCATTTAAGCACCACAAATACATTTTCAGCATGGGTTGCACACGTTCCTTTTTTCTAAATTTTTGGCAAGCAAATGTCGATATAGAACCAAAATATTGCGCAATTGGACAGAATGGTTTGGAATGAGTATAGATAACCTCCGCCCCTAGACAGCGGCACCAGCATCATGTTTCTCCTATCCGGGTTGAGAGAACTACTCTTTCCCTTGGAAACCTTCTTGGTGATGGGGAAGTGAAATTTTTGCACATTGAGCGTTGTTCAAGCATGCTACACCGTTATGCTCGGAGGTTATACCTGTATACCAGGTGAGTCTGAGGCGCCTTATTATTTGGGGGGGGGGGAAATTAGACCACCCATCAAACGGAACGTGTACCTTAGTCCAGTTTTGCGCTTACCAAAAATATTGCTAGAGAGAGGAATGCGCAAAATTCAGAGAATGACGGTTAAAGACAGAGAACGTACTCCTAGCTAAAGTACACCTCAAAAACATACGACTCCTTTACTGAGAGCGAATTTCGATTTCCAGTCGATTTTACAAACTTTCTATCAGAGTATACATAGCACGTAATTCAGTAAACGCCTTGGGAAAAAATGGAGTTATATGAATACACTAACAACGCCAGCTAAAAAGAAAATGGCGGATTCTTGTACTAAGAGCAGAGGTTGGCTGCCAAAAATTGGGAAAAAATTAGAAACACGCCTCATCCATCATGGACCCCTACAGTCAAAATGGACATCTTATTAAACAACTTTTAATTGTATGTATATGTATATATATGTTAAATATGTGCCGTGCATTTCAACATACATAAGAGCCCTTGCTATTTAAGTAATAATATTAAAACGCCCAGAAAATGAATAAAACTGTCTTAAAAGGGTAAACCAAGGACAAAAGCTCACGAGGTGGCAATGGCATAGCGCCAGGCATACAAGTCGTACTATTGAACGCGGAACATGCTTTCAGTCTGGTCTGGAAATCGCTGAATAGGATTATGCCGTCTCCTTTGCGCTAATCCCCAGTGACGCAGCTTCAAGTCTCAGCATTGTAAATACTCTTTTTTAAGTTTATGAACATTGGAAACCAAATTCACAATAATTTAACTATAAAGTCCCTGAAGGTTTAGGATATTACCTACAATTTAAGTCGTTTTTGGTTATCTGCATTTTGAAATAGTACCGGTATAATGACTTCTGCCACACTGGACTGACATGGTGTTGTTATGAATGCCGACTCCTTCGTTCTCCACACGTAAGCTGTCGCACAGTACCTACAGTATACCACAAGAAAGAAAGTCTCCGGGGCCTGAGACGCAGGAGGATTGCAGAAGGTTCCTACACCCTTTCTCGACAAGTTTATGACGCCCCATGACAGTTCAGTCAGACCAATAAAAATATTCTGACGGCTTCTACTTTTTTGAATGAATCTTCTCGGTTTTAGTGTACAGAGTGAATAGGGCGCATGTTTTTCTAACGGTTCTGCTCCTTGTGTAGCATGCGTTCACTGTCTCACACATTCGCTGTTCTTGTCCCACTGAGTAAGGGTGGCAAATTCCTTTTAGAGACTTACTCTGCGTTGGTGGACAGTATTTTGTGCCAGTCTTGCTTTATGTATTGGACAGACGAGTACGTAGACATGCTTTTGAGAAGCAAGAACAAAGACACCAGCGGCTCAGTATCTACATCGGGAGAGATATCCGAATAGACGTCCACCAGCAGCAAACACCTTTCGGAGTGTTGAAAAGCGTCTACGTGTAACAGCGTTACTTGCGAGAACGCCTCCTATTGAACAGGCACCAGCAACATACTTTGTTAATGCAGCAGCAGTAGTGGCAGCAGCTTAGAAGGCCATCCAGAACAATCCCCAGACTAGTACATGAGCAGTTGCTCAGCCAGTCTTCTGTAGTGTGAATATTGAACACCAATAAGGTTCATCCTTATCGGTTACACCTACACCAAGTACTTCATGATAGAGACTTCGAAGCTCGAGTGACCTTTTGTGAATGTTGCTGGGGCGAGTGGTGATGTGGGATTAGCATCCAGGATACTGTTTTCTGACGAATCAAGTTTCTACCACAATGGAACTGCAAATCGCCACAATATGCACAATTGGAGTGTTGATAACCCTCAATGGGTAAGGGAGGCAGCATTCCAAGGGCATGGGGTGTAAATGTCTGGTTTAGAATATTGGGAAACCACTTTAGTGGACAATTATTTGTTAAGGTGCTATCTGGAATTCCACCGCAATGAGCTCCTCTTATTATAAGAGAATGTGACACCGATGGAGCGAATGACGAAGTGGTTTCAACACGATGGCGCTCCTCCACATCGGTCGAGGATTGTCTGTAATCATTTGAATGATGCACATCCTGGTCATTGGATAGGTGGACGAGGGTCATTCTTCTGGCCTGTCAGATCACCTAATCTGACACCCCTTGGCTTCTTCCTCGTGGTTATTTAAAAGAACGCGCTTATGAAAAGGAGCTGAACAGTCCAGAAAACCTTTGCCTGGGTATTACAGAGGCCTATAGATCTGTTCAACCCACCATGCCACACCAAGTCAGAGGCTCCATTCAACAGCGTGCCCAGGCATGCATTACCCAAGAAGGTCATCATTTCGAGCACTTGCTTCGTTAGAGGGGTCGTCTTCCAGCAATAGAAAAACGATCATTTCAGCGCCAAAAACACGCACCAATTTGAAATGATATTTTTAATAGCACAATAATTCTATGTCTGTAAAATTGTATTTAACTTCCATGTTAAACTCTGATACTGTAATTTCTTTGTTTTCTGAGTTCAAACGTATATAAATGATCCTTATTTCAAATGCACCTACCTATAGTTGTGTTTAAACAACGACCTTCTTATAGTTCACCTATAAAGAAAAGTCAAACGATACCAAAAACAATTAAAAATAAAAATAATAACAGTTTTCAGAATAACTCTAAATTGTGAGTATTACACGATACAAAGTCAGTATACCTATGCATGGGATTGAACCACCTTCACAGTAAACAGAGGACATCGCAGTTTTGCGCTCGTTGCAAGTGAGCTACCTAGTAACGTATGAAATAAACATTCCGTTCAACATATAGTTGGCTCCACTAAACATTTGCAGACGTTTAAACCTCAGATAATTACGAATATATTAATTGTGATGCGATAACATCTATATTAGTACTAATTTTATCGAGTGTTTAACAAGCAGTTTAAAAACGTGGGTAGAACTTTGTAATGGGGTTGATGTTTTTATGCTGGAGTATAAAATACGGATTGCATAAAACTCGAGAATAAGGGCCAGCTGACTTACCTGGTACAGGACTTTATGGGTTCACCTCCTCGACGTATTTTCTCAAGTACAGATGCTTCAGTATCGAATCTTTTGTCGATTCAATGTTCAGTGGGACGCTGCACTAAGTAATTAGGATTACTACGGATTAGGATTAAATAAATAAAATAAATAAATTCTGCTTTATATTTGTCTCGGCATCTAGAAGCTACACCGAGACCTATTTTTACAATATTAATTATTTTCTTATTTACAATACAATTTTACATTAAGACATTAAATGGTTTCTGCAGATACATGTTATAATTACATTACAAAAACTAACCTAACTAGTTACTATCAGTAGCTTTACATTTGCAAGGTGAACTAAACGGAAAAGGTATGTAGAACGAATTTTTTACAAACTTTTATTCATTAAATCTCACGTTACTATGCTATTACGTTGTCTAAGTCTCTCAGATCTTCTAATTTGTGGTGACTGATTTCAAACGCTGGCCTGTAGCACTTGGTTCTTATGTTCCCTTATACCTTGTTGCTTATATTTCTCCATAATTATAGTGGAAACCTTCCCTGCTGCCGTTTCAAGCATTTGAAGTCATTTGTGTTTCTAACTACGTCCCAAACATATTTACTTTCTAGCTGTTTCCTTTCCTCACCTAAAATTGCATCATATTTATGACATTCAAATAGGGCGTGTTCTGGAGTGTCTTCTAAATTACATCTATCACAATTACTGGTGTCAGACCTTCCTATTTTCTTAAAGTACACACTATATGGTCCATGTCCCGTTAAGTATTGGATATCTAATCTTGTTGGTACTATATGTTTTGGTTTTAATCTTTCATTTATATTGGGATATAAACTATAAGTTCTTCTTCCTTGAAGTGATGTATCCCATTCATGTTGCCAATTTCTTAAAAGCTTCCTAGTGATTTCTGCTTTATTCCTACAATATTCACCTATATCATGTTCAATTTTTAAGAAATCTTTTCTTTTGAACCAATAATTTGCTGCTCTCTGTTTTATTACTAAGTCTATAGGCCAAATTGCCAAACATACTAAAAGAGCTAAAGTTGGTGTTGTTGTTACGACTCCTAAGCATCTTATTAAAGCTTGTCTTTGAACACTTCTAATTATTTTAATATATTTCTCATATTTTAATCTATTTTCCCATATTACAGCTCCATAGTCAATTATCCCTATTATAAAGCTCATGTGATATATTTTTACTGTATCAGTAGGTAGTTTAAAATTCCTTGTGGTTAATGTTGATAATTTCATCATTATTTTCCTAGCCTTATTTGTCACTTCTTTAAGATGTGTATCGTAATATCTTTTTTCAGCTAAAAATACTCCTAGAAAGTTAACAACTTTGCTCCTTTTAATATTTTTATTATTTATTTTGTAAATAGGGTTTCTTTTTAAGGCTCCTTTAAATAGAATATGTGCTGATTTTTGTGGTGCAATAGATAATTTAGATTCCTTACACCAAGAAGACAGTTGTTTCATAGTTAAATTGGCTTTTCTTTCTAACTCCAAGCGACTATCAACTTCCACTAATAACAAGAGATCGTATGCATAGGCCACAATATTCAGTGTATTACTAGAGGATTTCAGCTGTTGTATAATCGGTTCTGTGAGTAGGTTCCAGAACAGCGGTCCAAGGCCTGATCCCTGTGGACAACCTTTTGTAATTTCTCTAACTGTGGTGTGATTGTCACGCTTTACAGTTACACTTCTATTGTTACAGTACTCTTTTAAAGAGTTATATAGACATCTCGGATATTTTTGATATCTCAATATTTGAAATAATTGCGGTCACCACAGGTTGTCAAAAGCTCCGGCAATATCCACAAATATTCCCACTATGTATTTTTATTGCACTTATTTATTATGTTTTTGTAAAATTTATAGCTACCCTTGCTAAAACCAAAGAGATTTCCTGTCATGCCCAGCATCATCCTATATTCCAGAATTCTTTTATACAAAAGTTTTTCTTGAATCTTTTCTAGGGAATTGAGCAGAAAAATTGGTCTGTATGATTTTGGATTGGCTGCGTCACGATCCTTTGATTTCTTTAGGATGACTACATCAGCTTTCTTCCAACGATACGGTATTCTTCCATGAACAAGACATTCATTCAATAGATCACGTAGATAGGAAGCGATTACAGTTTCTAATTGTTGTATAACTTCGTTGCATATAGTGTTAGGTCCTGGTGCTTTTCTCGTTTTTATATCCCTTATGACCAGCTGGACTTCTGTTAAATAAAAGGGATAAATTACGTTATCATTTATATATTCTTCCTGATACTTTTGTCATTTTATTTGATGATCTTCTACATCATCCTCTATGTTATCTGCAGGTAACATTATTTTCAATAATTGATTAATAGGTTCAATATACTAAGTAGTATAGGTTCCATCTACTTTTCTTATAGAGGAGATAATTTCAGTAGATGCTATCCTTTCCATAACTATCTTGTATGGAGTACCCCAGGTATCTCTTTTTAAATTATCATCAATAAATTCTTGCCATTTTTCTTTTCTAATTTGTTGAAGCATATATTTGTATTCCGCTTTAAGGCTTCTATATATATATATGTAAATTGATCTTTTTTGTGCTGTTAGACTTCTTTGATAGTGTCGCCTAGCTTTTTTGACCTTTCTCCTAATCTTATGCAGTTTATTGTTCCAAACTTTATATGGAGTAGTTGTATGAGTCATTTTCTTCAGCGTTTCACCCATAACTTTTTCAATGCATATTGTCAGTTCCCTTGTTTTTCGATTTATATCATTCCCTTGATGTATCCTTTCTGGCATTATTAAAGTATCTATTAATTTGGTCCAGTCTGCATTTTTAAGTGAATATCTCATCTTTCTATTCATGTACTCGATTCCTCCTACTTTCAATATTTCTAGATCAAAGTATATTATATTATGATCACTGGTAGTCTGTTCCTGCCCCACTCTCCAATTAGTTATTTTTTCACTAACATACCCTCTAGCTAACGTGATATCAATGTTTTCTTGGGTATCAGCCCTATTTTGGAAAGTATATGGATTTAGAGGATTATTTATGATATCTAGATTATATTTCATTATAACATCCACTAATTTTTCACCTCTTTCATCAGGATGCTTACTCCACCATAAAGCCGATTTAGCATTTGCGTCCATAGTGTAAATTAAGGGTTTATTATTATACACATCTAATATCCTTTTTATTCTTTGTATGTGGACATCAATTTCATCCTTATATTGGAAATAATGATTACATAAAAGAAATACCATACCTCTTATACTCAATTCAATACAATTAACATATTCCTCACAGAGTTGCGATATTTTAAGTACTTGAATTTTAGGATTTACTGTAATAATTGTTGCCTTAGGATTATCACCATCTAAGACGGCTCTGGTCTTAACTGACAGGTGTGTTGGTCTTCCCTTAGTTATGTATGGCTCTTAAATGCAAACTATATCTAGGTTTAATTCGTCTAATAATTTTCTTGTCTCCATCATTACAGATTTTGAGTGTTGTGCATTTATCTGTCCAAATCTTATTCTGAAGTTATTGCTATTTTTATAGCAATATGATTATTATCATTTTCTTGACCATAATTTGTCCTATTTATTAATTGCTCTAAATAAATTTGGTATAATGAACGTGATTTTCTATCTTTGCACATGGGAATTTTTCCTTCTTTATTCCTTTTTCTCATGCTGCAGGGGACACAGATTGATGGTTGCACTTTTTTACTACATTCGTTTGCTGTGTGGTCTTGCTCACCACAATGGGAACAAACTGACTTATCGCTCTTACAATACTTGGCAACGTGGCCATAACGCTGACAATTCATACATTGTGCAACTACTATATAGTCCTTCACATTAACAGCTTGGAAGCCTATATAGATTCTATTTCTTTGTAGCATTTTAGCTCTCATATTAGGACGTACTTCCAAAACATGGTGTATGGTTCGTCGTTCTTTAGGCCCTGTTCTGAATTTAAATTTCACTTGCTAATCGAAGTCATCCCATGTGAGCCCTTCTCCAAAATTCTGTTCATATATATATATATATATATATATATATATATATATATATAGTTTTAATTCTTCTTCCTTTTCAGTAGATACCACATCATACATAATGAGGAGTGGATTTCTCTTTTTTGCTTTCTCTATATTTAATTCTTGATCCTTTAAACTCGGACTATTAATAATTTTCTGAACATCCTTTTTGTTTCAGTTTCCACAATTAAGGTCGTTTCTGTTGATCTAATGTTATTAATTCTTATCTTTTCATTTGATGGTTTAAGATGTGTTGTTACAGCTTCTTGTACTTCCTTTATCGGTCTTCCTTTAGTTGATCTAATTAATGCAATATGCGTTTGTTTCTGTACAACTTTATTTATTTTCTCATTAGTTTCCGATATTTTAGGCTTGGATAATGCTACAGCATATGAAGTTTTTACTGCCTGTCTATTTTCTCTTAATACTCTGTTCTCAGCTTGTAGTTTTACAATTTGCATTCTCTGCTCATCAAATAGGTCTGTAATTTGGTTTAGCATGGTATACATCTTATTTTTCACGTCTACCGTAAGCTTTGAGGCACCAATGATTAAGTTGATTTCTATAACAATGCCACTAATACCTGTCGGCACCATCTCTTCCATATTATCAGTTTCTATTAGCTCTGAGGTTGAAGCAATATTTTCCTGCATACCTCCTTCCATTGCTTGTTCTGGAAAACTACGGATTAGGATTACAGTGAAACCTGTGGTTTATTGTAACTAAGTCCCAACAGGGGCATCCCCGAGAGGAAGGATGGGATGAGGAGAGACAGAGGGCGGTCGACCCAAGGAGTCACGACAACGCCGAGACACGCGCCGACACTTCTACCCTGAATGAAACCAACAGATGAGAGATGATATGAAATGGTAATGGAGATGGACTGGAGGGACAGGAAAATCGGGGAATGTAATTATCACAGCCAGCATTCGCCAGGAAAATCCCCGAAAAATCCCGTGGGTCAGGTTGGTCGGTTACGGGAATCAAACCCGAGCCTCCCGAATGCGGGCCACAGACGAAACCGCTCGAGCCATCCCAAGGAAAGTACTTGGGTTCGAATAAACGCATATACACCAAAATCATGTGAGAGAAAATTTAAAGCTTCCTTACTACACTAGTGATACTTGTTCATCTGCAAAACTCTGCATTTGTCCGTTAGAGGTCTCTGTGTGTGCCAGGCTTCATTACCAGTGGAAAGTTTGGACCCCCTATGTCAATGGAAACTCGATGCCCTCCAAATATCTTCGTCGATGCAAGTGTGAGTGGGAAGATGACAAGACATCTGAGGACGCTTTTTCTTTCAGTTTTGAATCCAAATTTGTCGAGAAAGCCATTCGTACTTTGTGACTCCTGGTCTGGTCACAAGGATGAACAAGTACTACTGGAAGCATATGATGGAAAATATGTAGATTTAAAAAACGTTCCGCCTGAAACCACAAAATATGTAGAACCTCTGGATGTGTATTTCTTCAGGCAATATAAAATATATGCCAAGAGAATAAAATACTTTATTAAAGTATGTTCCAGTAATATGTAGCCAAAATTGCATGAAAAAATCTTAATTATGAATTTGCAGTGTCATTTAGAATCAGTTATCTGAAGGAGTACACAGACCAATGCTTCGTTACGCGTGGTCACGATATTGCAAAAGCAATTATACATTAAAGAGTGCTGTTAGTGAATATGTGACGAGGTTTATTATTGCTAAAGACAAAATTTTGCGTTAAAAGTGGGTAAGAAATATTCCAAGAAAAGACTGGATTCCTTCAAATACAAGTGTCGTCTGTATTAAACATTTTGAACCAGATTATATTCAAGGTAAAATTTCATACCTGGATTCAAAAGGAATAAAAAGAGTGTTAGTGTATGAAAGGCCCAAGGAAAAAATTGGTTCCATTCCTACAATTTCCGAAGGCTTGGTAGCATCTCTTTCGAATAAGCCGCCGGCGAAAAGAAAGAATCCGGAAGAAAGAGCTGCCGACATTAAAAGAAGAAAATAAACTGTTGAACATCAAGCTTGTAAAGATGCTGCTGAAGAGGACAAAATAACGAAATTTGAAGAGTTCATAATGGGAATTGAGAAGGAATTGCCTGTTACACAATTACAAAACAAGGTAATACATTTTAAGACAGGCAGTGGTAAACTTATTGTCTACAATATTAACTTCGAATCTATGTCATTAGGATTCTATATGAATATAGGAAGAAATCTTTATGTCTCTGCTTTTTCGAATGACAACCTAATCTCTTAACAAAGCCTCAGTAACATTCTTGGATCGGATTTATTATTCTTCACCTTGTGTGGCAAGACTTTTAGAGCATACAAAATCTAATCTGAGAAGTATGAAACAAACTTTAGTAAATAGTAATGATAGTTTAGCTGAACAAGTGGAATTTTTGTTGGAACAGTTCTCCTTGGATTTAGCATCAAAGAAAGTGTATTCACCTGTAATCAAAAATGCAATAAAAATGTTACGAAACACTTACAGCAAACAAAATCCTGCCTTTGCCTCACCCTAAATATTTGCAACAGCTTATAAATTCATTAGGCGTGTCTCGAAAACAGAAATGAGAGAATGCTAATTTTCGAAAAGCTGTTGGTGAAAGTTATTAGGACTAGAAAAATGTGTTATTCTGCAGCTAGATGAAAAATATGTTCATGAGGGAATAGATTACAGGTATGGACAAATTACTGGTTTCGTAGAAAATCGGGACCATCTCACTGAGGCTAAAACAGTTCTCACATATTTAATATCTTATACATTTTCTATCTACCAGTATGCTGTTTCTCTACATCCTGTAAAAACAATATCAGGTTCGGAAATGGCCAATATAACAAGAAAGATTGTGAAAATGATTGAAGAAAGTGTGCACTGTGTCTCATTTCAGATAACAAACTAAATCAGAACATGTTTTCCATTTTATGTAAGGCATCTAAAAATGAATGTACGCTGTTCATGCCTAAGATTGATCATGATGTGTATTTTATGTACGATGCTCTCCACTTGCTGAAAAACCTAAGAAGTAATTGGCTAAATCAAAAGGATCCGAATACGACCTTTACATTCCCTGATTTTGAAGTTCCCAGTAAAACTTTCAGTAAAAATCTGATAAAAAAGCGAAATTCAGTCATATGAGAACTGCATACAAGAATGAGAGAGAGCATTGTAAAAATGGGTTACAAATAAAATTATAAGACTTTATTCCCCACCAATATTGAAAGACAACAAGTATCTCTTGCTTTAAATGTTTTCCATGAAAGCAGTGGGGCATTAATGGCTGTCCATGGATATAACGAGACAGCTGATTTTCTTGGTAGGCATTATATGGAAATGGTGGTCCATTGTAAATACAAAGAATCCTATTTGTGGTGCACGCAGGAATAATGAATTCGGATATCCATTTGATTCCATGGAAGATACGAGATTGCAGTTTCTTGAAAATTCCATTAACTGGGTGAAAGTTGGTGAGCAGCTTAAGGGGGATCACTAACTACTGACATCGGCAAAGCTTTAAAGTACAATATGTATTATAAATATTATTAGATATTCTCTCTCCGCTTTGAATGTGAAATATGTGCTGTGTGGAAAATTTCAAACTCATAAATTAGAGAAATGGTATAGGCAATTTAGTGGTGGAAATTACAATATTGGCGTGCTTCAAATAATTGACGCGGAGAAAAAAATCAGAACAAAAAACTTGTTGGGAATAAAATCCGCTCGATACGGTATGCTAACTCTGGACCTGGATTTAATTAATAGCAATAATGAAGAAATGAATGTCAATAATGAAGAAATCGACGACAATACCACGGATGTAAGTTATTTTAGAAATATTGACTGTGGTCTGGTACAAGAAATTGATCAGAAATCAGTCCTTTTTTATTTTTGTGGTTATGCAGTATTTAAATATGCCACAAAAATGAAGTGTGAGCATTGCACAGAAGTAATTAAAAGGCAAACCGCCGGCGATGAATACTTTGAAGCTGTCAACAGAGGAGGATAATCGGTCCCAAATGCATTCGTTACTAATGAGGGGGACATAACATCTAGAGTAATGAGTGTACTTGTATCTGAACAGTATGAATATGCATTCTTTCAAGAATGCGACTAACAACATGCATTGTTGAGTAGACTGACAAGAAAAAGTGAGTGAAAACGAAGAACTAAACTCAAACATCATGAACAAGTGTCTGTGGAAATGCCACGCGTAAAATTACAAACAAAATTGTGCGTGTGCTGTGTGATATTTTGTTATAAAATTATAATTAGAAGCGGAATGCTTCATTATCAATCCTGGAGGCAGAACATCAAGAAAGCTGAAAACACTGCAATAAAATTCAAAGGTACGTGTGTAGATGTAACACTATTAGAGTAACCCAAACCTCATTGTGAAGCGAGTTATCATGACGGACTCCATGCAATGTGATGACCCTCTGACACACTACCCCTCTCCACCAACCTGTATAGATCCTCCGTGGCACGGCTCATTTCCAAGTGACCGATTAGTCTGGTAGTCCCACGGCCCGCGGTAGTAGTGGGTAGTGGTACTGTGGCAGTCCCACGGCAGTAGGTGTGTAGAGTACCCACGATAGTCTCTCGGTCATGCATTTGCGGGCGTCAAATTAAATCTCAAATCATATTAACAATTATTAGAATAAACACGAATCACATTGCCAGAGTTGTCCCTTATATAAAAATTGCGTACCGTAAGATCTTGAGGCGACGACTGGGCTATAACCCCTACTGAAAAATATCCGCAATAAACTGTAATGCCTTCTCACAATATGCGCGGTGACTGTCATTCAGTGTCCGTCAGCTGTTCAAAACTGGTTCCGGTATATTATTTCTTAATTTTTCCGCACTTATGTTACACAAATAAAAACAGGCTCTATTATTCGGTAACAATTTATTGTGCACCATATTCAACTTTTGATAATAATGCAAGGGAGCACAATATCGGTTATTTTATGGTGACATTTGACATTGTAAATGAAACCAGGCTTCGTCACTGAACAGTATTAACTGCTACTCATTAACATTCCGCAATATTTAGGTAGAGCATTTTATCCGGCTCTGGTGATCTCGTAGTACTTCCTGGGAAACAGTGACCTTGTATGGTTTTAGTTTTTAAGGTTTTGTTGCTTTCCATGCTGAAAATTTCAAAATGCGAGTTTCTTGTGCAAGGCATATAAGATATTTTCGAGGTAACCAACCTAACCTTTCTCTGATTTGGTCCAAATTTGGTCTACACCCCCTTTTATCCTTC
The DNA here is from genome assembly GCA_030765055.1 of Mantis religiosa. Lineage (NCBI taxonomy): Eukaryota > Metazoa > Arthropoda > Insecta > Mantodea > Mantidae > Mantis > Mantis religiosa. Next base: position 201,662,462 of record CM060948.1, on the reverse strand, counting down.
TTTTGCTATAATGTATTGTGAATTTATTTACAAGCAAACGACTGACTTCTCTACTCAAAACATGCACTCAACAGGAAATTAGTTTCAAATTGTCTTAAATTTCCCTACAAGTTGATGTAGGCACATACGTATCCTACATAAACACAGTTTATTGTATTGCATAAAGCGCTCGAGAAATTTTGAAAAAACTACAAGCAAAACTGAACACTTCAAATGTTATTCACATTTGGACTAAACTAAAACAGAAGACTGACGCACGTATGACGACCAGAACAAATGTGGGGCGCCTGTGCAGGGAAATACAGCTAAGGTCACAGGAACTTTGGGTCTGCCGGCCAAGTTTAGTAGCATACGTGCTGTAATTTTCTTAAATGGGAAGTTGCTAATGGGAGCAATATTAAAATAGGTGACTAATTCATTGTGTTCTTCTCCCTGGCAGCGAGCTGGTACTACTAAAACCCATCACTGCCTGAAAAGTTGGTAGTTCTTTTCGGAACAGTTTATCTTCTGGAAATAATCATTTGTTCTACACCAGCCGTGTGTAGCCTAAGGCTTGAATGGGTAGAGACAGACTGAAAGATTCACATTACTTTTGCAGTAACAATTCCTGAAATACAAATATTTCATCGGGGTACTATACGAAAAAGGGAACGATTTGAGTAAATTTCTCTTGTATCTGTCTATTTATGTAGGAATGTTAGCTATTATGTTTATAAACGCATAAAAGTTTGCCAAAAAGTTATAACATAGATGTCACCAAGGAGCGCTTCCTGAAACACCACTCAACATAAACTGAATAGCGTTCACCTATCATGCGGCAAATCCTTAAAGCTTGATGCAGCCGTTGCACCATAAAACTCGATACGGTTTGCGTTAATGTTGCAAACGAAGGCGTTTGCCGTAAGGATATATTTTAAGAATTAAAAAGTGCCATTTCAGTCAATTTTTAAGCTTGTAGATAGTGCACTGTTACTCTAGATGCCCTGAGATACAAAATTCCAGAGTGCGCAACATTTACGAATAGCTGCTCATAGAAATATATTAGAAATGTCTCTAATTTCCAAAAAAATCTCATCAGCAGCATTTGCTACAAGCAGAAAGTATGGAAATTATGGAAATGATAATATTTTGAAAGCATTACTTTTAGCCGATATCCCGGTTGGTAGGGGAAATTAGATTGAATTTTCCAGAACTAAAAGTCTTAATTTTCTCTGTGAAAAAAAAGTGTTTGTTAAGGTGCCATCAAGGGTCAAGTTATTTTCTGATAGGATGCAAGCTACTCGTTTATCCCCAGCGCAATCCTCCCGAGATGGGGAACATAGACGGAAGCAGCTCTAGATTACAGTGATTGTTTGGCGGATGTGAACCAAGTGCTCGACATGAGCATACTAGACGATATAAGAAAGCATCTTCGTAAGGAAGCTGAGGAAATGGAAGCAAGGAATCCAGATTTAATGTTTCTACGATATGTGAATAAGGTGCTACTAGGGGAATCTGGAAAAGAACCTAATGCTTATTCTGTAATTGACAAAGCCAATTTTCAATACCGTCCGGGACTTCTTCTGAGGCAGAGAGACTTCTTCTTATCATATAAAAACATTTTAAACAACGGAAGAAAATCATTTCTTCAACAAAAAAAAAAAAAAGAAAAAAAAAGAAAAAAAAATATTTATTCGTTTATTGCAATAAAAGTGACTAATGCTACAACAGAGTGAAAGAGAGAAAAAATATTAATTTTGTAAATGCCTCCGTTTAAGGATGAATTTACAATTTGATTATTTCATCAAGATTAATAAATGTTGGAAATTTGAAGTAATGTATTTGGGTGTGAAGATAAACAACACGAGTTATACGAGTTAAGACTGAAAAATCCAATGCCATAGGCGGGATTAGAACCACTGATCTCCCGGTCTCATCCCAGCTGCTCTTAACCATTGAGCTACCATGGCCAACATGCATAAATGACATTTATTTCTCCAACCTCCCGGTAAACCACTAAATGTTCTCATATACTATGAGATACACTCTGTTTGTGACGACTTAATTGTAGCTAAGTGACTGCAACCAGACGGAGACAGGGAGATCCGTGGTTCTAATCCCGGATATGGCATTGAATTTTTCAGCCTTACTCTACCTATCCAAACCTTAGCCTATACAGTGATAGTGTGGCTGAACGATTAATTTACAGCAGTTAACACGAGTTATGTTGACGACAAATTTAATGGAAGCTAAGAATGATGTATGTGAAGAGTTGCCGACTTTTGAGGTTGAAGTGATAAGATTCGGAAACAGTAAACACTGAATTATTTCTCCTAACCTCATATTTATCCATTTATCCAGATCTTACGATTTAAAAGTTACTGTTTATTTTGTAACAGTAATGTAAGGTGTGTGTTGCCGTAGACGCAGAAGTTATACGCTGAACCTACCTCCCTCTAAATCTACATAACTATGCGCTGGGGGATAACGAAAAATGTTATCGGTTACATTAGCCACTTCTCTAAGACTATAAAAAAGCAGGAAAAGAAAGATAAGCACTTTTATTAGCGTAAGTCATTAAACGTCACTCTCACTTAAGTTCATTCATAAATGTTGTAATCCTAGATTCCTTAAATCAACCCTTCCCATTTACCTATGAAGTACCATTATTACTTACATTACACGTTTCAGAAGTTCATGTACCTAGTATTCACCAAAAATGATTGTATGAAATAGCTTACCTCTACTGATACAGCACTTCACCAAGCAGCAAAAGCTTAAGGATGGTTGATGGAAGAAGACGTACCTGAAACAATCGATAATAGGTATTTAATTTACTTTGAGGGGAGGAGGAGGCACTTTTATCTTCAATGTACAGAGTATATAACATTTCGAAAATAATTTAACAATTGGAATCTATATTGGAGAATTGGAGTCAATAATATTAACAGTGCTAGAATCAAAAGTTTCCTCGTGTTGGAACCAAGATTTACTTATGTTTAAATAATTCCAGCTGTTGGAGACTGAAGACGCCCACATCATTCCCTACATTTTAATCACTACAGTCTTTTCTTGCGACTCTATGACGGTTGTAGATTTGTTAAATAAAATGTGTGTTTCACGTTAGTAATGACAAATAGCGCTTTAAAATCTCTCTCAAAGGAGCCGCCAATAATTGGATAACAGTAACTCTAATTGGATTACACATGTTTTCACACCTCTAAGCCACGCCCACTCTAGCACATGTCATTAAGGATAGACACCAATCTATCAGAGAGATCGCCGACAACTGATAAGAAAATGTAATGCAATTATACCTCACGTTTGAGTTTACAAAATACAGAAATTAATGTCGTCACAGAGAGCAACATATCTTAACATCTCTCAAAGGAGCCACCACTAATTGGATATTAATAGCACTAACTGGATTACACATGTAGTTGCTGGACGGCAACCAGAAGATCCGTGGTTCAAATCCCAGCTATGGCATTGCATTTTTCAGTCTGGCTCTACCGTTTCATAGTGCGTCCTACACATGGCTAGTGTGAAAGAACAATTAATGTCCAAAAATGATAATGTTTTACGCATACTTAACAAGAACTATAATTTTGGGAATTTCCGTCGTTTTAAAAGTAATGAATATCTCGATTTATACGGGAAATACCAAAAGACCAGATATTGGGGAATATTCAGGGGTTTACCTGTCCAAAATGCGGGCACGATGAACTTTCATTCATTTCCTCATGCCATAAAAATAAGAGCATGGCATATACAACTTCCATGGAAAAAACTTGCAATTGAACTTTCATTATGAACGCCATTTAACTTCTGTTCTCTCAGCGCTACATTCTTCATTAACCGTGAAAGACCGAAGAATTTTGCTCACATGACTTCTCATTAACCTGGGGTTTTTAGGTGTCGTAAATCTAAGATAGAGGATATATCTCATCCAAAGGAAACAGCGCTAAGGATTTTTTACACTTCTAAGGAAAATGCGAATCTTCAATGGTAAGATTTGTTATAAAATATCCTTAAAGAATACATCAATTTGTAAAATTCAATAAGAACGTAAAACTGTTCAAAGTTTACGTCACACAATTAACACATAAATATAAAAATTATAAATAAACATACATATGTACTTAGCTAATTATGTAGTGCGAAAGAAACAAAATATCTTATAATATACTAATATATCTAACCAAAATTAGATGATGAACTACATTTTTGAGAAATCAAGGAACAGATTACATTTCGTATAAAGGTTTGTTTGTCGGAGCAAGGCAGAGAGAATTTAAGCATATTTTTGCCTGTCATTTCTAAACCGTCTGACTTATATGCAAACGGTATATATGGGATTCTGTATTACCTATGTATATCGGGACGCAGTTAATATTTTTATTCACTTGTTTTTCAATCATAATGTTCTCAACCTTGGTCTTGCACACACTTTTACAGATATATGTGGAGAGCTCTTTCAAAGCGTTTTCCTTTTTGTATTTCAATGGATATCAAAAGCTTATACTTTTAAAGGTCTAATTTTTTTGTCAAGAAATTTCCAGTTCTTCTGCCATATTGACCCCAGTGGAGAGAAGCTACATTAACAATGCTATTAAGAGCAAACATAAATAAAAGTTTTAAATGAATCTAGAGGTGCGTAAAGCGTTGCATGTTCTGCCAGAAAATTACTCTCAAGGTAAAACCTTAAAACTGCCTGTCAAAAGCAATGTCGGCATTCAAGCAATCAGCCCACGTTTGATACTATGACATGAATCTCCTGCCGTATACATAGTTTCGATATCATTAGTCTGTAAACATTACAGAAGCTAAGCTGTTTCTGATCCATTAGGAATTGTTCGTCATTAATTGCTCTTATAGCTTCACTTTCAGCTCAAATTTGATATTCCTATACTTACGGATAAGTTCTTAAAACTAGGAGCTAAATAATACTTTATAGCTAATAAAATAATTGACTAAAATTTCAACTTCCTATATTTGAAGCCAAAACAACATGACGCTGGGACATGTTTTCTCCGGGTCTTCCGGTTTCCTCCGCCAGCATTCCACCAATTGCTCGATCATCATCTTTCCTATCACCTCATCTCTCGTACTTTCACTGCGACATTGGGCTGATCGGTGATCCCGGAATCTCTATGATCAGGAAACCTCTGATTCTCAACCCATTGCCTACGGACCTCGAGGTTGCGCGGTTCAGCAGGCGCTGTTCCACTTAAGGAATTACAGGAATAAGTCAGTCAGTCATATTTGAAGCCAAAGTTTCGGATCTTTATTATTCATTGGAACTGATTTCATTTGTTGTTACACCAAATTTAATCTAAGTAAATTTCGTTACCCAGGCTCTTACTGTTATTCATAGACAATATATGTTTTGCAGTGTTCTAAAATATGGCAAGAATTTGAGAACAGGAAGGTGTATTGCTGGAGAGGCAGAAAAAGTATTCCGATTAGGGAAAGGGACTACTGAAGAAGGAAGCAAACAACTTAAGTAGTAGCAAGCTTTCTAACTTCTCATAAAATATACCGCAAACAGCAACGAAATTAATTTAATATCATTAATTGCGACATTTGAAAAAAATTGTAAACAATTTTCTTAAGTTAATTTTGTAACGCATTTCTGGAATTAATATCTTCCACACATGCTGTAGATAGTAACAATATTACATTTAGTAGCCCAGGGAGCGAGAGCCCAGACTGGGCCAGGACCTGCCAACCTGACTGCCGGCCTCACGCCCATATATGCAAGCTAGAGGTAGGCCATCATCCAACCGATGCGGGAGATGTGGTCAGTATCTTCATATGTCGCAGTCGGAATGTTGGCTTTCATGAACAAATATTACATTTAGTGTTGTAATTAAGTTTTTTTGCATTGCTTGATAAGAAGTAAACCTCAGACGCTTTTAACGACAGTTTGGCCTCAGCGCCTGAACAGAGTGGACGTGCTGTGTGACGTGTGTTGTTTACTTTTCGGGTCGCGGCGACGTACGTACTGAGTGCCAGAGCGGCATTCACCGATAGCACAATTGTGCCCACACCTTCCCGTGTTTATTTCTAGTCAAAGTTGCACTAATTGTGGAAAATGGAAATGTATGAAAGAAAAAATACCATCAGGGTAAAATTCACGCTAAATGCGACGAAGCCCACAGCTTATGAGGTGCATGATTTCATAGCAGATAAGTTACGGTTAAATGCGGAAAAAGTGGATACCATTCAGTTAATCGCCAGTGAACGCGCAATATACATAAAACTGATATCGGCTTTGTTAATGGAGAAAATTTTAAACACTTTTCCGGAGGAAACAACGTTCACATATATGAATGGGGAAGTTACTAAAGTAAAAATCGAACATGTTACCGGGAATGCAATCAATGTGCGTGTGTTTGATGTACCACCAGAGCTCCCAAATGAAGTGCTAAAAGCAGCACTGAAAAATTACGGTACGGTGTATGACATTCGAAAAGAGCAATGGGGTCGTCAGTACCGTGTGCCGGTGTACAACGGGATAAGAGCTGTAAAGATGCAGCTGAAGACAAATGTGCCCAGTTATATCGTGATCGGCAGCTACCGTTTATGGGTGTCATATGCTGGCCAACCCCGATCGTGTTATATCTGCCATAGTACAGAACATTTAAAGGAGATATGTCCACACCGATCGACACAGTTGCGACCGGCCGAGGCGGTATCGAGGAACGACACGGCAACCACATCTGTGGCAGAGAGCGTGCAGAAGGAGGAAGACCAACCCATGGCTGACAATCCACTGCCGGCACTGGCGGGTGAACAACAACAAGAGGAGCCGACACCAGAGGAGCTGATCACAGTGGAGAAAAAGGATTATGCCACCGTGCTTCGCGATAGTCCTGGGAAAAGAGGCATTCAGCACACCACGAAGGGGAAGGAGCAGACCGGAAGTGCCTCACTGATGTCTGAGACAGCTACAGAGGAGGAGACACCTTCCAATGAAAAGAAACGAGTCAAGAGGGCAAAGTCACGCAAAGCTAATAAGGCAGAAACGTCTTGGAGCAGCCAGATGGAACAGGAGCAGGAACTGGCTGCGTGTGTGTCTGCAGAACAGCCTGGAAGACAGATGTTACCACCAGAGTCCGCAACCACGACGGCAACAAACCAGCCAACAATAGCTGCTGCACATTTGGACAGCAGCGTCAGGGAGGAGCGAGACAACCAGCTTTCCTACAAGGTTTGCCGTACAGGTGAGGACAAGGAAAAGAGGAACTCGGAAGAGGGTGGAACGTCAGAGCCTGTGCAAAGGACCGGCTACCAGGCGGCGGGTGAAGGTGCTGTCGTCAGTCCGCAGAAGGTTACAACGGACGGGGCTTCAACTGCGCGACGTTCTGTGCGTGACCCTCGGCTCCAAGCTCGTCAAATGCAACAGAGTTACAAAGATAGTGGTCCGTCGACTGCCGATGAGGGCGCAATGGCGAACGGAGGAAAGCAACACACTCAGTTGGCGCGGAAAGATGCAGAATCGGGTTCACCGCATCTCACGGTGCAGGACTGGACACGGCAGGAGACGGCGTCTGATCTCCAAGTAAGGGAAGAGTCACAGCTGCAGACTACTCAGGAGTAGGCACTCAGCCAGCAACATACACCCAGCAGTGACAACTACCCTCATTAGGATGATATATTTAAGAACAATAGCCACCATAAATGTGAATGGCTGCAGGAATATAGTGACCCAGAAACTGCTCAATACTTTTCTGCTGGTGAATAACATTGACATCTGTTTTCTACAGGAAGTGAACACATTCAATTTGGATACGCTTTACTCTTATGATTATAAGGTGAATCTCGGCGTAGAAGGAAGGGGCACTGCCATTGTATACCGGAAAGGACTTCATCTACAGAATTTTCAGATGGACCCATCTGGCCGGATCATCTCAGCGACATTGGACGACACAGTGTTAATAAATATTTACGCTCCGTCCGGAACGCAAAATAGACAAGAACGAGAGCAGTTCTTTCAGAACGCTTTAACTACACATTTGTTGTATGGTAAGGAATATTTATTAGCAGGTGACTTTAATTCCACTCTCTGTGCCAAGGACCAAAAAGGGGCGCCCAATTTTAGCATCATGCTCCAGAATTTGGTGTCGCAACTACAACTGCAGGATGCATGGGAACTAAAGCATGGAAATGAGGTGGAATTCACGTTTATTAGGAGCACATCAGCCTCGCGGATAGATAGGGTTTATATCTCGCCAGGGATAGTTACTTCTGTACACCGAATTTGCGTTCTACCTGTGGCGTTCAGTGATCATCACGCAGTGATCTTTCAAATACAAATTGCGGCCATTTGTGCTGAAGTTGCCGGACGGGGATACTGGAAGCTCAATAATTCCATTTTGGAGGATGCCGACGTTCTGGAGAAGTTTCAGACGAAATGGCAACGGCTACAATTCTCCTTTTGCAATGCATCTAGGAAGAGTGACTGGTGGACTGTAATGGCAAAACCGGCTATTCGTTCATTTTTTAAACAGATAGGAATTCTGAAGGCAACGACAAGAAAGGAGCGTTTACAGTTCTACAATGAAGTCCTATGGGACTTGTATATGAAGCAACGGGAAGGTTACGATGTAAATGTCAAGATCAAGCAGGTGAAAGAAACTATCAAAATGCAACAACTGCAGCATCTGGATGGATATAAAATCAGAGCAAAGGTTCAACACCCACATGAGGAAGAACGGAATTCCTTTTACTATTTTGCAAAGGAACGAAAGAAGGGGCGTACCCGATGCCCACGCACACTTCAAGATGTGAACACTGGAAACACATTTACAGGGACCAGGTCTATCCTTCACCTTATAGCAGAACACTTTCAGACTTTATTTCACAAGGGATCAGATGAAGGTACCCCACCGCGGTATGAGGCGTGGCCGCTGTTTACAACTGGGGTTACCCAGGAAACGGCCGACTTACTCACCCGAACCATTACAGAACAAGAAGTATTAGAAGTCATACAAAAAACCAGTAAACATACGTCTCCAGGTCCTGATGGCCTTTCCTATGAATTTTATAGGACCTGTTGGCCCATGATAAAACGTGAAGTGATGGCAGTTTTGGTGGAGTTGTGGGAAACAGCGCAGTTTCCCGAAACGTTTGCAGATGGAATTATCACATTGTTGCCAAAGACAGCACAGCTTACTACTATGAAGGATTTTCGCCCAATAACATTGTTGAATGCTGACTATAAGATATTTACCAAAGTCATAGCAAACAGGTTGAAAGAAGCGTATACAGAAATATTACACTGCAACCAAGCGGCGATCTCGAAGCGCAATATTATTGTTACGCTGGGAGAATTGCGCGATGTCCTCATACATTTGCAACGGGAACAGCAAGTGGCGGCCTTGATAAGTTTGGATTTCCAACAAGCATTTGATAAAGTGCAACATGCGTATTTATGGCAATGTTTAAAGGCGACGAAATTTCCAATGCACGTGATTAAAATTATACAAGGCCTTTATGGTACAGCAAAATCCCGGGTGTTATGGAATGGCTGGCTTTCCATTCCAGTACGAATAGGCCGGTCAGGGCGTCAAGGTTGCCCGTTATCAATGGGGCTTTTTTCTATAGCGTTAAACCCCCTACTTCAAAGACTGCAAGATACGCTACATGGGGTTACTGTGTACAATGAACGCTTTAAAGTCATTGCTTATGCGGATGATGTCACAATTGTAGCGACAAACAATCACGATATGGCAGCCCTACGGAATGGATTGGAGATCTATACAAGGATGTCCGGTGCAACGTTAAACGTACACAAATCTGAGATATTATTGATTGGACAGTGGTTGGAACCAGTACAAACACTGGGAATGAAATGTACTACCACCACCAGGATACTTGGTATCTCTTTTATGGGAGATATGGAAGCCACTATAGTTTACAACTGGAGAGAGAAAATCAACCACTTGCGATACTCTTTATTGTTGGAGAGGGCTCGGAACCTGAATTTGATGCAGCGAATTTGGTACATACATATCTATGGTCTCAGTCAAATTTGGTACTTAGCGCAGATACTGCCAATTCCGAAACGTGAAGCACAGAGACTTGAGCAACTGCTTGGCTATTTCTTATGGACTGGGAAAGCCTACAGGGTGAGCAGAGAACAGTTACGATTGCCGCAATCCAAAGGTGGATGTGGACTGGTGGACATCGCCAAGAAATGCATGGCCTTATTAGGCAAAACTGCTGTCAGATCACTGGATGGTAATGGTTCATCGATAGATGGGAGTTTCTGGCAGGATCAGATACAGCACGCTCAGAGGATATATCCGGGATTCAAACCCATTGTTAACCATCTGAGAAATCTGCTGGACACCAGTGATGACCTCACAGTTTTTGAATCAACGAGAAAAGAGTATCAGCTGCTCAATACATCGCAGTGTACACTCAGGATTGAAGAGAAAGAGAATAGAGAATGGAAACTTATATGGAAGAATCTCTTTAATAAAGTTGTTCCTACTGATTGGCAAGAGACAGCATATGAAGTATTAAACGAGACCATACCAACAGCGGAGAAATTATGGCGACATGGCCGTACAACATGTAACAGATGCCAAATTTGTTCACAAATAGACACCTTGGAACATAGGATTGCCTCTTGCAAACAGGTGCATAATATCTGGATGGTGCTCAGAGACTTTATTGGAAAATGGTGTCCGCCGGAGTCTCCACCATGTCTTCGAAGGCTACAGAGACTGGAATTCAGTTTTAAAGACACGGCGCTCTACAGGTGTGCGATCTGGTTGGTAATGGGAACGTTACACTGGATAATGCAGAAAAATCCTGGAAATGTGGCATTACAGAGGGAATGGTTTGAATTCCTGCGAAGGGAACGTTGGAAGCTAATCACAGTGGGGCTCAGTGATTCTATGGAGCCTTATATCATCCGATTTGAGCTCCATTACACTGGTTCCGAAGTCAACTTCCATCCCAACATCTAGACTGGCTGCTTTCATGGAGCGCAGACAACCTTTAGCAAGATCAATTTGCTCGCCACAAGTTGCTCAGAACAGTGTTCCTTCAGATAGTTAGGCAATCCTTTGCAAGGACTATCCGCTCAGATGGACGCAAATGTAAGAAAAAATAGACTGGCTATAGAAGCTCAATACTGTAGCCTCAAATACTTCAAACAAAATTTGAAAAATTGGCACCTTCTTAATCCATTTTATCATATTTCTGAGTGTTTTAATTGTAAGCGTAACACTGTACTTTTAACTGTATTAGCTTGACTTAGGTTGCAAACAACAGTTGATTGTAGTTTCTATGACTTGAAAGAAAATATGTAAAAAAATAAATAAAAAAAAACTGTATAGGCACACTGTGCATGTCAGTTGGCGGAACCTGGTAAAAAAAAAAAAAAAAAAAAAAAAAATATTGTAAGGAGATATGTCAACTACAGCACAATTTTAGTATTTATTATTAAGATAAAAAAAAAAAAACAAGCTTGTGTTTGATTAACAAAGTCTAGCAAATGGAAATTGTAAAGTCTAAAGTAAATGTTACACTCCTAATCCTCTTTGCCCTTTTTTTTTACTTCCTTCCCTGGAAATTTCATTCTATTTTTTGTGTTTTTCAAACAAAATGGAAGAATATTTGATTTCGTAGAAAAATTAAAAAAAATAAATAAATAAATAAAAAAATAAAAAAAAAACGTTAATATTTTTGTGAATATTAAGTCCATGAGAAATGCAGTTCTTCTACTAGACCATGTGACTAATTAAGATTACTTCAATTATTGATACCCTTACAGATTTATTGAAATTTTGACCTAAATGCAATTTACCACCATAAGTGTATAATTATTTGTAAAAAACTGTAGTAATACTCATATTCTTGTATTAAAGTAAAATATTTTCTGTCTCTTCCATCCTCTTTCACTTTGCATAGAAATGAATATCTTGACTTGTTTAATAAATTAGGGAAACATTTATTGTTGGCGGGGACTTCAATGCGAAGAACACTTATTGGATTTCAAGATTGACTACACACAAAGGAAAACCCTTGTATAAAGCAGGAATGAAGGTTGGATGTGAATTCTACTCACAAGGGAAACCAACGACGTGCTGGCCTTCCGATTCACATAAAATGCCTGATTTAATAGATATTTTTATCATAAGGGTATGTCTAGAAACTACATTAAAGTGACCGAGTATGATGATCTGACTTCTTATCACACTCCAATTGTACCTACAATAAGTGGCACCATAATCGACAAAGAAACCACAGCGAAATTGACTAATAATAACACAACATGGAAAACATTTCGATCCGAATTGGAGAGCATAATGAATTGTTATGTAACTATTAAATCTGCCGAACAGCTAGAAAAGGAGATAGATGTATTCATACATAATATACAACAAGCAACGTTGAACAGCACACCAATAAGGAAACAAACATCGAATGATAATGATTACCCATTCGAGATACGAGCAATGGTAATAGAAAAGAGAAAGGCTCGTGAAAAGTGGCAACGTAGTAGAGCGCTACAGGATAAAACAATCTTAAATCGTCTAATAAGGAACCTCAACAAAAACTTCACCAAATAAAAAATGAATCCATAGGGAAAGTACCTGCAAAATCTATCAGCAGAAAGGGATACCGACTACTCGCTGTGGAAAATGGTGAAAAGGCAGAAAAGACCTCAAGTGCCTGCCCCCCCCTTTAAGATTGGGCTAAAAGTGACAGAGAGAGGGCAGAAGTCTTCCCTGAGTATTTGCAAGAAAGTTTCCGACCATTTCCTAGACAGCCAGCTGACGAATACATTACAATTGATCCAACTAAAAATATATTAAAAACGTTACAGTGAATGAATTAAAAGAAATCACAGTAATTGACCTGAACGCCAAAGAAGCTCCTGGTTTTGATTTGATAATTGGTCAAATACTAATAGAATTGTCACCTCAAACACTTATGAAACTGTTATATCTTATAAATGCTATCCTTCGATTAAAGTACGCCCTTAAGTAGTGGAAATATACAGAAAATATAATGATACCTAAGCATGGGAAAGATCCTCATGATAGAAAATCATACCGACCAATCTCCTTGCTACCAACAACGTTGAAATGTTTGGAAAACTACTTTTAATACGTCTGAACCCCATTGCTAAGGAACGCAAACTCATTCAACAACAACAGTTTGGTTTCAAAGCTAACACTCAACCACGCAACAAGTTCAGCGAATTTTGGAAATAATTGAAAGAACTCTTGGAGAAAAGAAAGTGTGTGAAGCGCTTTTTAAACATATCCCAAATATTTGAAAAAGTATGGCATAAAGACCCTCTTTTTAAATTAAAGAGAGATCTGCCTGGAGAATTCAGTGTGATCATTCAATCCTATCTCATAGGTAGAACATACCGAGTTAAACAAAGAAGTGAAACTGTGCATTTAAAGATATCACTGCGGGAGTGCCGCAGGGTAGTGTACTTGGACCGATTTTATACTTGTTGTATACATGAGACGTCCCATAAGATGAGGAAACTAAGATGTCGACATTTTCCGACGACAGAGCAGTAATGTCATTAGGTGACGCTGTTGAAGAGGCTCTAGAAACACTTAAAAAAAAGAAAAAAGAAAAAGAACCAGAAAGTCAGTATTTGGACAAAAAATGGAGAATAAAATAAAATTAAACAATGTCAGTCCATATAAATTTCACAAACAGGAAAACAGAAAAAGAATACATTGAGCTAAATGGACAAACTTTTCCCTACGAAAAGGAGGTAAAATATTTAGGTCTCGTACTAGATGGAAAGTTAACTGGAAATCGCAATTTAAAAAGAAAGAAGTGAACTAGATCTAAGATTTAGAATACTGTATCGGCTACTGGAACATTACTCAGAATTAAGTCAACACAAAAATCGGTTGATTTATTAACAAGTACTGAAACCTGTATGGAAGTACGGCATACCCTTATGGGGTTGCACAAGGAAAGGAATGTCCAAACCATTTAGAGATTTCAGAATAAGGTACTAAAGGTTATAGTAAAAACACCTTGGTATGTACGGAATGACAATATCCACAGGAACTTGAATATAGCATTTGCTAATGAAGAAATTAAAGCTGCTGCAGCTAAGCACGAAAAACGATTACGTGCACATGAAAATACAGAGGTATTGCGTATGCTAGCTAACAGCAGCACAGTATGAAGACTGAAAAGAACCAAGCACTTGGATTTAGTGTGTTGAAACCAGCGTGGCGAAGCTCTTGTAATAGAATAACTCATAGAAGTAATGTCTAGCAAATGTGATTAACATACAGAGAAGGCTAAACTATTAGATAAGTGAAAAACTTAATTGTAGTTATTGAAAAAAATATTTGTTAAGAATTAGGAAATACCTAGGAGACGCATCCTTAGAAGTGCAGTGCGACTAAATGTAAATCCAACTAAATGCTTTATGAATAACTGCAGCTCCATTATTTATCTTGAAAACTGTACCAACAAAAACTCCCTATACGCCTGAGAGAACATTGATGTTGTTCACAAACGGATTAAAGAATGGTTTATGAACAAGGTCTGGTGTGTATGACATAAGGCTAAGGTGTAAAACGGTTTTCCCTTGGGCAAATATGCAACTGTTTTTGAAAGAGAAGTTTATGCTATTATTCAATGCATAGGAGACATAGGAAATCTTACAATGGTAAGCAGTTTCTTATCTTCTCAGATAGCCAGGAACTCTAAGTAGTCATAAAGTAACGCCAGCACTGACTTCAAACTCCCTAAACATGTGCAGAAACTTGACAGAGCAGAGTGAAGTTCAACTCATCTGACTCTCGGCTCATTGAACGTAGATGGCAATAAAATGCTGATGAACTTGAAAATAGAAGCACTTCACAGTTTATTGGATCACAGCTAGTTTTAGGAACCTCTCGATGTATTCTAACAGAGGTAATTAAGAATTAGTTCAAAGTAAAGCACTATAAAACCTGCCTTAAGTCTCCAGGAAGCACCGTAAGCTAATTATTAGAGCACAGTGTAATAAATGAAAACACCGGTCATTGCTAAACAGGCTTTATTTGTGTCTTAAGAGGTTAGTAAACCGCTGACGTTAAACTGACTGGCTCACTTGCTGACTGGTTGACTGACTGACTTGCTCACTGGCTGACTGGCTGACTGACTCGCTGGCTGACTGACTGACTGACTGACTGACTGACTGACTGGCTGGCTGGCTGGCCGACTGACTGACTCCCAGCTCTTCGCTCCTCGCTCCTCGCTCCTTATATAGGGCCCGAATGTGACTCGAAAGCGAACCTACCCAAAAGCAGTCCTCCAGAGACAGCAGCACCGAGCACAATCTATTTCCCGATTAGTGTTTGACAACAGGACAGGTCATTAGCACAAGTAGCCGCTCGGGTCCGCTGTCGTTAATTAGCGGTGGCAGTAAATAAAGTGCCGAAAGCTTACATAAATGTAAGCAATGCATTTCATACGGCACAGATTCCTATGAAAAGCATCTTAACAGAATGACAGTGTTTCAGGGTAACTTAAATGGCAAATTACGTAAGAAAGAAACACCTTAGCACATTTTACGCTCCTGTGAGGCCTTAGCTTATATATTGCTTTTGAGAAAATGGTTTTTGAACTAGAAGAGGACGCAAGAGACGTAGGTCTGGAGGACTGATCAACGCAGACGAAGGAAACGCGGAGTTCCCTAACAGTTACAGGTTAATTACACGGCTGAACGTAGCAGTCGGTGACGACCCATCCAATGCGCTGGAGGGGGGGGGGGGGGTTAATAGGTTCGTCTTCAGCTGCAACCGGAAAAATCTTGACTAAGATATGAAGGCTCGAACACCACCATTTGAGGGAGGCGAAAAGAAACTTGAAATCGCAACGCTGTAGGCCATCTCTCGGCCGTCGACCGAAACTCAGTCCCGGAGTCAATCCGTAACGTGAAGAACGGAGATGAAATGAGAGGAAACGGGAGAGAGCCGATCTATGGTAGAAGACGCCATACGAGCATTGCCGACCAGGGAAAAGCACGAAAAGTTCCATGGCCAGAGTGGATTGTTAGGAAGCGAAACTGGGACCTCCCAGATACGAGCCCCACTCGTTCTTGCGGGGCTCTCCTTTGGTAGTAGACGCCCTTACATTTAAGGAAGGAATGTAAACAAATAATTTGTACATATTCACCATGAACTACAGCAACTGTTGTGTAGCATTCGGATTGTTGAGCGTAACAATGCATGTTCCTAATTGTAGGAAGAGTACTTCAATTTAAGCAATTTAAATTGTAACATCAAGTGGAACGTCAACTCCAGCTTCGTCGCAAAAACGTTTGAAAACTTCAGCTATATCCAGAAAGGATTTTCTGTATTCCAAAGTACCTATTTTTTCTTTCCGTTATAACGTCCTCCAAGAGAACTAAAGAAAACACGTGCAAAGAGTTCCTATTTCTGATCTTGTATCCAAGAATCAACTGGACTTTTCCTCCATCCAGCAGTTTAAGTTATTCCTCCCATATTTTAGTTTAATTTTGTGATTTACAGTTGCATAAAGGTCAATTTGTTCCATTAATTCCGTATACATGTTCAAAAGCTTTTCTATTTTATTTGGGAAACCTTCAACCGAAGCTTATTGCACATTTGTAATGCTTTCATTTTTCAGCTTAAATACTGCGGATTGTAATTTAATAAGCAGCAAAGGCATTTTCTTAAAAATAGTCGTAGAGATAGTCACTCGTTATTTTGAAAATAAATTTCCCCTATCATTTTTTAACTGAACCCGCGAGATTTGTCATCTGCCATTGGAAGCAGAAGAAACACGAGCATACATACACGTGCGCACTTTATCCCGTGACATTTGCAGGTCTGTGTTACAAAACTAACCAATGAAGTCTTGATAGACTACGCCTAGGTTTATACTTGGTTTGAACAGCTGTTTACCTCCGTGGTGTGGGGTGGGGTTATTGTGTCTGCCTCATGTTCTAAAAACGGAGTTCAAATTCAGTTGGGCAGATAACACTTTTCGGAAGTTTTTCCTTTATCTTCAGAAGAGGAATGCCAGGTATATAATACTTTTACAAGCAGGCCTCATTTAACAATAATATTATTTACCTTATAAATTGATCTGGTAAACTGATTTTTTGCTGTTATTTCAGGACGTCAACAACTGTGGCCACTCTCATATTTTATTTAGCCTATGCAGGCGTCTGGTAAACTGATTTTTTGCTGTTATTTCAGGACGTCAACAACTGTGGCCACTCTCATATTTTATTTAGCCTATGCAGGCGTCACGACAGTATTTTTATTTGATTTTATGTATTTATGGACACTCTTTAACTGCTATGGTTCTCAACGTCCCATTCGATAATGGAGGCAAAATACTGCTTATTCTTCCTCAGGCCACCATTCCATAATATCGAACATGAACTTCGCAAAACCAAACCCGCTGATAATATTTTCGTTGTTCAGAGCGTTTACCTGAGCTTCGCACAACATATGTCTTGGTCAGTTTGGAATAAACTGGACGCAACCTAGGACGCAATATTGCAAACGTACCAGGAATTTTCATCGGATTGGACCAATTGCGAAATTCCTACTCTGCACAATATCGTCATAGTTTGCTTACCATATTTTCAGAGAATTTTATGAGTTCAAGAACGAATGAGCTCACACATTTTCTAAAGTCCTCAGATGAGAAGACAAAAATAACATCCAAAAGTTTCTGTCTCTAATGTTTTCCAGATATTCCGAATTTTAGTCATTAGAACTAACAATTGCAGTGAGTATGTACAGACACATTTTCGCACTGATCACCTGGAAGAGCATTGCACTAGTGCATGACGCAAGGACATCCCCTGTCCTCCATAATAGGACGGTGTTCCGTCTCGGTTCAAGTGCGTTGAATTATTCCGCTGTGAGAAATGAGCCAGTGTGAGTGAAAGTTTGTCAGTCAGTCTGCTGATGACTTCAATGATAGCTGGCTATATCTCTCTGATGGGATTAGAGACACGTATCGAAATGTTTTACATCAGCAACAGGGCAGATTAATGAAGTTAAAGAAAATTCAGTCAAAATAAATAGTTCCGAACCAGCTCTTTTAGACAGTGCGGAAAGATATAGGTGTAGTTGTGCCAAAACCACGAATGAATTTTATTGCCTTTGTTCTATATTCTGAACTGCCTGCGTTTCTCCATCTGCTTTACACTTAGGGTAGGCCAAGGAAATGCAGTAGTGATAGAATGACTGCGTTGTTATCTTACTAATCCTCCAGCTATATATTGAAAATGTGGAACTTAACAATACAATCAATTAATAATATATAGGCTCCATCAGTGCAAATAAAAAAATTAAAAATTGATGTTAATATTCTTAGGTGCAGTTCATCCTCACTTCACTGATACGCACACAAAAATATAGACTTTTTTCGGGCTAAACGTCAGCAGTTGATGTTAAATAATCTTGCCTTTGGTGCTGATATTTCCAAAAACTTGGAAGATCCTCATTTACTCCCGCGCGGCCCTAAAACTCGTAAGGAAATGCGATCATTTTGAAGCGTATGATGCAGAAGAACCTTTTATGACAGCGAAGTACTTCTTAAACCTGAAATATGTATCGAATACATAAAAAGAGACGTTTTCCGACTTCACTTTAAAAATTTAACTAGGTAAAACAATGGAGAGAAAGTTCTCACTGTTAATGCGTACAAGGAGTAAAGGACACTACACGTTAATTAACAGTTTTATTTTCTGTAGACATTATTTTTTCACCAGTTGTTTGAAACTGCCAAGATAACTTACATGGTCTTGCAGAGAGATTGTTTTTATGTTATCTCAAAATATGTGTAAAGCGCTATGTAAAGCATTGGAGAAATACATTTTTGGATTCCTGAATAGTCGATACAATTGTTGAATTATCTCGTTAAAGCCCCAATAGCCGCCTCTGTAGCCTGGGGTTAGCATGTCTGCCTCTCATTCAAGAGGTCCGGAGTTCCAATTTCGGTTAGGGCGAGTTAAGTGAATAAGGTTTTCTTTTTATCCGGAGGTTTTGCCTTACCTCAAAGATGAATGACGGGGATCTCTAAGCTACCTATATGATTCCTGGGCACAATTGAGAATCATTTCAGTCATCCGATATGACCTATATTTCATTACGATAAATAGCACCTAGCAGCAGCGTCTACTTAATACAAGAAGGCAAGGCAGAGGAATGTGTCACGTAATCACGTTTGCTGACCGCATGATGTTTATGATCAGCGTCCGGATATGATAAGGATGCTAGTTCCTGTGAAGTAGTGTTGTCATGCAACTCATCCATGCATAATACCTATTACTGCAATTACTGAAACGAGCATTAGATCTGGCAGCATGGGTGACTCATATACACTCTCATACACTCATTTCCTAGTAAACAGATCCACTACCAGAGTAGATAAACAGTTCAAGCTCCTCTCCCTCTTCATCTGTGGTGCGCAGACAGTAGTAAAGTCTGTTTAGTTAAAGCATGTGCACGTCGGCTTCTGCCTTTGACGAGCCCTTATAATCGTTTTACAACCCCCGACCCTCCTTCTCCCAAACCGTTCTGCTAGGTTGCCACCTTTCTCGGTACGTCATGGGTATCGTACGAGTTTTCGTCTAAATAAATAATCTTATGTCCATTACTGCAAAACTTCCTTAGTTTTGACATATATATACATATACAAGTCTACTGGATTCCATAATAACCCTTATCTTATTCAAAGTGCAGTATTTGAAACCCAGCTCCTTTACGAGACCGCGCAAAGTGAAGCGCCCATAAGGAAAATCACACATTTCTTGCAAATGTGCAAACAATTCGACTAAGGTGGGCGCTCTCCTTTTTGCATAGAATCTATAAATTTCTCGACGAATTAAATAGCACATGAAATTTTCTACTTTAGAGAAACGTTTCCTTTCGTTTTCACACTTGGTCGGCGTCTTTGGTATTCCTTTCGTCACAATATTTCTCACTGCACTTCTGTGCATATCCAGAACTTATCAGGTTCATTGCATGACCCCTTACCAAGATTATTTGTCAGCACATATTTATATGTTTAAAACAAGCCCTTGAACTTGCTTAGAAACTGTTCCCGTTATAACTTTGTTATTTTTTAGGTTTTTCCAGTAATATAATTCGGCCCAGTTATTCACACTGTCTTCACTTTGATTATTTATATCTACTTCATTTGCATTTACCACTGCATTTTCCTCCTACGGTCTCCACACTGTGACACACAACGAATTTCTGCACGTAATGAAACAGATCAACTAGAAGTTGGAACTTTGGCAACTGAGACTCCACGTGGACTAGACATGCATGCGTCTGTCACTTCGAGAAAATCAGGTTTGCTATTGGTCCTCAACGACAGTGTTCCATTTCTGAAGTGTGGAGATAGATTTATGACGGTCATTAGTGGGCGGGCGGCTCAGGTTCCTTTGACTCGGAACTGCACATGCGTTGAGTAAACGGACTTTAAGACATGATCCGAACTCTAACATGGAGCTAAGCTATTAACTAGATGGCGCTGTAAGCAAACACAAAACTCTTGGAAGAGAAATGCTATCTATGTTGCAGTCTATCACCTGCTCTCGTGACTTAGTGGTAGACATGGCCCGATCTCTAACATGGAGCTGAGCTATTAACTAGATGGCGCTGTAAGCAAACACAAAACTCTTGGAAGAGAAATGCTATCTATGTTGCAGTCTATCACCTGCTCTCGTGACTTAGTGGTAGACATGGCCCGATCTCTAACATGGAGCTGAGCTATTAAATAGATGGCGCTGTAAGCAAACACAAAACTCTTGGAAGAGAAATGCTATCTATGTTGCAGTCTATCAACTGCTCTCCTGACATAGTGGAACACATGGTCCGATCTCTAACATGGAGCTGAGCTATTAACTAGATGGCGCTGTAAGCAAACGCAAAACTCTTGGAAGAAAAATGCTATCTACGTTGCAGTCTAGCAACTGCTCTCGTGACTTAGTGGTAAGAAACTGTCCGAACTCTAACATGGAGCTGAGCTGTTAACTAGATGGCGCTGTAAGCAAACACAAAACTCTTGGAGGAGAAATGCTATCTATGTTGCAGTCTATCAACTGCTCCCGTGACTTAGTGGTAAGACATGGTCCGATCTCTAACATGGAGCTGAGCTATTAACTAGATGGCGCTGTAAGCAAACACAAAACTCTTGGAGGAGAAATGCTATCTATGTTGCAGTCTATCAACTGCTCCCGTCACTTAGTGGTAGGACATGGTCCGAACTCTAACATGGAGCTGAGCTATTAACTAGATGGCGCTGTAAGCAAACACAAAACTCTTGGAAGAGAAATGCTATCTATGTTGCAGTCTATCACCTGCTCTCGAGACTTAGTGGTAGACAAGGTCCGATCTCTAACATGGAGCTGAGCTATTAACTAGATGGCGCTGTAAGCAAACACAAAACTCTTGGAGGAGAAATGCTATCTATGTTGCAGTCTATCAACTGCTCCCGTGACTGAGTGGTAGGACATGGTCCGAACTCTAACATGGAGCTGAGCTGTTAACTAGATGGCGCTGTAAGCAAACACAAAACTCTTGGAAGAGAAATGCTGTCTATGTTGCAGTCTATCAACTGCTCTCGTGACTTTGTGGTAAGACACGGACCGAACTGTAACATGGAGCTGAGCTATTAACTAGATGGTGCTGCAAGCAAACACAAAACACTTGGAAGAGAAATGCTATCAATGTTGCAGTCTATCACCTGCTCTCGTGACTTAGTGGTAGAAATGGCCCGATCTCTAACATGGAGCTGAGCTATTAACTAGATGGCGCTATAAGCAAACACAAAACTCTTGGAAGAGAAATGCTATCTACGTTGCAGTCTATCACCTGCTCTCGTGACTTAGTGGTAGACATGGCCCGATCTCTAACATGGAGCTGAGCTATTAACTAGATGGCGCTGTAAGCAAACACAAAACTCTTGGCAGAGAAATGCTATCAATGTTGCAGTCTATCAACTGCTCTCGTGACAGAGTGGAACACATGGTCCTATCTCTAACATGGAGCTGAGCTATTAACTAGATGGCGCTGTAAGCAAACGCAAAACTCTTGGAAGGGAAATGCTATCTATGTTGCAGTCTACCACCTGCTCTCGTGACTTAGTGGTAAGACACTGTCCGAACTCTAACATGGAGCTGAGCTATTAACTAGATGGCGCTGCAAGCAAACACAAAACACTTGGAAGAGAAATGCTATCAATGTTGCAGTCTATCAACTGCTATCGTGACTTGGTGGTAAGACATGGTCCGAACTCTAACATTGAGCTGAGCTATTAACTAGATGGCGCTGCAAGCAAACACAAAAAACTTGGAAGAGAAATGCTATCAATGTTGCAGTCTATCAACTGCTCCCGTGACTTAGTGCTAAGACATGGTCCGATCTCTAACATGGAGCTGAGCTATTAACTATATGGCGCTGTAAGCAAACACAAAACACTTGGAAGAGAAATGCTATCAATGTTGCAGTCTATCAACTGCTCTCGTGACTTGGTGGTAAGACATGGTCCGATCTCTAACATGGAGCTGATCTGTTAACTAGATGGCGCTGTAAGCAAACACAAAACACTTGGAAGAGAAATGCTATCAATGTTGCAGTCTATCAACAGCTCTCGTGACTTGGTGGTAACACATGGTCCGATCTCTAACATGGAGCTGATCTATTAACTAGATGGAGCTGTAAGCAAACACAAAACTTTTGGAGGAGAAATGCTATCTATGTTGCAGTCTATCAACTGATCTCGTGGCTTAGTGGTAGGACATGGTCCGAACTCTAACATGGAGCTGAGCTGTTAACTAGATGCCGCTGTAAGCAAACACAAAACTCTTGGAAGAGAAATGCTATCTATGTTGCAGTGTATCAACTGCTCTCGTGACTTAGTGGTCAGACATGGCCCGAACTCTAACATGGAGCTGAGCTATTAACTAGATGGCGCTGCAAGCAAACACAAAACACTTGGAAGAGAAATGCTATCTATGTTGCAGTCTATCAACTGCTCTCGTGACATAGTGGAACACATGGTCCGATCTCTAACATGGAGCTGAGCTATTAACTAGATGGCGCTGTAAGCAAACGCAAAACTCTTGGAAGAGAAATGCTATCTACGTTGCAGTCTAGCAACTGCTCTCGTGACTTAGTGGTAAGAAACTGTCCGAACTCTAACATGGAGCTGAGCTGTTAACTAGATGGCGCTGTAAGCAAACACAAAACTCTTGGAGGAGAAATGCTATCTATGTTGCAGTCTATCAACTGCTCCCGTGACTTAGTGGTAAGACATGGTCCGATCTCTAACATGGAGCTGAGCTATTAACTAGATGGCGCTGTAAGCAAACACAAAACTCTTGGAGGAGAAATGCTATCTATGTTGCAGTCTATCAACTGCTCCCGTCACTTAGTGGTAGGACATGGTCCGAACTCTAACATGGAGCTGAGCTATTAACTAGATGGCGCTGTAAGCAAACACAAAACTCTTGGAAGGGAAATGCTATCTATGTTGCAGTCTATCACCTGCTCTCGAGACTTAGTGGTAGACACGGTCCGATCTCTAACATGGAGCTGAGCTATTAACTAGATGGCGCTGTAAGCAAACACAAAACTCTTGGAGGAGAAATGCTATCTATGTTGCAGTCTATCACCTGCTCCCGTGACTTAGTGGTAGGACATGGTCCGAACTCTAACATGGAGCTGAGCTGTTAACTAGATGGCGCTGTAAGCAAACACAAAACTCTTGGAAGAGAAATGCTGTCTATGTTGCAGTCTATCAACTGCTCTCGTGACTTGGTGGTAAGACATGGTCTGATCTCTAACATGGAGCTGAGCTATTAACTAGATGGCGCTGCAAGCAAACACAAAACACTTGGAAGAGAAATGCTATCAATGTTGCAGTCTATCACCTGCTCTCGTGACTTAGTGGTAGAAATGGCCCGATCTCTAACATGGAGCTGAGCTATTTACTAGATGGCGCTGTAAGCAAACACAAAACTCTTGGAAGAGAAATGCTATCTACGTTGCAGTCTATCACCTGCTCTCGTGACTTAGTGGTAGACATGGCCCGATCTCTAACATGGAGCTGAGCTATTAACTAGATGGCGCTGAAAGCAAACACAAAACTCTTGGAAGAGAAATGCTATCAATGTTGCAGTCTATCAACTGCTCTCGTGACATAGTGGAACACATGGTCCTATCTCTAACATGGAGCTGAGCTATTAACTAGATGGCGCTGTAAGCAAACACAAAACTCATGGAAGGGAAATGCTATCTATGTTGCAGTCTATCACCTGCTCCCGTGACTTAGTGGTAAGACATGGTCCGATCTCTAACATGGAGCTGAGCTATTAACTAGATGGCGCTGTAAGCAAACACAAAACACTTGGAAGAGAAATGCTATCAATGTTGCAGTCTATCAACTGCTCTCGTGACTTGGTGGTAAGACGTGGTCCGATCTCTAACATGGAGCTGATCTGTTAACTAAATGGCGCTGTAAGCAAACACAAAACACTTGGAAGAGAAATGCTATCAATGTTGCAGTCTATCAACTGCTCTCGTGACTTAGTGGTAAGACACTGTCCGAACTCTAACATGGAGCTGAGCTATTAACTAGATGGCGCTGCAAGCAAACACAAAACTCTTGGAAGAGAAATGCTATCTATGTTGCAGTGTATCAACTGCTCTCGTGACTTAGTGGTCAGACATGGCCCGAACTCTAACATGGAGCTGAGCTATTAACTAGATGGCGCTGCAAGCAAACACAAAACACTTGGAAGAGAAATGCTATCTATGTTGCAGTCTATCAACTGCTCTCGTGACTTTGTGGTAAGACACGGACCGAACTGTAACATGGAGCTGAGCTATTAACTAGATGGCGCTGTAAGCAAACGCAAAACTCTTGGAAGGGAAATGCTATCTACGTTGCAGTTTAGCAACTGCTCTCGTGACTTAGTGGTAAGACACTGTCCGAACTCTAACATGGAGCTGAGCTATTAACTAGATGGCGCTGCAAGCAAACACAAAACACTTGGAAGAGAAATGCTATCAATGTTGCAGTCTATCAACCGCTCTCGTGACTTGGTGGTAAGACATGGTCCGGACTCTAACATGGAGCTGAGCTATTAACTAGATGGCACTGCAAGCAAACACAAAACCCTTGGAAGGGAAATGCTATCTATGTTGCAGTCTATCAACTGCTCCCGTGACTTAGTGGTAAGACATGGTCCGATCTCTAACATGGAGCTGAGCTATTAAGTAGATGGCGCTGCAAGCAAACACAAAACTCTTGGAAGAGAAATGCTATCTATGTTGCAGTCTATCAACTGCTCTGGTGACTTGGTGGTAAGACACGGTCCGATCTCTAACATGGAGCTGAGCTATTAACTAGATGACGCTGCAAGCAAACACAAAACACTTGGAAGAGAAATGCTATCAATGTTGCAGTCTATCACCTGCTCTCGTGACTTAGTGGTAGAAATGGCCCGATCTCTAACATGGAGCTGAGCTATTAACTAGATGGCCCTGTAAGCAAACACAAAACTCTTGGAAGAGAAATGCTATCTACGTTGCAGTGTATCACCTGCTCTCGTGACTTAGTGGTAGACATGGCCCGATCTCTAACATGGAGCTGAGCTATTAACTAGATAGCGCTGTAAGCAAACACAAAACTCTTGGAAGAGAAATGCTATCAATGTTGCAGTCTATCAACTGCTCTCGTGACATAGTGGAACACATGGTCCTATCTCTAACATGGAGCTGAGCTATTAACTAGATGGCGCTGTAAGCAAACGCAAAACTCTTGGAAGGGAAATGCTATCTATGTTGCAGTCTATCACCTGCTCTCGTGACTTAGTGGTAAGACTCTGTCCGAACTCTAACATGGAGCTGAGCTATTAACTAGATGGCGCTGCAAGCAAACACAAAACACTTGGAAGAGAAATGCTATCAATGTTGCAGTCTATCAACTGCTCTCGTGACTTGGTGGTAAGACATGGTCCGAACTCTAACATGGAGCTGAGCTATTAACTAGATGGCGCTGCAAGCAAACACAAAACACTTGGAAGAGAAATGCTATCTATGTTGCAGTCTATCATCTGCTCCCGTGACTTAGTGGTAAGACATAGTCCGATCTCTAACATGGAGCTGAGCTATTAACTAGATGGCGCTGTAAGCAAACACAAAACACTTGGAAGAGAAATGCTATCAATGTTGCAGTCTATCAACTGCTCTCGTGACTTGGTGGTAAGACATGGTCCGATCTCTAACATGGAGCTGAGCTATTGACTAGATGGCGCTGTAAGCAAACACAAAACACTTGGAAGAGAAATGCTATCAATGTTGCACTCTATCAACTGCTCTCGTGACTTGGTGGTAACACATGGTCCGATCTCTAACATGGAGCTGATCTATTAACTAGATGGAGCTGTAAGCAAACACAAAACTTTTGGAGGAGAAATGCTATCTATGTTGCAGTCTATCAACTGACCTCGTGGCTTAGTGGTAGGACATGGTCCGAACTCTAACATGGAGCTGAGCTGTTAACTAGATGCCGCTGTAAGCAAACACAAAACTCTTGGAAGAGAAATGCTATCTATGTTGCAGTGTATCAACTGCTCTCGTGACTTAGTGGTCAGACATGGCCCGAACTCTAACTAGGAGCTGAGCTATTAACTAGATGGCGCTGTAAGCAAACACAAAACACTTGGAAGAGAAATGCTATCTATGTTGCAGTCTATCAACTGCTCTCGTGACTTAGTGGTAAGACACGGTCCGAACTGTAACATGGAGCTGAGCTATTTACTAGATGGCGCTGTAAGCAAACGCAAAACTCTTGGAAGGGAAATGCTATCTATGTTGCAGTCTAGCAACTGCTCTCGTGACTTAGTGGTAAGACACTGTCCGAACTCTAACATGGAGCTGAGCTATTAACTAGATGGCGCTGGAAGCAAACACAAAACTCTTGGAAGAGAAATGCTATGTTGCAGTCTATCAACTGCTCTGGTGACTTAGTGGTAAGACACTGTCCGAACTGTAACATGGAGCTGAGCTATTAACTAGATGGCGCTGTAAGCAAACACAAAACTCTTGGAGGAGAAATGCTAGGTTGCAGTCTATCAACTGCTCTCGTGACTTGGTGGTAAGACACTGTCCGAACTGTAACATGGAGCTGAGCTATTAACTGGATGGCGCTGTAAGCAAACACAAAACTCTTGGAAGAGAAATGCTATGTTGCAGTCTATCAACTGCTCTCGTGACTTGGTGGTAAGACACTGTCCGAACTGTAACATGGAGCTGAGCTGTTAACTAGATGGCACTGTAAGCCAACACAAAACTCTTGGAGGAGAAATGCTATCTATGTTGCAGTCTATCAACTGATCTCCTGGCTTAGTAGTAAGACATGGTCCGATCTCTAACATGGAGCTGAGCTATTAACTAGATGGCGCTGTAAGCAAACACAAAACTCTTGGAGGAGAAATGCTATCTATGTTGCAGTCTATCAACTGCTCTCGTGACTTAGTGGTAAGACATGGTCCGAACTCTAACATGGAGCTGAGCTATTAACTAGATGGCGCTATAAGCAAACACAAAACTCTTGGAAGAGAATTGCTATCTATGTTGCAGTCTTCAGCTGCTCTCGTGACTTAGTGGTAAGACACGGTCCGAACTGTAACATGGAGCTGAGCTATTAACTAGATGGTGCTGTAAGCAAACACAAAACTCTTGGAAGAGAAATGCTATCAATGTTGCAGTCTATCAACCGCTCTCGTTACTTGGTGGTAAGACATGGTCCGGACTCTAACATGGAGCTGAGCTATTAACTAGATGGCGCTGCAAGCAAACACAAAACCCTTGGAAGAGCAATGTTATCTATGTTGCAGTCTATCAACTGCTCCCGTGACTTACTGGTAAGACATGGTCCGATCTCTAACATGGAGCTGAGCTATTAACTAGATGGCGCTGCAAGCAAACACAAAACTCTTGGAAGAGAAATGCTATCTATGTTGCAGTCTATCAACTGCTCTCGTGACTTGGTGGTAAGACATGGTCCGATCTCTAACATGGAGCTGAGCTATTAACTAGATGGCGCTGCAAGGAAACACAAAACACTTGGAAGAGAAATGCTATCAATGTTGCAGTCTATCAACAGCATTCGTAACTTATTGGTAAGACACGGTCCGATCTCTAACATGGAGCTGAGCTATTGACTAGATGGCGCTGCAAGCAAACACAAAACACTTGGAAGAGAAATGCTATCAATGTTGCAGTCTATCAACTGCTGTCGTGACTTATTGGTAAGACACGGTCCGATTTCTAACATGGAGCTGAGCTATTAACTAGATGGCGCTGTAAGCAAACGCAAAACTCTTGGAAGAGAAATGCTATCTATTTTGCAGTCTAGCAACTGCTCTCGTGACTTAGTGGTAAGAAACTGTCCGAACTCTAACATGGAGCTGAGCTGTTAACTAGATGGCGCTGTAAGCAAACACAAAACTCTTGGAAGAGAAATGCTATCTACGTTGCAGTCTAGCAACTGCTCTCGTGACTTAGTGGTAAGACACTGTCCGAACTCTAGCATGGAGCTGAGCTGTTAACTAGATGGCGCTGTAAGCAAACACAAAACTCTTGGAGGAGAAATGCTATCTATGTTGCAGTCTATCAACTGCTCCCGTCACTTAGTGGTAGGACATGGTCCGAACTCTAACATGGAGCTGAGCTATTAACTAGATGGCGCTGTAAGCAAACACAAAACTCTAGGAAGGGAAATGCTATCTATGTTGCAGTCTATCACCTGCTCTCGTGACTTAGTGGTTTACAAGGTCCGATCTCTAACATGGAGCTGAGCTATTAACTAGATGGCGCTGTAAGCAAACACAAAACTCTTGGAGGAGAAATGCTATCTATGTTGCAGTCTAACAACTGCTCCCGTGACTTAGTGGTAGGACATATTCCGAACTCTAACATGGAGCTGAGCTGTTAACTAGATGGCGCTGTAAGCGAACACAAAACTCTTGGAAGAGAAATGCTGTCTATGTTGCAGTCTATCAACTGCTCTCGTGACTTGGTGGTAAGACATGGTCCGATCTCTAACATGGAGCTGAGCTATTAACTAGATGGCGCTGCAAGCAAACACAAAACACTTGGAAGAGAAATGCTATCAATGTTGCAGTCTATCACCTGCTCTCGTGACTTAGTGGTAGAAATGGCCCGATCTCTAACATGGAGCTGAGCTATTAACTAGATGGCGCTGTAAGCAAACACAAAACTCTTGGAAGAGAAATGCTATCTACGTTGCAGTCTATCACCTGCTCTCGTGACTTAGTGGTAGACATGGCCCGATCTCTAACATGGAGCTGAGCTATTAACTAGATGGCGCTGTAAGCAAACACAAAACTCTTGGAAGAGAAATGCTATCAATGTTGCAGTCTATCAACTGCTCTCGTGACATAGTGGAACACATGGGCCTATCTCTAACATGGAGTTGAGCTATTAACTAGATGGCGCTGTAAGCAAACGCAAAACTCTTGGAAGGGAAATGCTATCTATGTTGCAGTCTATCACCTGCTCTCGTGACTTAGTGGTAAGACACTGTCCGAACTCTAACATGGAGCTGAGCTATTAACTAGATGGCGCTGCAAGCAAACACAAAACACTTGGAAGAGAAATGCTATCAATGTTGCAGTCTATCAACTGCTCTCGTGACTTGGTGGTAAGACATGGTCCGATCTCTAACATGGAGCTGAGCTATTAACTAGATGGCGCTGTAAGCAAACACAAAACTCTTGGAAGAGAAATGCTATCTATGTTGCAGTCTATCACCTGCTCTCGTGACTTAGTGGTAGACATGGCCCGATCTCTAACATGGAGCTGAGTTATTAAATAGATGGCGCTGTAAGCAAACACAAAACTCTTGGAAGAGAAATGCTATCTATGTTGCAGTCTATCAACTGCTCTCCTGACATAGTGGAACACATGGTCCGATCTCTAACATGGAGCTGAGCTATTAACTAGATGGCGCTGTAAGCAAACGCAAAACTCTTGGAAGAAAAATGCTATCTACGTTGCAGTCTAGCAACTGCTCTCGTGACTTAGTGGTAAGAAACTGTCCGAACTCTAACATGGAGCTGAGCTGTTAACTAGATGGCGCTGTAAGCAAACACAAAACTCTTGGAGGAGAAATGCTATCTATGTTGCAGTCTATCAACTGCTCCCGTGACTTAGTGGTAAGACATGGTCCGATCTCTAACATGGAGCTGAGCTATTAACTAGATGGCGCTGTAAGCAAACACAAAACTCTTGGAGGAGAAATGCTATCTATGTTGCAGTCTATCAACTGCTCCCGTCACTTAGTGGTAGGACATGGTCCGAACTCTAACATGGAGCTGAGCTATTAACTAGATGGCGCTGTAAGCAAACACAAAACTCTTGGAAGAGAAATGCTATCTATGTTGCAGTCTATCACCTGCTCTCGAGACTTAGTGGTAGACAAGGTCCGATCTCTAACATGGAGCTGAGCTATTAACTAGATGGCGCTGTAAGCAAACACAAAACTCTTGGAGGAGAAATGCTATCTATGTTGCAGTCTATCAACTGCTCCCGTGACTGAGTGGTAGGACATGGTCCGAACTCTAACATGGAGCTGAGCTGTTAACTAGATGGCGCTGTAAGCAAACACAAAACTCTTGGAAGAGAAATGCTGTCTATGTTGCAGTCTATCAACTGCTCTCGTGACTTTGTGGTAAGACACGGACCGAACTGTAACATGGAGCTGAGCTATTAACTAGATGGTGCTGCAAGCAAACACAAAACACTTGGAAGAGAAATGCTATCAATGTTGCAGTCTATCACCTGCTCTCGTGACTTAGTGGTAGAAATGGCCCGATCTCTAACATGGAGCTGAGCTATTAATTAGATGGCGCTATAAGCAAACACAAAACTCTTGGAAGAGAAATGCTATCTACGTTGCAGTCTATCACCTGCTCTCGTGACTTAGTGGTAGACATGGCCCGATCTCTAACATGGAGCTGAGCTATTAACTAGATGGCGCTGTAAGCAAACACAAAACTCTTGGCAGAGAAATGCTATCAATGTTGCAGTCTATCAACTGCTCTCGTGACAGAGTGGAACACATGGTCCTATCTCTAACATGGAGCTGAGCTATTAACTAGATGGCGCTGTAAGCAAACGCAAAACTCTTGGAAGGGAAATGCTATCTATGTTGCAGTCTACCACCTGCTCTCGTGACTTAGTGGTAAGACACTGTCCGAACTCTAACATGGAGCTGAGCTATTAACTAGATGGCGCTGCAAGCAAACACAAAACACTTGGAAGAGAAATGCTATCAATGTTGCAGTCTATCAACTGCTATCGTGACTTGGTGGTAAGACATGGTCCGAACTCTAACATTGAGCTGAGCTATTAACTAGATGGCGCTGCAAGCAAACACAAAAAACTTGGAAGAGAAATGCTATCAATGTTGCAGTCTATCAACTGCTCCCGTGACTTAGTGCTAAGACATGGTCCGATCTCTAACATGGAGCTGAGCTATTAACTATATGGCGCTGTAAGCAAACACAAAACACTTGGAAGAGAAATGCTATCAATGTTGCAGTCTATCAACTGCTCTCGTGACTTGGTGGTAAGACATGGTCCGATCTCTAACATGGAGCTGATCTGTTAACTAGATGGCGCTGTAAGCAAACACAAAACACTTGGAAGAGAAATGCTATCAATGTTGCAGTCTATCAACAGCTCTCGTGACTTGGTGGTAACACATGGTCCGATCTCTAACATGGAGCTGATCTATTAACTAGATGGAGCTGTAAGCAAACACAAAACTTTTGGAGGAGAAATGCTATCTATGTTGCAGTCTATCAACTGATCTCGTGGCTTAGTGGTAGGACATGGTCCGAACTCTAACATGGAGCTGAGCTGTTAACTAGATGCCGCTGTAAGCAAACACAAAACTCTTGGAAGAGAAATGCTATCTATGTTGCAGTGTATCAACTGCTCTCGTGACTTAGTGGTCAGACATGGCCCGAACTCTAACATGGAGCTGAGCTATTAACTAGATGGCGCTGCAAGCAAACACAAAACACTTGGAAGAGAAATGCTATCTATGTTGCAGTCTATCAACTGCTCTCGTGACATAGTGGAACACATGGTCCGATCTCTAACATGGAGCTGAGCTATTAACTAGATGGCGCTGTAAGCAAACGCAAAACTCTTGGAAGAGAAATGCTATCTACGTTGCAGTCTAGCAACTGCTCTCGTGACTTAGTGGTAAGAAACTGTCCGAACTCTAACATGGAGCTGAGCTGTTAACTAGATGGCGCTGTAAGCAAACACAAAACTCTTGGAGGAGAAATGCTATCTATGTTGCAGTCTATCAACTGCTCCCGTGACTTAGTGGTAAGACATGGTCCGATCTCTAACATGGAGCTGAGCTATTAACTAGATGGCGCTGTAAGCAAACACAAAACTCTTGGAGGAGAAATGCTATCTATGTTGCAGTCTATCAACTGCTCCCGTCACTTAGTGGTAGGACATGGTCCGAACTCTAACATGGAGCTGAGCTATTAACTAGATGGCGCTGTAAGCAAACACAAAACTCTTGGAAGGGAAATGCTATCTATGTTGCAGTCTATCACCTGCTCTCGAGACTTAGTGGTAGACACGGTCCGATCTCTAACATGGAGCTGAGCTATTAACTAGATGGCGCTGTAAGCAAACACAAAACTCTTGGAGGAGAAATGCTATCTATGTTGCAGTCTATCACCTGCTCCCGTGACTTAGTGGTAGGACATGGTCCGAACTCTAACATGGAGCTGAGCTGTTAACTAGATGGCGCTGTAAGCAAACACAAAACTCTTGGAAGAGAAATGCTGTCTATGTTGCAGTCTATCAACTGCTCTCGTGACTTGGTGGTAAGACATGGTCTGATCTCTAACATGGAGCTGAGCTATTAACTAGATGGCGCTGCAAGCAAACACAAAACACTTGGAAGAGAAATGCTATCAATGTTGCAGTCTATCACCTGCTCTCGTGACTTAGTGGTAGAAATGGCCCGATCTCTAACATGGAGCTGAGCTATGTACTAGATGGCGCTGTAAGCAAACACAAAACTCTTGGAAGAGAAATGCTATCTACGTTGCAGTCTATCACCTGCTCTCGTGACTTAGTGGTAGACATGGCCCGATCTCTAACATGGAGCTGAGCTATTAACTAGATGGCGCTGAAAGCAAACACAAAACTCTTGGAAGAGAAATGCTATCAATGTTGCAGTCTATCAACTGCTCTCGTGACATAGTGGAACACATGGTCCTATCTCTAACATGGAGCTGAGCTATTAACTAGATGGCGCTGTAAGCAAACGCAAAACTCATGGAAGGGAAATGCTATCTATGTTGCAGTCTATCACCTGCTCTCGTGACTTAGTGGTAAGACACTGTCCGGACTCTAACATGGAGCTGAGCTATTAACTAGATGGCGCTGCAAGCAAACACAAAACACTTGGAAGAGAAATGCTATCAATGTTGCAGTCTATCAACTGCTCTCGTGACTTGGTGGTAAGACATGGTCCGAACTCTAACATGGAGCTGAGCTATTAACTAGACGGCGCTGCAAGCAAACACAAAACACTTGGAAGAAAAATGCTATCTATGTTGCAGTCTATCAACTGCTCCCGTGACTTAGTGGTAAGACATGGTCCGATCTCTAACATGGAGCTGAGCTATTAACTAGATGGCGCTGTAAGCAAACACAAAACACTTGGAAGAGAAATGCTATCAATGTTGCAGTCTATCAACTGCTCTCGTGACTTGGTGGTAAGACGTGGTCCGATCTCTAACATGGAGCTGATCTGTTAACTAAATGGCGCTGTAAGCAAACACAAAACACTTGGAAGAGAAATGCTATCAATGTTGCAGTCTATCAACTGCTCTCGTGACTTAGTGGTAAGACACTGTCCGAACTCTAACATGGAGCTGAGCTATTAACTAGATGGCGCTGCAAGCAAACACAAAACTCTTGGAAGAGAAATGCTATCTATGTTGCAGTGTATGAACTGCTCTCGTGACTTAGTGGTCAGACATGGCCCGAACTCTAACATGGAGCTGAGCTATTAACTAGATGGCGCTGCAAGCAAACACAAAACACTTGGAAGAGAAATGCTATCTATGTTGCAGTCTATCAACTGCTCTCGTGACTTTGTGGTAAGACACGGACCGAACTGTAACATGGAGCTGAGCTATTAACTAGATGGCGCTGTAAGCAAACGCAAAACTCTTGGAAGGGAAATGCTATCTATGTTGCAGTTTAGCAACTGCTCTCGTGACTTAGTGGTAAGACACTGTCCGAACTCTAACATGGAGCTGAGCTATTAACTAGATGGCGCTGCAAGCAAACACAAAACACTTGGAAGAGAAATGCTATCAATGTTGCAGTCTATCAACCGCTCTCGTGACTTGGTGGTAAGACATGGTCCGGACTCTAACATGGAGCTGAGCTATTAACTAGATGGCACTGCAAGCAAACACAAAACCCTTGGAAGGGAAATGCTATCTATGTTGCAGTCTATCAACTGCTCCCGTGGCTTAGTGGTAAGACATGGTCCGATCTCTAACATGGAGCTGAGCTATTAAGTAGATGGCGCTGCAAGCAAACACAAAACTCTTGGAAGAGAAATGCTATCTATGTTGCAGTCTATCAACTGCTCTCGTGACTTGGTGGTAAGACACGGTCCGATCTCTAACATGGAGCTGAGCTATTAACTAGATGACGCTGCAAGCAAACACAAAACACTTGGAAGAGAAATGCTATCAATGTTGCAGTCTATCACCTGCTCTCGTGACTTAGTGGTAGAAATGGCCCGATCTCTAACATGGAGCTGAGCTATTAACTAGATGGCGCTGTAAGCAAACACAAAACTCTTGGAAGAGAAATGCTAACTACGTTGCAGTGTATCACCTGCTCTCGTGACTTAGTGGTAGACATGGCCCGATCTCTAACATGGAGCTGAGCTATTAACTAGATAGCGCTGTAAGCAAACACAAAACTCTTGGAAGAGAAATGCTATCAATGTTGCAGTCTATCAACTGCTCTCGTGACATAGTGGAACACATGGTCCTATCTCTAACATGGAGCTGAGCTATTAACTAGATGGCGCTGTAAGCAAACGCAAAACTCTTGGAAGGGAAATGCTATCTATGTTGCAGTCTATCATCTGCTCTCGTGACTTAGTGGTAAGACTCTGTCCGAACTCTAACATGGAGCTGAGCTATTAACTAGATGGCGCTGCAAGGAAACACAAAACACTTGGAAGAGAAATGCTATCAATGTTGCAGTCTATCAACTGCTCTCGTGACTTGGTGGTAAGACATGGTCCGAACTCTAACATGGAGCTGAGCTATTAACTAGATGGCGCTGCAAGCAAACACAAAACACTTGGAAGAGAAATGCTATCTATGTTGCAGTCTATCATCTGCTCCCGTGATTTAGTGGTAAGACATAGTCCGATCTCTAACATGGAGCTGAGCTATTAACTAGATGGCGCTGTAAGCAAACACAAAACACTTGGAAGAGAAATGCTATCAATGTTGCAGTCTATCAACTGCTCTCGTAACTTGGTGGTAAGACATGGTCCGATCTCTAACATGGAGCTGAGCTATTGACTAGATGGCGCTGTAAGCAAACACAAAACACTTGGAAGAGAAATGCTATCAATGTTGCACTCTATCAACTGCTCTCGTGACTTGGTGGTAACACATGGTCCGATCTCTAACATGGAGCTGATCTATTAACTAGATGGAGCTGTAAGCAAACACAAAACTTTTGGAGGAGAAATGCTATCTATGTTGCAGTCTATCAACTGACCTCGTGGCTTAGTGGTAGGACATGGTCCGAACTCTAACATGGAGCTGAGCTGTTAACTAGATGCCGCTGTAAGCAAACACAAAACTCTTGGAAGAGAAATGCTATCTATGTTGCAGTGTATCAACTGCTCTCGTGACTTAGTGGTCAGACATGGCCCGAACTCTAAAATGGAGCTGAGCTATTAACTAGATGGCGCTGTAAGCAAACACAAAACACTTGGAAGAGAAATGCTATCTATGTTGCAGTCTATCAACTGCTCTCGTGACTTAGTGGTAAGACACGGTCCGAACTGTAACATGGAGCTGAGCTATTTACTAGATGGCGCTGTAAGCAAACGCAAAACTCTTGGAAGGGAAATGCTATCTATGTTGCAGTCTAGCAACTGCTCTCGTGACTTAGTGGTAAGACACTGTCCGAACTCTAACATGGAGCTGAGCTATTAACTAGATGGCGCTGGAAGCAAACACAAAACTCTTGGAAGAGAAATGCTATGTTGCAGTCTATCAACTGCTCTGGTGACTTAGTGGTAAGACACTGTCCGAACTGTAACATGGAGCTGAGCTATTAACTAGATGGCGCTGTAAGCAAACACAAAACTCTTGGAGGAGAAATGCTAGGTTGCAGTCTATCAACTGCTCTCGTGACTTGGTGGTAAGACACTGTCCGAACTGTAACATGGAGCTGAGCTATTAACTGGATGGCGCTGTAAGCAAACACAAAACTCTTGGAAGAGAAATGCTATGTTGCAGTCTATCAACTGCTCTCGTGACTTGGTGGTAAGACACTGTCCGAACTGTAACATGGAGCTGAGCTGTTAACTAGATGGCACTGTAAGCCAACACAAAACTCTTGGAGGAGAAATGCTATCTATGTTGCAGTCTATCAACTGATCTCCTGGCTTAGTAGTAAGACATGGTCCGATCTCTAACATGGAGCTGAGCTATTAACTAGATGGCGCTGTAAGCAAACACAAAACTCTTGGAGGAGAAATGCTATCTATGTTGCAGTCTATCAACTGCTCTCGTGACTTAGTGGTAAGACATGGTCCGAACTCTAACATGGAGCTGAGCTATTAACTAGATGGCGCTGTAAGCAAACACAAAACTCTTGGAAGAGAATTGCTATCTATGTTGCAGTCTATCAGCTGCTCTCGTGACTTAGTGGTAAGACACGGTCCGAACTGTAACATGGAGCTGAGCTATTAACTAGATGGTGCTGTAAGCAAACACAAAACTCTTGGAAGAGAAATGCTATCAATGTTGCAGTCTATCAACCGCTCTCGTTACTTGGTGGTAAGACATGGTCCGGACTCTAACATGGAGC
Organism: Mantis religiosa; assembly: GCA_030765055.1. Taxonomy (NCBI): domain Eukaryota; kingdom Metazoa; phylum Arthropoda; class Insecta; order Mantodea; family Mantidae; genus Mantis; species Mantis religiosa. The sequence goes on along the minus strand of CM060948.1, from coordinate 201,625,266 downwards.
TGAGCTATTAACTAGATGGCGCTGCAAGCAAACACAAAACCCTTGGAAGAGCAATGTTATCTATGTTGCAGTCTATCAACTGCTCCCGTGACTTACTGGTAAGACATGGTCCGATCTCTAACATGGAGCTGAGCTATTAACTAGATGGCGCTGCAAGCAAACACAAAACTCTTGGAAGAGAAATGCTATCTATGTTGCAGTCTATCAACTGCTCTCGTGACTTGGTGGTAAGACATGGTCCGATCTCTAACATGGAGCTGAGCTATTAACTAGATGGCGCTGCAAGGAAACACAAAACACTTGGAAGAGAAATGCTATCAATGTTGCAGTCTATCAACAGCATTCGTAACTTATTGGTAAGACACGGTCCGATCTCTAACATGGAGCTGAGCTATTGACTAGATGGCGCTGCAAGCAAACACAAAACACTTGGAAGAGAAATGCTATCAATGTTGCAGTCTATCAACTGCTGTCGTGACTTATTGGTAAGACACGGTCCGATTTCTAACATGGAGCTGAGCTATTAACTAGATGGCGCTGTAAGCAAACGCAAAACTCTTGGAAGAGAAATGCTATCTATTTTGCAGTCTAGCAACTGCTCTCGTGACTTAGTGGTAAGACACTGTCCGAACTCTAACATGGAGCTGAGCTGTTAACTAGATGGCGCTGTAAGCAAACACAAAACTCTTGGAAGAGAAATGCTATCTACGTTGCAGTCTAGCAACTGCTCTCGTGACTTAGTGGTAAGACACTGTCCGAACTCTAGCATGGAGCTGAGCTGTTAACTAGATGGCGCTGTAAGCAAACACAAAACTCTTGGAGGAGAAATGCTATCTATGTTGCAGTCTATCAACTGCTCCCGTCACTTAGTGGTAGGACATGGTCCGAACTCTAACATGGAGCTGAGCTATTAACTAGATGGCGCTGTAAGCAAACACAAAACTCTAGGAAGGGAAATGCTATCTATGTTGCAGTCTATCACCTGCTCTCGTGACTTAGTGGTTTACAAGGTCCGATCTCTAACATGGAGCTGAGCTATTAACTAGATGGCGCTGTAAGCAAACACAAAACTCTTGGAGGAGAAATGCTATCTATGTTGCAGTCTAACAACTGCTCCCGTGACTTAGTGGTAGGACATATTCCGAACTCTAACATGGAGTTGAGCTGTTAACTTTATGGCGCTGTAAGCGAACACAAAACTCTTGGAAGAGAAATGCTGTCTATGTTGCAGTCTATCAACTGCTCTCGTGACTTGGTGGTAAGACATGGTCCGATCTCTAACATGGAGCTGAGCTATTAACTAGATGGCGCTGCAAGCAAACACAAAACACTTGGAAGAGAAATGCTATCAATGTTGCAGTCTATCACCTGCTCTCGTGACTTAGTGGTAGAAATGGCCCGATCTCTAACATGGAGCTGAGCTATTAACTAGATGGCGCTGTAAGCAAACACAAAACTCTTGGAAGAGAAATGCTATCTACGTTGCAGTCTATCACCTGCTCTCGTGACTTAGTGGTAGACATGGCCCGATCTCTAACATGGAGCTGAGCTATTAACTAGATGGCGCTGTAAGCAAACACAAAACTCTTGGAAGAGAAATGCTATCAATGTTGCAGTCTATCAACTGCTCTCGTGACATAGTGGAACACATGGGCCTATCTCTAACATGGAGTTGAGCTATTAACTAGATGGCGCTGTAAGCAAACGCAAAACTCTTGGAAGGGAAATGCTATCTATGTTGCAGTCTATCACCTGCTCTCGTGACTTAGTGGTAAGACACTGTCCGAACTCTAACATGGAGCTGAGCTATTAACTAGATGCCGCTGCAAGCAAACACAAAACACTTGGAAGAGAAATGCTATCAATGTTGCAGTCTATCAACTGCTCTCGTGACTTGGTGGTAAGACATGGTCCGATCTCTAACATGGAGCTGAGCTATTAACTAGATGGCGCTGTAAGCAAACACAAAACACTTGGAAGAGAAATGCTATCAATGTTGCAGTCTATCAACTGCTCTCGTGACTTGGTGGTAAGACATGGTCCGATCTCTAACATGGAGCTGATCTGTTAACTAGATGGCGCTGTAAGCAAACACAAAACACTTGGAAGAGAAATGCTATCAATGTTGCACTCTATCAACTGCTCTCGTGACTTGGTGGTAACACATGGTCCGATCTCTAACATGGAGCTGATCTATTAACTAGATGGAGCTGTAAGCAAACACAAAACTTTTGGAGGAGAAATGCTATCTATGTTGCAGTCTATCAACTGACCTCGTGGCTTAGTGGTAGGACATGGTCCGAACTCTAACTTGGAGCTGAGCTGTTAAATAGATGCCGCTGTAAGCAAACACAAAACTCTTGGAAGAGAAATGCTATCTATGTTGCAGTCTATCAACTGCTCTCGTGACTTAGTGGTAAGACACTGTCCGAACTCTAACATGGAGCTGAGCTATTAACTAGATGGCGCTGGAAGCAAACACAAAACACTTGGAAGAGAAATGCTATCAATGTTGCAGTCTATCAACCGCTGTCGTGACTTGGTGGTAAGACATGGTCCGGACTCTAACATGGAGCTGAGCTATTAACTAGATGGCACTGCAAGCAAACACAAAACCCTTGGAAGGGAAATGCTATCTATGTTGCAGTCTATCAACTGCTCCCGTGACTTAGTGGTAAGACATGGTCCCATCTCTAACATGGAGCTGAGCTATTAACTAGATGGCGCTGCAAGCAAACACAAAACTCTTGGAAGAGAAATGCTATCTATGTTGCAGTCTATCAACTGCTCTCGTGACTTGGTGGTAAGACATGGTCCGAACTCTAACATGGAGCTGAGCTATTAACTAGATGGCGCTGCAAGCAAACACAAAACACTTGGAAGAGAAATTCTATCTATGTTGCAGTCTATCAACTGCTCCCGTGACTTAGTGGTAAGACATGGTCTAATCTCTAACATGGAGCTGAGCTATTAACTAGATGGCGCTGCAAGCAAACACAAAACACTTGGAAGAGAAATGCTATCAATGTTGCAGTCTATCAACTGCTCTCTTGACTTGGTGGTAAGACATGGTCCGATCTCTAACATGGAGCTGAGCTGTTAACTAGATGGCGCTGTAAGCAAACACAAAACACTTGGAAGAGAAATGCTATCAATGTTGCAGTCTATCAACTGCTCTCGTGATTTGGTGGTAAGACATGGTCCGATCTCTAACATGGAGCTTAGCTATTAACTAGATGGCGCTGTAAGCAAACACAAAACTCTTGGAAGAGAAATGCTGTCTATGTTGCAGTCTATCAACTGCTGTCGTGACTTGGTGGTAAGACATGGTCCGATCTCTAACATGGAGCTGACCTATTAACTAGATGGCGCTGTAAGCAAACACAAAACTCTTGGAAGAAAAATGCTATCTATGTTGCAGTCTATCAACTGCTCTCGTGACTTAGTGGTAGACATGGTCCGATCTCTAACATGGAGCTGAGCTATTAACTAGATGGCGCTGTGAGCAAACGCAAAACTCTTGGAGGAGAAATGCTATCTATGTTGCAGTCTATCAACTGCTCTCGTGACTTGGTGGTAAGACATGGTCCGATCTCTAACATGCAGCTGAGCTATTAACTAGATGGCGCTGCAAGCAAACACAAAACACTTGGAAGAGAAATGCTATCAATGTTGCAGTCTATCAACTGCATTCGTGACTTATTGGTAAGACACGGTCCGATCTCTAACATGGAGCTGAGCTATTGACTAGATGGCGCTGCAAGCAAACACAAAACACTTCGAAGAGAAATGCTATCAATGTTGCAGTCTATCAACTGCTGTCGTGACTTATTGGTAACACACGGTCCGATCTCTAACATGGAGCTGAGCTATTAACTAGATGGCGCTGCAAGCAAACACAAAACACTTGGAAGAGAAATGCTATCAATGTTGCAGTCTATCAACTGCTCTCGTGACTTGGTGGTAAGACATGGTCCGATCTCTAACATGGAGCTGAGCTATTAACTAGATGGCGCTGTAAGCAAACACAAAACTCTTGGAGGAGAAATGCTATCTATGTTGCAGTCTATCAACTGATCTCGTGGCTTAGTGGTAGGACATGGTCCGAACTCTAACATGGAGCTGAGCTATTAACTAGATGGCGCTGTAAGCAAACACAAAACTCTTGGAAGGGAAATGCTATGTTGAAGTCTATCAACTGCTCTGGTGACTTAATGGTAAGACACTGTCCGAACTGTAACATGGAGCTGAGCTATTAAATGGATGGCGCTGTGAGCAAACACAAAACTCTTGGAAGAGAAATGCTATGTTGCAGTCTATCAACTGCTCTCGTGACTTGGTGGTAAGACACTGTCCGAACTGTAACATGGAGCTGAGCTATTAACTAGATGGCGCTGTAAGCCAACACAAAACTCTTGGAGGAGAAATGCTATCTATGTTGCAGTCTATCAACTGATCTCCTGGCTTAGTAGTAAGACATGGTCCGATCTCTAACATGGAGCTGAGCTATTAACTAGATGGCGCTGTAAGCAAACACAAAACTCTTGGAGGAGAAATGCTATCTATGTTGCAGTCTATCAACTGCTCTCGTGACTTAGTGGTAAGACATGGTCCGAACTCTAACATGGAGCTGAGCTATTAACTAGATGGCGCTGTAAGCAAACACAAAACTCTTGGAAGGGAAATGCTATCTATGTTGCAGTCTATCAACTGCTCTCGTGACTTAGTGGTAAGACACGGTCCGAACTGTAACATGGAGCTGTGCTATTAACTAGATGGTGCTGTAAGCAAACACAAAACTCTTGGAAGTGAAATGCTATCAATATTGCAGTCTATCAACTGCTCTCGTGACTTGGTGGTAACACATGGTCCGATCTCTAACATGGAGCTGATCTATTAACTAGATGGAGCTGTAAGCAAACACAAAACTTTTGGAGGAGAAATGCTATCTATGTTGCAGTCTATCAACTGATCTCGTGGCTTAGTGGTAGGACATGGTCCGAACTCTAACATGGAGCTGAGCTGTTAACTAGATGCCGCTGTAAGCAAACACAAAACTCTTGGAAGAGAAATGCTATCTATATTGCAGTGTATCAACTGCTCTCGTGACTTAGTGGTCAGACATGGCCCGAACTCTAACATGGAGCTGAGCTATTAAGTAGATGGCGCTGTAAGCAAACACAAAACACTTGGAAGAGAAATGCTATCTATGTTGCAGTCTATCAACTGCTCTCGTGACTTAGTGGTAAAACACGGTCCGAACTGTAACATGGAGCTGAGCTATTAACTAGATGGCGCTTTAAGCAAACGCAAAACTCTTGGAAGGGAAATGATATCTATTTTGCAGTCTAGCAACTGCTCTCGTGACTTAGTGGTAAGACACTGTCCGACCTCTAACATGGAGCTGAGCTATTAACTAGATGGCGCTGCAAGCAAACACAAAAATCTTGGAAGAGAAATGCTATCTATGTTGCAGTCTATCAACTGCTCTCGTGACTTGGTGGTAAGACATGGTCCGATCTCTAACATGGAGCTGAGCTATTAACTAGATGGCGCTGCAAGCAAACACAAAACCCTTGGAAGAGAAATGCTATCAATGTTGCAGTCTATCAACTGCTCTCGTGACTTGGTGGTAAGACATGGTCCGATCTCTAACATGGAGCTTAGCTATTAACTAGATGGCGCTGTAAGCAAACACAAAACTCTTGGAAGAGAAATGCTGACTATGTTGCAGTCTATCAACTGCTGTCGTGACTTGGTGGTAAGACATGGTCCGATCTCTAACATGGAGCTTAGCTATTGACTAGATGGCGCTGCAAGCAAACACAAAACACTTGGAAGAGAAATGCTATCAATTTGCAGTCTATCAACTGCTGTCGTGACTTATTGGTAAGACACGGTCCGATTTCTAACATGGAGCTGAGCTATTAACTAGATGGCGCTGTAGGCAAACGCAAAACTCTTGGAAGAGAAATGCTATCTATGTTGCAGTCTAGCAACTGCTCTCGTGACTTAGTGGTAAGACACTGTCCGAACTCTAACATGGAGCTGAGCTGTTAACTAGATGGCGCTGTAAGCAAACACAAAACTCTTGGAGGAGAAATGCTATCTATGTTGCACTCTATCAACTGATCCCGTGAGTTAGTGGTAAGACATGGTCCGATCTCTAACATGGAGCTGAGGTATTAATTAGATGGCACTGCAAGCAAACAAAAAACACTTGGAAGAGAAATGCTATCAATGTTGCAGTCTATCAACTAATCTCGTGACTTTGTGGTAAGACATGGTCCGATCTCTAACATGGAGCTGAGCTATTAACTAGATGGCGCTGCAAGCAAACACAAAACACTTGGAAGAGAAATGCTATCAATGTTGCAGTCTATCAACTGCTCTCGTGACTTGGTGGTAAGACATGGTCCGATCTCTAACATGGAGCTGAGCTATTAACTAGATGGCGCTGTAAGCAAACACAAAACTCTTGGAGGAGAAATGCTATCTATCTTGCAGTCTATCAACTGATCTCGTGGCTTAGTGGTAGGACATGGTTCGAACTCTAACAGGGAGCTGAGCTATTAACTAGATGGCGCTGTAAGCAAACACAGAACTCTTGGAAGAGAAATGCTATGTTGCAGTCTATCAACTGCTCTGGTGACTTAGTGGTAAGACACTGTCCGAACTGTAACATGGAGCTGAGCTATTAACTAGATGGCGCTGTAAGCAAACACAAAACTCTTGGAGGAGAAATGCTATCTATGTTGCAGTCTATCAACTGCTCTCGTGACTTGGTGGTAAGACACTGTCCGAACTGTAACATGGAGCTGAGCTATTAACTAGATGGCGCTGTAAGCAAACACAAAACACTTGGAAGAGAAATGCTATCTATGTTGCAGTCTATCAACTGCTCTCGTGACTTGGTGGTAAGACACTGTCCGAACTGTAACATGGAGCTGAGCTATTAACTAAATGGCGCTGTAAGCCAACACAAAACTCTTGGAGGACAAATGCTATCTATGTTGCAGTCTATCAACTGATCTCCTGGCTTAGTAGTAAGACATGGTCCGATCTCTAACATGGAGCTGCGCTATTAACTAGATGGCGCTGTAAGCAAACACAAAACTCTTGGAGGAGAAATGCTATCTATGTTGCAGTCTATCAACTGCTCTCGTGACTTAGTGGTAAGACATGGTCCGAACTCTAACATGGAGCTGAGCCATTAACTAGATGGCGCTGTAAGCAAACACAAAACTCTTGGAAGAGAAATGCTATCTATGTTGCAGTCTATCAACTGCTCTCGTGACTTAGTGGTAAGACACTGTCCGAACTGTAACATGGAGCTGAGCTATTAAATGGATGGCGCTGTAAGCAAACACAAAACTCTTGGAAGAGAAATGCTATGTTGCAGTCTATCAACTGCTCTCGAGACTTGGTGGTAAGACACTGTCCGAACTGTAACATGGAGCTGAGCTATTAACTAGATGGCGCTGTAAGCCAACACAAAACTCTTGGAGGAGAAATGCTATCTATGTTGCAGTCTATCAACTGATCTCCTGGCTTAGTAGTAAGACATGGTCCGAACTCTAACATGGAGCTGAGCTATTAACTAGATGGCGCTGTAAGCAAACACAAAACTCTTGGAAGAGAAATGCTATCTATGTTGCAGTCCATCAACTGCTCTCATGACATAGTGGAACACATGGTCCGATTTCTAACATGGAGCTGAGCTATTAACTAGATGGCGCTGTAAGCAAACGCAAAACTCTTGGAGGAGAAATGCTATCAATATTGCAGTCTATCAAATGCTCTCGTGACTTGGTGGTAAGACATGGTCCGATCTCTAACATGGAGCTGACCTATTAACTAGATGGCGCTGTAAGCAAACACAAAACTCTTGGAAGAAAAATGCTATCTATGTTGCAGTCTATCAACTGCTCTCGTGACTTAGTGGTAGACATGGTCCGATCTCTAACATGGAGCTGAGCTATTAACTAGATGGCGCTGTGAGCAAACACAAAACTCTTGGAGGCGAAATGCTATCTATGTTGCAGTCTATGAACTGCTCTCGTGACTTGGTGGTAAGACATGGTCCGATCTCTAACATGGAGCTGAGCTATTAACTAGATGGCGCTGCAAGCAAACACAAAACACTTGGAAGAGAAATGCTATCAATGTTGCAGTCTATCAACTGCATTCGTGACTTATTGGTAAGACACTGTCCGATCTCTAACATGGAGCTGAGCTATTGACTAGATGGCGCTGTGAGCAAACACAAAACTCTTGGAGGAGAAATGCTATCTATGGTGCAGTCTATCAACTGCTCTCGTGACTTGGTGGTAAGACATGGTCCGAACTCTAACATGGAGCTGAGCTATTAACTAGATGGCGCTGTAAGCAAACACAAAACTCTTGGAAGAGAAATGCTATGTTGCAGTCTATCAACTGCTCTGGTGACTTAGTGGTAAGACACTGTCCGAACTGTAACATGGAGCTGAGCTATTAACTAGATGGCGCTGTAAGCAAACACAAAACTCCTGGAGGAGAAATGCTATGTTGCAGTCTATCAACTGCTCTCGTGACTTGGTGGTAAGACACTGTCCGAACTGTAACATGGAGCTGAGCTATTAAATGGATGGCGCTGTAAGCAAACACAAAACTCTTGGAAGAGAAATGCTATGTTGCAGTCTATCAACTGCTCTCGTGACTTGGTGGTAAGACACTGTCCGAACTGTAAGATGGAGTTGAGCTATTAACTAGATGGCGCTGTAAGCCAACACAAAACTCTTGGAGGAGAAATGCTATCTATGTTGCAGTCTATCAACTGATCTCCTGGCTTAGTAGTAAGACATGGTCCGATCTCTAACATGGAGCTGAGCTATTAACTAGATGGCGCTGTAAGCAAACACAAAACTCTTGGAGGAGAAATGCTATCTATGTTGCAGTCTATCAACTGCTCTCGTGACTTAGTGGTAAGACACGGTCCGAACTGTAACATGGAGCTGTGCTATTAACTAGATGGTGCTGTAAGCAAACACAAAACTCTTGGAAGTGAAATGCTATCAATGTTGCAGTCTATCAACTGCTCTCGTGACTTGGTGGTAACACATGGTCCGATCTCTAACATGGAGCTGATCTATTAACTAGATGGAGCTGTAAGCAAACACAAAACTTTTGTAGGAGAAATGCTATCTATGTTGCAGTCTATCAACTGATCTCGTGGCTTAGTGGTAGGACATGGTCCGAACTCTAACATGGAGCTGAGCTGTTAACTAGATGCCGCTGTAAGCAAACACAAAACTCTTGGAAGAGAAATGCTATCTATAATGCAGTGTATCAACTGCTCTCGTGACTTAGTGGTCAGACATGGCCCGAACTGTAACATGGAGCTGAGCTATTAAGTAGATGGCGCTGTAAGCAAACACAAAACACTTGGAAGAGAAATGCTATCTATGTTGCAGTCTATCAACTGCTCTCGTGACTTAGTGGTAAAACACGGTCCGAACTGTAACATGGAGCTGAGCTATTAACTAGATGGCGCTTTAAGCAAACGCAAAACTCTTGGAAGGGAAATGCTATCTATTTTGCAGTCTAGCAACTGCTCTCGTGACTTAGTGGTAAGACACTGTCCGACCTCTAACATGGAGCTGAGCTATTAACTAGATGGCGCTGCAAGCAAACACAAAACTCTTGGAAGAGAAATGCTATCTATGTTGCAGTCTAACAACTGCTCTCGTGACTTGGTGGTAAGACATGGTCCGATCTCTAACATGGAGCTGAGCTATTAACTAGATGGCGCTGCAAGCAAACACAAAACCCTTGGAAGAGAAATGCTATCAATGTTGCAGTCTATCAACTGCTCCCGTGACTTAGTGGTAAGACATGGTCCGATCTCTAACATGGAGCTGAGCTATTAACTAGATGGCGCTGCAAGCAAACACAAAACACTTGGAAGAGAAATGCTATCAATGTTGCAGTCTATCAACTGCTCTCTTGACTTGGTGGTAAGACATGGTCCGATCTCTAACATGGAGCTGAGCTGTTAACTAGATGGCGCTGTAAGCAAACACAAAACACTTGGAAGAGAAATGCTATCAATGTTGCAGTCTATCAACTGCTCTCGTGACTTGGTGGTAAGACATGGTCCGATCTCTAACATGGAGCTTAGCTATTAACTAGATGGCGCTGTAAGCAAACACAAAACTCTTGGAAGAGAAATGCTGACTATGTTGCAGTCTATCAACTGCTGTCGTGACTTGGTGGTAAGACATGGTCCGATCTCTAACATGGAGCTTAGCTATTAACTAGATGGCGCTGTAAGCAAACACAAAACTCTTGGAGGAGAAATGCTATCAATGTTGCAGTCTATCAACTGCATTCGTGACTTATTGGTAAGACACGGTCCGATCTCTAACATGGAGCTGAGCTATTGACTAGATGGCGCTGCAAGCAAACACAAAACACTTGGAAGAGAAATGCTATCAATTTGCAGTCTATCAACTGCTGTCGTGACTTATTGGTAAGACACGGTCCGATTTCTAACATGGAGCTGAGCTATTAACTAGATGGCGCTGTAGGCAAACGCAAAACTCTTGGAAGAGAAATGCTATCTATGTTGCAGTCTAGCAACTGCTCTCGTGACTTAGTGGTAAGACACTGTCCGAACTCTAACATGGAGCTGAGCTGTTAACTAGATGGCGCTGTAAGTAAACACAAAACTCTTGGAGGAGAAATGCTATCTATGTTGCACTCTATCAACTGATCCCGTGACTTAGTGGTAAGACATGGTCCGATCTCTAACATGGAGCTGAGGTATTAATTAGATGGCGCTGCAAGCAAACAAAAAACACTTGGAAGAGAAATGCTATCAATGTTGCAGTCTATCAACTGCTCTCGTGACTTTGTGGTAAGACATGGTCCGATCTCTAACATGGAGCTGAGCTATTAACTAGATGGCGCTGCAAGCAAACACAAAACACTTGGAAGAGAAATGCTATCAATGTTGCAGTCTATCAACTGCTCTCGTGACTTGGTGGTAAGACATGGTCCGATCTCTAACATGGAGCTGAGCTATTAACTAGATGGCGCTGTAAGCAAACACAAAACTCTTGGAGGAGAAATGCTATCTATCTTGCAGTCTATCAACTGATCTCGTGGCTTAGTGGTAGGACATGGTTCGAACTCTAACAGGGAGCTGAGCTATTAACTAGATGGCGCTGTAAGCAAACACAGAACTCTTGGAAGAGAAATGCTATGTTGCAGTCTATCAACTGCTCTGGTGACTTAGTGGTAGGACACTGTCCGAACTGTAACATGGAGCTGAGCTATTAACTAGATGGCGCTGTAAGCAAACACAAAACTCTTGGAGGAGAAATGCTATGTTGCAGTCTATCAACTGCTCTCGTGACTTGGTGGTAAGACACTGTCCGAACTGTAACATGGAGCTGAGCTATTAACTAGATGGCGCTGTAAGCAAACACAAAACTCTTGGAAGAGAAATGCTATGTTGCAGTCTATCAACTGCTCTCGTGACTTGGTGGTAAGACACTGTCCGAACTGTAACATGGAGCTGAGCTATTAACTAAATGGCGCTGTAAGCCAACACAAAACTCTTGGAGGACAAATGCTATCTATGTTGCAGTCTATCAACTGATCTCCTGGCTTAGTAGTAAGACATGGTCCGATCTCTAACATGGAGCTGCGCTATTAACTAGATGGCGCTGTAAGCAAACACAAAACTCTTGGAGGAGAAATGCTATCTATGTTGCAGTCTATCAACTGCTCTCGTGACTTAGTGGTAAGACATGGTCCGAACTCTAACATGGAGCTGAGCTATTAACTAGATGGCACTGTAAGCAAACACAAAACTCTTGGAAGAGAAATGCTATCTATGTTGCAGTCTATCAACTGCTCTCGTAAATTAGTGGTAAGACACGGTCCGAACTGTAACATGGAGCTAAGCTATTAACTAGATGGTGCTGTAAGCAAACACAAAACTCTTGGAAGAGAAATGCTATGTTGCAGTCTATCAACTGCTCTTGTCACTTAGTGGTAAGACACGGTCAGAACTCTAACATGGAGCTCAGCTATTAACTAGATGGCGCTGTAAGCAAACACAAAACTCGTGGAAGAGAAATGCTATGTCGCGGCCTATCAACTGCTCTCGTGAATTATTGGTAGACATGGTCCGAACTCTAACATGGAGCTGAGCTATTAACTAGATGGCGCTGTAAGCAAACACAAAACTCTTGGAAGAGAAATGCTATCTATGTTGCAGTCCATCAACTGCTCTCATGACATAGTGGAACACATGGTCCGATTTCTAACATGGAGCTGAGCTATTAACTAGATGGCGCTGTAAGCAAACGCAAAACTCTTGGAAGAGAAATGCTATTTATGTTGCAGTCTAGCAACTGCTCTCGTGACTTAGTGGTAAGACACTGTCCGAACTCTAACATGGAGCTGAGCTGTTAACTAGATGGCGCTGTAAGCAAACACAAAACTCTTGGAGGAGAAATGCTATCTATGTTGCAGTCTATCAACTGCTCCCGGGACTTAGTGGTAAGACATGGTCCGATCTCTAACATGGAGCTGAGCTATTAATTAGATGGCGCTGCATGCAAACACAAAACACTTGGAAGAGAAATGCTATCAATGTTGCAGTCTATCAACTGCTCTCGTGACTTTGTGGTAAGACATGGTCCGATCTCTAACATGGAGCTGAGCTATTAACTAGATGGCGCTGCAAGCAAACACAAAAAACCCTTGGAAGAGAAATGCTATCAATGTTGCAGTCTATCAACTGCTCTCGTGACTTGGTGGTAAGACATGGTCCGATCCCTAACATGGAGCTTAGCTATTAACTAGATGGCGCTGCAAGCAAACACAAAACTCTTGGAAGAGAAATGCTATGTTGCAGTCTATCAACTGCTCTCGTGACTTGGTGGAAAGACATGGTCCGATCTCTAACATGGAGCTGAGCTATTAACTAGATGGCGCTGCAAACAAACACAAAACACTTGGAAGAGAAATGCTATCAATGTTGCAGTCTATCAACTGCTATCGTGACTTGGTGGTAAGACATGGACCGATCTGTAACACGGAGCTGAGCTATTAACTAGATGGCGCTGTAGGCAAACACAAAACTCTTGGAGGAGAAATGCTATATATGTTGCAGTCTATCAACTGCTCCCGTGACTTAGTGGTAAGACATGGTCCTATCTCTAACATGGAGCTGAGCTATTAACTAGATGGCGCTGTAAGCAAACGCAAAACTCTTGGAAGGGAAATGCTATCTATGTTGCAGTCTAGCAACTGCTCTCGTGACCCAGTGGTAAGACACTGTCCGAACTCTAACATGGAGCTGAGCTATTAACTAGATGGCGCTGCAAGCAAACACAAAACACTTGGAGGAGAAATGCTATCAATGTTGTAGTCTATCAACTGCTCTCGTGACTTGGTGGCAAGACATGGTCCGAACTCTAACATGGAGCTGAGCTATTAACTAGATGGCGCTGCAAGCAAACACAAAACACTTGGAGGAGAAATGCTATCAATGTTGCAGTCTATCAACTGCTCTCGTGACTTGGTGGCAAGACATTGTCCGATCTCTAACATGGAGCTGAGCTATTAACTAGATGGCGCTGCAAGCAAACACAAAAAACCCTTGGAAGAGAAATGCTACCAATGTTGCAGTCTATCAACTGCTCTCGTGACTTGGTGGTAAGACATGGTCCGAACTCTAACATGGAGCTGAGCTATTAACTAGATGGCGCTGCAAGCAAACACAAAACACTTGGAAGAGAAATGCTATCAATGATGCAGTCTATCAACTGCTGTCGTGACTTATTGGTAAGACACGGTCCGATCTCTAACATGGAGCTGAGCTATTAACTAGATGGCGCTGCAAGCAAACACAAAACACTTGGAAGAGAAATGCTATCTATCTTGCAGTCTATCAACTGATCTCGTGGCTTAGTGGTAGGACATGGTCCGAACTCTAACATGGAGCTGAGCTATTAACTAGATGGCGCTGTAAGCAAACACAAAACTCTTGGAAGAGAAATGCTATGTTGCAGTCTATCAACTGCTCTGGTGACTTAGTGGTAAGACACTGTCCGAACTGTAACATGGAGCTGAGCTATTAACTAGATGGCGCTGTAAGCAAACACAAAACTCTTGGAGGAGAAATGCTATGTTGCAGTCTGTCAACTGCTCTCGTGACTTGGTGGTAAGACACTGTCCGAACTGTAACATGGAGCTGAGCTATTAACTAGATGGCGCTGTAAGCAAACACAAAACTCTTGGAAGAGAAATGCTATGTTGCAGTCTATCAACTGCTCTCGTGACTTGGTGGTAAGACACTGTCCGAACTGTAACATGGAGCTGAGCTATTAACTAGATGGCGCTGTAAGCCAACACAAAACTCTTGGAGGACAAATGCTATCTATGTTGCAGTCTATCAACTGCTCTCGTGACTTGGTGGCAAGACATGGTCCGAACTCTAACATGGAGCTCAGCTATTAACTAAATGGCGCTGCAAGCAAACACAAAGCACTTGGAAGAGAAATGCTATCAATGTTGCAGTCTATCAACAGCTCTCGTGACTTGGTGGCAAGACATGGTCCGAACTCTAACATGGAGCTGAGCTGTTAACTAGATGCCGCTGTAAGCAAACACAAAACTCTTGGAAGAGAAATGCTATCTATATTGCAGTGTATCAACTGCTCTCGTGACTTAGTGGTCAGACATGGCCCGAACACTAACATGGAGCTGAGCTATTAAGTAGATGGCGCTGTAAGCAAACACAAAACACCTGGAAGAGAAATGCTATCTATGTTGCAGTCTATCAACTGCTCTCGTGACTTAGTGGTAAGACACGGTCCGAACTGTAACATGGAGCTGAGCTATTAACTAGATGGCGCTTTAAGCAAACGCAAAACTCTTGGAAGGGAAATGCTATCTATTTTGCAGTCTATCAACTGCTCTCGTGACTTGGTGGTAAGACATGGTCCGATCTCTAACATGGAGCTTAGCTATTAACTAGATGGCGCTGTAAGCAAACACAAAACTCTTGGAAGAGAAATGCTGTCTATGTTGCAGTCTATCAACTGCTGTCGTGACTTGGTGGTAAGACATGGTCCGATCTCTAACATGGAGCTTAGCTATTAACTAGATGGCGCTGTAAGCAAACACAAAACTCTTGGAGGAGAAATGCTATCAATGTTGCAGTCTATCAACTGCATTCGTGACTTATTGGTAAGACACGGTCCGATCTCTAACATGGAGCTGAGCTATTGACTAGATGGCGCTGCAAGCAAACACAAAACACTTGGAAGAGAAATGCTATCAATGTTGCAGTCTATCAACTGCTGTCGTGACTTATTGGTAAGACACGGTCCGATTTCTGACATGGAGCTGAGCTATTAACTAGATGGCGCTGTAGGCAAACGCAAAACTCTTGGAAGAGAAATGCTATCTATGTTGCAGTCTAGCAACTGCTCTCGTGACTTAGTGGTAAGACACTGTCCGAACTCTAACATGGAGCTGAGCTGTTAACTAGATGGCGCTGTAACCAAACACAAAACCCTTGGAGGAGAAATGCTATCTATGTTGCACTCTATCAACTGATCCCGTGACTTAGTGGTAAGACATGGTCCGATCTCTAACATGGAGCTGAGCTATTAACTAGATGGCGCTGTAAGCAAACACAAAACTCTTGGAGGAGAAATGCTATCTATCTTGCAGTCTATCAACTGATCTCGTGGATTAGTGGTAGGACATGGTCCGAACTCTAACATGGAGCTGAGCTATTAACTAGATGGCGCTGGAAGCAAACACAAAACTCTTGGAAGAGAAATGCTATGTTGCAGTCTATCAACTGCTCTGGTGACTTAGTGGTAAGACACTGTCCGAACTGTAACATGGAGCTGAGCTATTAACTAGATGGCGCTGTAAGCAAACACAAAACTCTTGGAGGAGAAATGCTATGTTGCAGTATATCAACTGCTCTCGTGACTTGGTGGTAAGACACTGTCCGAACTGTAACATGGAGCTGAGCTATTAACTAGATGGCGCTGTAAGCAAACACAAAACTCTTGGAAGAGAAATGCTATGTTGCAGTCTATCAACTGCTCTCGTGACTTGGTGGTAAGACACTGTCCGAACTGTAACATGGAGCTGAGCAATTAACTAAATGGCGCTGTAAGCCAACACAAAACTCTTGGAGGACAAATGCTATCTATGTTGCAGTCTATCAACTGATCTCCTGGCTTAGTAGTAAGACATGGTCCGATCTCTAACATGGAGCTGCGCTATTAACTAGATGGCGCTGTAAGCAAACACAAAACTCTTGGAGGAGAAATGCTATCTATGTTGCAGTCTATCAACTGCTCTCATGACTTGGTGGTAAGACATGGTCCGAAATCTAACATGGAGCTGAGCTATTAACTAGATGGCGCTGCAAGCAAACACAAAACACTCTGAAGAGAAATGCTATCTATCTTGCAGTCTATCAACTAATCTCGTGGCTTAGTGGTAGGACATGGTCCGAACTCTAACATGGAGCTGAGCTATTAACTAGATGGCGCTGTAAGCAAACACAAAACTCTTGGAAGAGAAATGCTATGTTGCAGTCTATCAACTGCTCTGGTGACTTAGTGGTAAGACACTGTCCGAACTGTAACATGGAGCTGAGCTATTAACTAGATGGCGCTGTAAGCAAACACAAAACTCTTGGAGGAGAAATGCTATGTTGCAGTCTATCAACTGCTCTCGTGACTTGGTGGTAAGACACTGTCCGAACTGTAACATGGAGCTGAGCTATTAACTAGATGGCGCTGTACGCAAACACAAAACTCTTGGAAGAGAAATGCTATGTTGCAGTCTATCAACTGCTCTCGTGACTTGGTGGTAAGACACTGTCCGAACTGTAACATGGAGCTGAGCTATTAACTAGATGGCGCTGTAAGCCAACACAAAACTCTTGGAGGACAAATGCTATCTATGTTGCAGTCTATCAACTGATCTCCTGGCTTAGTCGTAAGACATGGTCCGATCTCTAACATGGAGCTGCGCTATTAACTAGATGGCGCTGTAAGCAAACACAAAACTCTTGGAGGAGAAATGCTATCTATGTTGCAGTCTATCAACTGCTCTCGTGACTTAGTGGTAAGACATGGTCCGAACTCTAACATGGAGCTGAGCTATTAACTAGATGGCGCTGTAAGCAAACACAAAACTCTTGGAAGAGAAATGCTATCTATGTTGCAGTCTATCAACTGCTCTCGTAACTTAGTGGTAAGACACGGTCCGAACTGTAACATGGAGCTAAGCTGTTAACTAGATGGTGCTGTAAGCAAACACAAAACTCGTGGAAGAGAAATGCTATGTCGCGGCCTATCAACTGCTCTCGTGAATTATTGGTAGACATGGTCCGAACTCTAACATGGAGCTGAGCTATTAACTAGATGGCGCTGTAAGCAAACACAAAACTCTTGGAAGAGAAATGCTATCTATGTTGCAGTCCATCACCTGCTCTCATGACATAGTGGAACACATGGTCCGATTTCTAACATGGAGCTGAGCTATTAACTAGATGGCGCTGTAAGCAAACGCAAAACTCTTGGAAGAGAAATGCTATTTATGTTGCAGTCTAGCAACTGCTCTCGTGACTTAGTGGTAAGACACTGTCCGAACTCTAACATGGAGCTGAGCTGTTAACTAGATGGCGCTGTAAGCAAACACAAAACTCTTGGAGGAGAAATGCTATCTATGTTGCAGTCTATCAACTGCTCCCGGGACTTAGTGGTAAGTCATGGTCCAATCTCTAACATGGAGCTGAGCTATTAATTAGATGGCGCTGCATGCAAACACAAAACACTTGGAAGAGAAATGCTATCAATGTTGCAGTCTAAAAACTGCTCTCGTGACTTTGTGGTAAGACATGGTCCGATCTCTGACATGGAGCTGAGCTATCAAATAGTTGGCGCTGCAAGCAAACACAAAACTCTTGGAAGGGAAATGCTATCTATGTTGCAGTATATCAACTGCTCTCGTGACTTAGGTTTCAGACATGGCCCGAACTGTAACATGGAGCTGAGCTATTAGCTAGATGGCGCTGTAAGCAAACACAAAACTCTTGGAAGAGAAATGCTATCAATGTTGCAGTCTATCAACAGCTCTCGTGACTTGGTGGCAAGACATGGTCCGAACTCTAACATGGAGCTGAGCTATTAACTAGATGGTTCTGCAAGCAAACACAAAATACTTGGAGGAGGAATGCTATCAATTTTGCAGTCTATCAACTGCTCTCATGACTTGGTGGTAAGACATGGTCCGAACTCTAACATGGAGCTGAGCTATTAACTAGATGGCGCTGCAAGCAAACACAAAACACTTGGAAGAGAAATGTTATCAATGATGCAGTCTATCAACTACTGTCGTGACTTATTGGTAAGACACGGTCCGATCTCTAACATGGAGCTGAGCTATTAACTAGATGGCGCTGCAAGCAAACACAAAACACTTGGAAGAGAAATGCTATCTATCTTGCAGTCTATCAACTGATCTCGTGGCTTAGTGGTAGGACATGGTCCGAACTCTAACATGGAGCTGAGCTATTAACTAGATGGCGCTGTAAGCAAACACAAAACTCTTGGAGGAGAAATGCTATCTATGTTGCAGTCTATCAACTGATCTCGTGGCTTAGTGGTAGGACATGGTCCGAACTCTAACATGGAGCTGAGCTGTTAACTAGATGCCGCTGTAAGCAAACACAAAACTCTTGGAAGGGAAATGCTATCTATGTTGCAGTCTATCAACTGCTCTCGTGACTTAGGTTTCAGACATGGCCCGAACTGTAACATGGAGCTGAGCTATTAGCTAGATGGCGCTGTAAGCAAACACAAAACTCTTGGAAGAGAAATGCTATCTATGTTGCAGTCTATCAACAGCTATCGTGACTTGGTGGCAAGACATGGTCCGAACTCTAACATGGAGCTGAGCTATTAACTAGATGGTTCTGCAAGCAAACACAAAACACTTGGAGGAGGAATGCTATCAATGTTGCAGTCTATCAACTGCTCTCATGACTTGGTGGTAAGACATGGTCCGAACTCTAACATGGAGCTGAGCTATTAACTAGATGGCGCTGCAAGCAAACACAAAACACTTGGAAGAGAAATGCTATCAATGATGCAGTCTATCAACTGCTGTCGTGACTTATTGGTAAGACACGGTCCGATCTCTAACATGGAGCTGAGCTGTTAACTAGATGGCGCTGCAAGCAAACACAAAACACTTGGAAGAGAAATGCTATCTATCTTGCAGTCTATCAACTGATCTCGTGGCTTAGTGGTAGGACATGGTCCGAACTCTAACATGGAGCTGAGCTATTAACTAGATGGCGCTGTAAGCAAACACAAAACTCTTGGAAGAGAAATGCTATGTTGCGGTCTATCAACTGCTCTGGTGACTTAGTGGTAAGACACTGTCCGAACTGTAACATGGAGCTGAGCTATTAACTAGATGGCGCTGTAAGCAAACACAAAACTCTTGGAGGAGAAATGCTATGTTGCGGTCTATCAACTGCTCTCCTGACTTGGTGGTAAGACACTGTCCGAACTGTAACATGGAGCTGAGCTATTAACTAGATGGCGCTGTAAGCAAACACAAAACTCTTGGAAGAGAAATGCTATGTTGCAGTCTATCAACTGCTCTCGTGACTTGGTGGTAAGACACTGTCCGAACTGTAACATGGAGCTGAGCTATTAACTAGATGGCGCTGTAAGCCAACACAAAACTCTTGGAGGACAAATGCTATCTATGTTGCAGTCTATCAACTGATCTCCTGGCTTAGTAGTAAGACATGGTCCGATCTCTAACATGGAGCTGCGCTATTAACTAGATGGCGCTGTAAGCAAACACAAAACTCTTGGAGGAGAAATGCTATCTATGTTGCAGTCTATCAACTGCTCTCGTGACTTAGTGGTAAGACATGGTCCGAACTCTAACATGGAGCTGCGCTATTAACTAGATGGCGCTGTAAGCAAACACAAAACTCTTGGAAGATAAATGCTATCTATGTTGCAGTCTATCAACTGCTCTCGTAACTTAGTGGTAAGACACGGTCCGAACTGTAACATGGAGCTAAGCTATTAACTAGATGGTGCTGTAAGCAAACACAAAACTCTTGGAAGAGAAATGCTATGTTGCAGTCTATCAACTGCTCTTGTCACTTAGTGGTAAGACACGGTCAGAACTCTAACATGGAGCTGAGCTATTAACTAGATGGCACTGTAAGCAAACACAAAACTCGTGGAAGAGAAATGCTATGTCGCGGCCTATCAACTGCTCTCGTGAATTATTGGTAGACATGGTCCGAACTCTAACATGGAGCTGAGCTATTAACTAGATGGCGCTGTAAGCAAACACAAAACTCTTGGAAGAGAAATGCTATCTATGTTGCAGTCCATCAACTGCTCTCATGACATAGTGGAACACATGGTCCGATTTCTAACATGGAGCTGAGCTATTAACTAGATGGCGCTGTAAGCAAACGCAAAACTCTTGGAAGAGAAATGCTATTTATGTTGCAGTCTAGCAACTGCTCTCGTGACTTAGTGGTAAGACACTGTCCGAACTCTAACATGGAGCTGAGCTGTTAACTAGATGGCGCTGTAAGCAAACACAAAACTCTTGGAGGAGAAATGCTATCTATGTTGCAGTCTATCAACTGCTCCCGGGACTTAGTGGTAAGACATGGTCCGATCTCTAACATGGAGCTGAGCTATTAATTAGATGGCGCTGCATGCAAACACAAAACACTTGGAAGAGAAATGCTATCAATGTTGCAGTCTATCAACTGCTCTCGTGACTTGGTGGAAAGACATGGTCCGATCTCTAACATGGAGCTGAGCTATTAACCAGATGGCGCTGCAAACAAACACAAAACTCTTGCAGGAGAAATGCTATCTATGTTGCAGTCTATCAACTGCTCTCGTGACTTAGTGGTAAGACATGGTCCGAACTCTAACATGGAGCTGAGCTATTAACTAGATGGCGCTGTAAGCAAACACAAAACTCTTGGAAGAGAAATGCTATCTATGTTGCAGTCTATCAACTGCTCTCGTAACTTAGTGGTAAGACACGGTCCGAACTGTAACATAGAGCTAAGCTGTTAACTACATGGTGCTGTAAGCAAACACAAAACTCTTGGAAGAGAAATGCTATGTTGCAGTCTATCAACTGCTCTTGTCACTTAGTGGTAAGACACGGTCAGAACTCTAACATGGAGCTGAGCTATTAACTAGATGGCGCTGTAAGCAAACACAAAACTCGTGGAAAAGAAATGCTATGTCGCGGCCTATCAACTGCTCTCGTGAATTATTGGTAGACATGGTCCGAACTCTAACATGGAGCTGAGCTATTAACTAGATGGCGCTGTAAGCAAACACAAAACTCTTGGAGGAGAAATGCTATCTATGTTGCAGTCTATCAACTGCTCCCGGGACTTAATGGTAAGACATGGTCCGATCTCTAACATGGAGCTGAGCTATTAATTAGATGGCGCTGCATGCAAACACAAAACACTTGGAAGAGAAATGCTATCAATGTTGCAGTCTATCAACTGCTCTCGTGACTTTGTGGTAAGACATGGTCCGATCTCTAACATGGAGCTGAGCTATTAACTAGATGACGCTGCAAGCAAACACAAAAAACCCTTGGAAGAGAAATGCTATCAATGTTGCAGTCTATCAACTGCTCTCGTGACTTGGTGGTAAGACATGGTCCGATCTCTAACATGGAGCTTAGCTATTAACTAAATGGCGCTGCAAGCAAACACAAAACTCTTGGAAGAGAAATGCTATGTTGCAGTCTATCAACTGCTCTCGTGACTTAGTTGTAAAACACGGTCCGAACTGTAACATGGAGCTGAGCTATTAACTAGATGGCGCTGTAAGCAAACAAAAAACTCTTGGAAGAGAAATTCTATCTATGTTGCAGTCTATCAACTGCTCTCGTGACTTAGTGGTAAGACACGGTCTGAACTGTAACATGGAGCTGAGCTATTAACTAGATGGCGCTGTAAGCAAACACAAAACCCTTGGAAGTGAAATGCTATGTTGCAGTCTATCAACTGCTCTCGTGACTTGGTGGAAAGACATGGTCCGATCTCTAACATGGAGCTGAGCTATTAACTAGATGGCGCTGCAAACAAACACAAAAAACCCTTGGAAGAGAAATGCTATCAATGTTGCAGTCTATCAACTGCTATCGTGACTTGGTGGTAAGACATGGTCCGATCTGTAACACGGAGCTGAGCTATTAACTAGATGGCGCTGTAGGCAAACACAAAACTCTTGGAGGAGAAATGCTATATATGTTGCAGTCTATCAACTGCTCCCGTGACTTAGTGGTAAGACATGGTCCTATCTCTAACATGGAGCTGAGCTATTAACTAGATGGCGCTGTAAGCAAACGCAAAACTCTTGGAAGGGAAATGCTATCTATGTTGCAGTCTAGCAACTGCTCTCGTGACCCAGTGGTAAGACACTGTCCGAACTCTAACATGGAGCTGAGCTATTAACTAGATGGCGCTGCAAGCAAACACAAAACACTTGGAGGAGAAATGCTATCAATGTTGTAGTCTATCAACTGCTCTCGTGACTTGGTGGCAAGACATGGTCCGAACTCTAATATGGAGCTCAGCTATTAACTAAATGGCGCTGCAAGCAAACACAAAGCACTTGGAGGAGAAATGCTATCAATGTTGCAGTCTATCAACTGCTCTCGTGACTTGGTGGTAAGACATGGTCCGAACTCTAACATGGAGCTGAGCTATTAACTAGATGGCGCTGTAAGCAAACACAAAACTCTTGGAGGAGAAATGCTATCTATGTTGCAGTCTATCAACTGATCTCGTGGCTTAGTGGTAGGACATGGTCCGAACTCTAACATGGAGCTGAGCTGTTAACTAGATGCCGCTGTAAGCAAACACAAAACTCTTGGAAGGGAAATGCTATCTATGTTGCAGTCTATCAACTGCTCTCGTGACTTAGGTTTCAGACATGGCCCGAACTGTAACATGGAGCTGAGCTATTAGCTAGATGGCGCTGTAAGCAAACACAAAACTCTTGGAAGAGAAATGCTATCAATGTTGCAGTCTATCAACAGCTCTCGTGACATAGTGGAACACATGGTCCGATTTCTAACATGGAGCTGAGCTATTAACTAGATGGCGCTGTAAGCAAACGCAAAACTCTTGGAAGAGAAATGCTATTTATGTTGCAGTCTAGCAACTGCTCTCGTGACTTAGTGGTAAGACACTGTCCGAACTCTAACATGGAGCTGAGCTGTTAACTAGATGGCGCTGTAAGCAAACACAAAACTCTTGGAGGAGAAATGCTATCTATGTTGCAGTCTATCAACTGCTCCCGGGACTTAGTGGTAAGTCATGGTCCGATCTCTAACATGGAGCTGAGCTATTAATTAGATGGCGCTGCATGCAAACACAAAACACTTGGAAGAGAAATGCTATCAATGTTGCAGTCTAAAAACTGCTCTCGTGACTTTGTGGTAAGACATGGTCCGATCTCTGACATGGAGCTGAGCTATTAAATAGTTGGCGCTGCAAGCAAACACAAAAAACCCTTGGAAGAGAAATGCTATCAATGTTGCAATCTATCAACTGCTCTCGTGGCTTAGTGGTAGGACATGGTCCGAACTCTAACATGGAGCTGAGCTGTTAACTAGATGCCGCTGTAAGCAAACACAAAACTTTTGGAAGGGAAATGCTATCTATGTTGCAGTATATCAACTGCTCTCGTGACTTAGGTTTCAGACATGGCCCGAACTGTAACATGGAGCTGAGCTATTAGCTAGATGGCGCTGTAAGCAAACACAAAACTCTTGGAAGAGAAATGCTATCAATGTTGCAGTCTATCAACAGCTCTCGTGACTTGGTGGCAAGACATGGTCCGAACTCTAACATGGAGCTGAGCTATTAACTAGATGGTTCTGCAAGCAAACACAAAATACTTGGAGGAGGAATGCTATCAATGTTGCAGTCTATCAACTGCTCTCATGACTTGGTGGTAAGCCATGGTCCGAACTCTAACATGGAGCTGAGCTATTAACTAGATGGCGCTGCAAGCAAACACAAAACACTTGGAAGAGAAATGCTATCAATGATGCAGTCTATCAACTGCTGTCGTGACTTATTGGTAAGACACGGTCCGATCTCTAACATGGAGCTGAGCTATTAACTAGATGGCGCTGCAAGCAAACACAAAACACTTGGAAGAGAAATGCTATCTATCTTGCAGTCTATCAACTGATCTCGTGGCTTAGTGGTAGGACATGGTCCGAACTCTAACATGGAGCTGAGCTATTAACTAGATGGCGCTGTAAGCAAACACAAAACTCTTGGAGGAGAAATGCTATCTATGTTGCAGTCTATCAACTGATCTCGTGGCTTAGTGGTAGGACATGGTCCGAACTCTAACATGGAGCTGAGCTGTTAACTAGATGCCGCTGTAAGCAAACACAAAACTCTTGGAAGGGAAATGCTATCTATGTTGCAGTCTATCAACTGCTCTCGTGACTTAGGTTTCAGACATGGCCCGAACTGTAACATGGAGCTGAGCTATTAGCTAGATGGCGCTGTAAGCAAACACAAAACTCTTGGAAGAGAAATGCTATCTATGTTGCAGTCTATCAACAGCTATCGTGACTTGGTGGCAAGACATGGTCCGAACTCTAACATGGAGCTGAGCTATTAACTAGATGGTTCTGCAAGCAAACACAAAACACTTGGAGGAGGAATGCTATCAATGTTGCAGTCTATCAACTGCTCTCATGACTTGGTGGTAAGACATGGTCCGAACTCTAACATGGAGCTGAGCTATTAACTAGATGGCGCTGCAAGCAAACACAAAACACTTGGAAGAGAAATGCTATCAATGATGCAGTCTATCAACTGCTGTCGTGACTTATTGGTAAGACACGGTCCGATCTCTAACATGGAGCTGAGCTATTAACTAGATGGCGCTGCAAGCAAACACAAAACACTTGGAAGAGAAATGCTATCTATCTTGCAGTCTATCAACTGATCTCGTGGCTTAGTGGTAGGACATGGTCCGAACTCTAACATGGAGCTGAGCTATTAACTAGATGGCGCTGTAAGCAAACACAAAACTCTTGGAAGAGAAATGCTATGTTGCAGTCTATCAACTGCTCTGGTGACTTAGTGGTAAGACACTGTCCGAACTGTAACATGGAGCTGAACTATTAACTAGATGGCGCTGTAAGCAAACACAAAACTCTTGGAGGAGAAATGCTATGTTGCGGTCTATCAACTGCTCTCCTGACTTGGTGGTAAGACACTGTCCGAACTGTAACATGGAGCTGAGCTATTAACTAGATGGCGCTGTAAGCAAACACAAAACTCTTGGAAGAGAAATGCTATGTTGCAGTCTATCAACTGCTCTCGTGACTTGGTGGTAAGACACTGTCCGAACTGTAACATGGAGCTGAGCTATTAACTAGATGGCGCTGTAAGCCAACACAAAACTCTTGGAGGACAAATGCTATCTATGTTGCAGTCTATCAACTGATCTCCTGGCTTAGTAGTAAGACATGGTCCGATCTCTAACATGGAGCTGCGCTATTAACTAGATGGCGCTGTAAGCAAACACAAAACTCTTGGAGGAGAAATGCTATCTATGTTGCAGTCTATCAACTGCTCTCGTGACTTAGTGGTAAGACATGGTCCGAACTCTAACATGGAGCTGCGCTATTAACTAGATGGCGCTGTAAGCAAACACAAAACTCTTGGAAGATAAATGCTATCTATGTTGCAGTCTATCAACTGCTCTCGTAACTTAG
Organism: Mantis religiosa; assembly: GCA_030765055.1. Classification (NCBI taxonomy): domain Eukaryota; kingdom Metazoa; phylum Arthropoda; class Insecta; order Mantodea; family Mantidae; genus Mantis; species Mantis religiosa. The sequence continues at coordinate 201,599,388 of CM060948.1, read as the reverse complement.
TGGTAAGACACGGTCCGAACTGTAACATGGAGCTAAGCTATTAACTAGATGGTGCTGTAAGCAAACACAAAACTCTTGGAAGAGAAATGCTATGTTGCAGTCTATCAACTGCTCTTGTCACTTAGTGGTAAGACACGGTCAGAACTCTAACATGGAGCTGAGCTATTAACTAGATGGCAGTGTAAGCAAACACAAAACTCGTAGAAGAGAAATGCTTTGTCGCGGCCTATCAACTGCTCTCGTGAATTATTGGTAGACATGGTCCGAACTCTAACATGGAGCTGAGCTATTAACTAGATGGCGCTGTAAGCAAACACAAAACTCTTGGAAGAGAAATGCTATCTATGTTGCAGTCCATCAACTGCTCTCATGACATAGTGGAACACATGGTCCGATTTCTAACATGGAGCTGAGCTATTAACTAGATGGCGCTGTAAGCAAACGCAAAACTCTTGGAAGAGAAATGCTATTTATGTTGCAGTCTAGCAACTGCTCTCGTGACTTAGTGGTAAGACACTGTCCGAACTCTAACATGGAGCTGAGCTGTTAACTAGATGGCGCTGTAAGCAAACACAAAACTCTTGGAGGAGAAATGCTATCTATGTTGCAGTCTATCAACTGCTCCCGGGACTTAGTGGTAAGACATGGTCCGATCTCTAACATGGAGCTGAGCTATTAATTAGATGGCGCTGCATGCAAACACAAAACACTTGGAAGCGAAATGCTATCAATGTTGCAGTCTATCAACTGCTCTCGTGACTTGGTGGAAAGACATGGTCCGATCTCTAACATGGAGCTGAGCTATTAACCAGATGGCGCTGCAAACAAACACAAAACTCTTGCAGGAGAAATGCTATCTATGTTGCAGTCTATCAACTGCTCTCGTGACTTAGTGGTAAGACATGGTCCGAACTCTAACATGGAGCTGAGCTGTTAACTAGATGCCGCTGTAAGCAAACACAAAACTCTTGGAAGAGAAATGCTATCTATATTGCAGTGTATCAACTGCTCTCGTGACTTAGTGGTCAGACATGGCCCGAACTCTAACATGGAGCTGAGCTATTAAGTAGATGGCGCTGTAAGCAAACACAAAACACTTGGAAGAGAAATGCTATCTATGTTGCAGTCTATCAACTGCTCTCGTGACTTAGTGGTAAGACACGGTCCGAACTGTAACATGGAGCTGAGCTATTAACTAGATGGCGCTTTAAGCAAACGCAAAACTCTTGGAAGGGAAATGCTATCTATTTTGCAGTCTAGCAACTGCTCTCGTGACTTAGTGGTAAGACACTGTCCGACCTCTAACATGGAGCTGAGCTATTAACTAGATGGCGCTGCAAGCAAACACAAAACTCTTGGAAGAGAAATGCTATGTTGCAGTCTATCAACTGCTCTCGTGACTTGGTGGAAAGACATGGTCCGATCTCTAACATGGAGCTGAGCTATTAACCAGATGGCGCTGCAAACAAACACAAAACTCTTGGAGGAGAAATGCTATCTATGTTGCAGTCTATCAACTGCTCTCGTGACTTAATGGTAAGACATGGTCCGAACTCTAACATGGAGCTGAGCTATTAACTAGATGGCGCTGTAAGCAAACACAAAACTCTTGGAAGAGAAATGCTATCTATGTTGCAGTCTATCCACTGCTCTCGTAACTTAGTGGTAAGACACGGTCCGAACTGTAACATGGAGCTAAGCTGTTAACTAGATGGTGCTGTAAGCAAACACAAAACTCTTGGAAGAGAAATGCTATGTTGCAGTCTATCAACTGCTCTTGTCACTTAGTGGTAAGACACGGTCAGAACTCTAACATGGAGCTGAGCTATTAACTAGATGGCGCTGTAAGCAAACACAAAACTCGTGGAAAAGAAATGCTATGTCGCGGCCTATCAACTGCTCTCGTGAATTATTGGTAGACATGGTCCGAACTCTAACATGGAGCTGAGCTATTAACTAGATGGCGCTGTAAGCAAACACAAAACTCTTGGAGGAGAAATGCTATCTATGTTGCAGTCTATCAACTGCTCCCGGGACTTAATGGTAAGACATGGTCCGATCTCTAACATGGAGCTGAGCTATTAATTAGATGGCGCTGCAGGCAAACACAAAACACTTGGAAGAGAAATGCTATCAATGTTGCAGTCTATCAACTGCTCTCGTGACTTTGTGGTAAGACATGGTCCGATCTCTAACATGGAGCTGAGCTATTAACTAGATGACGCTGCAAGCAAACACAAAAAACCCTTGGAAGAGAAATGCTATCAATGTTGCAGTCTATCAACTGCTCTCGTGACTTGGTGGTAAGACATGGTCCGATCTCTAACATGGAGCTTAGCTATTAACTAGATGGCGCTGCAAGCAAACACAAAACTCTTGGAAGAGAAATGCTATGTTGCAGTCTATCAACTGCTCTCGTGACTTAGTGGTAAGACACGGTCTGAACTGTAACATGGAGCTGAGCTATTAACTAGATGGCGCTGTAAGCAAACACGAAACCCTTGGAAGTGAAATGCTATGTTGCAGTCTATCAACTGCTGTCGTGAGTTGGTGGAAAGACATGGTCCGATCTCTAACATGGAGCTGAGCTATTAACTAGATGGCGCTGCAAACAAACACAAAAAACCCTTGGAAGAGAAATGCTATCAATGTTGCAGTCTATCAACTGCTATCGTGACTTGGTGGTAAGACATGGTCCGATCTGTAACACGGAGCTGAGCTATTAACTAGATGGCGCTGTAGGCAAACACAAAACTCTTGGAGGAGAAATGCTATATATGTTGCAGTCTATCAACTGCTCCCGTGACTTAGTGGTAAGACATGGTCCTATCTCTAACATGGAGCTGAGCTATTAACTAGATGGCGCTGTAAGCAAACGCAAAACTCTTGGAAGGGAAATGCTATCTATGTTGCAGTCTAGCAACTGCTCTCGTGACCCAGTGGTAAGACAGTGTCCGAACTCTAACATGGAGCTGAGCTATTAACTAGATGGCGCTGCAAGCAAACACAAAACACTTGGAGGAGAAATGCTATCAATGTTGTAGTCTATCAACTGCTCTCGTGACTTGGTGGCAAGACATGGTCCGAACTCTAACATGGAGCTCAGCTATTAACTAAATGGCGCTGCAAGCAAACACAAAGCACTTGGAGGAGAAATGCTATCAATGTTGCAGTCTATCAACTGCTCTCGTGACTTGGTGGTAAGACATGGTCCGAACTCTAACATGGAGCTGAGCTATTAACTAGATGGCGCTGTAAGCAAACACAAAACTCTTGGAGGAGAAATGCTATCTATGTTGCAGTCTATCAACTGATCTCGTGGCTTAGTGGTAGGACATGGTCCGAACTCTAACATGGAGCTGAGCTGTTAACTAGATGCCGCTGTAAGCAAACACAAAACTCTTGGAAGGGAAATGCTATCTATGTTGCAGTCTATGTACTGCTCTCGTGACTTAGGTTTCAGACATGGCCCGAACTGTAACATGGAGCTGAGCTATTAGCTAGATGGCGCTGTAAGCAAACACAAAACTCTTGGAAGAGAAATGCTATCAATGTTGCAGTCTATCAACAGCTCTCGTGACTTGGTGGCAAGACATGGTCCGAACTCTAACATGGAGCTGAGCTGTTAACTAGATGCCGCTGTAAGCAAACACAAAACTCTTGGAAGAGAAATGCTATCTATATTGCAGTGTATCAACTGCTCTCGTGACTTAGTGGTCAGACATGGCCCGAACTCTAACATGGAGCTGAGCTATTAAGTAGATGGCGCTGTAAGCAAACACAAAACACCTGGAAGAGAAATGCTATCTATGTTGCAGTCTATCAACTGCTCTCGTGACTTAGTGGTAAGACACGGTCCGAACTGTAACATGGAGCTGAGCTATTAACTAGATGGCGCTTTAAGCAAACGCAAAACTCTTGGAAGGGAAATGCTGTCTATGTTGCAGTCTATCAACTGCTGTCGTGACTTGGTGGTAAGACATGGTCCGATCTCTAACATGGAGCTTAGCTATTAACTAGATGGCGCTGTAAGCAAACACAAAACTCTTGGAGGAGAAATGCTATCAATGTTGCAGTCTATCAACTGCATTCGTGACTTATTGGTAAGACACGGTCCAATCTCTAACATGGAGCTGAGCTCTTGACTAGATGGCGCTGCAAGCAAACACAAAACACTTGGAAGAGAAATGCTATCAATGCTGCAGTCTATCAACTGCTGTCGTGACTTATTGGTAAGACATGGCCCGATTTCTAACATGGAGCTGAGCTATTAACTAGATGGCGCTGTAGGCAAACGCAAAACTCTTGGAAGAGAAATGCTATCTATGTTGCAGTCTATCAACTGATCTCGTGGCTTAGTGGTAGGACATGGTCCGAACTCTAACATGGAGCTGAGCTGTTAACTAGATGCCGCTGTAAGCAAACACAAAACTCTTGGAAGGGAAATGCTATCTATGTTGCAGTCTATGTACTGCTCTCGTGACTTAGGTTTCAGACATGGCCCGAACTGTAACATGGAGCTGAGCTATTAGCTAGATGGCGCTGTAAGCAAACACAAAACTCTTGGAAGAGAAATGCTATCAATGTTGCAGTCTATCAACAGCTCTCGTGACTTGGTGGCAAGACATGGTCCGAACTCTAACATGGAGCTGAGCTGTTAACTAGATGCCGCTGTAAGCAAACACAAAACTCTTGGAAGAGAAATGCTATCTATATTGCAGTGTATCAACTGCTCTCGTGACTTAGTGGTCAGACATGGCCCGAACTCTAACATGGAGCTGAGCTATTAAGTAGATGGCGCTGTAAGCAAACACAAAACACCTGGAAGAGAAATGCTATCTATGTTGCAGTCTATCAACTGCTCTCGTGACTTAGTGGTAAGACACGGTCCGAACTGTAACATGGAGCTGAGCTATTAACTAGATGGCGCTTTAAGCAAACGCAAAACTCTTGGAAGGGAAATGCTGTCTATGTTGCAGTCTATCAACTGCTGTCGTGACTTGGTGGTAAGACATGGTCCGATCTCTAACATGGAGCTTAGCTATTAACTAGATGGCGCTGTAAGCAAACACAAAACTCTTGGAGGAGAAATGCTATCAATGTTGCAGTCTATCAACTGCATTCGTGACTTATTGGTAAGACACGGTCCAATCTCTAACATGGAGCTGAGCTCTTGACTAGATGGCGCTGCAAGCAAACACAAAACACTTGGAAGAGAAATGCTATCAATGCTGCAGTCTATCAACTGCTGTCGTGACTTATTGGTAAGACATGGCCCGATTTCTAACATGGAGCTGAGCTATTAACTAGATGGCGCTGTAGGCAAACGCAAAACTCTTGGAAGAGAAATGCTATCTATGTTGCAGTCTAGCAACTGCTCTCGTGACTTAGTGGTAAGACACTGTCCGAACTCTAACATGGAGCTGAGCTGTTAACTAGATGGCGCTGTAACCAAACACAAAACTCTTGGAGGAGAAATGCTATCTATGTTGCACTCTATCAACTGATCCCGTGACTTAGTGGTAAGACATGGTCCGATCTCTAACATGGAGCTGAGGTATTAATTAGATGGCGCTGCAAGCAAACAAAAAACACTTGGAGGAGAAATGCTATCAATGTTGCAGTCTATCAACTGCATTCGTGACTTATTGGTAAGACACGGTCCGATCTCTAACATGGAGCTGAGCTATTGACTAGATGGCGCTGCAAGCAAACACAAAACACTTGGAAGAGAAATGCTATCAATGTTGCAGTCTATCAACTGCTGTCGTGACTTATTGGTAAGACACGGTCCGATCTCTAACATGGAGCTGAGCTATTGACTAGATGGCGCTGCAAGCAAACACAAAACACTTGGAAGAGAAATGCTATCAATGTTGCAGTCTACCAACTGCTGTCGTGACTTATTGGTAAGACACGGTCCGATCTCTAACATGGAGCTGAGCTGTTAACTAGATGGCGCTGTAAGCAAACACAAAACACTTGGAAGAGAAATGCTATCAATGTTGCAGTCTATCAACTGCTCTCGTGACTTGGTGGTAAGACATGGTCCGATCTCTAACATGGAGCTTAGCTATTAACTAGATGGCGCTGTAAGCAAACACAAAACTCTTGGAAGAGAAATGCTGTCTATGTTGCAGTCTATCAACTGCTGTCGTGACTTGGTGGTAAGACATGGTCCGATCTCTAACATGGAGCTTAGCTATTAACTAGATGGCGCTGTAAGCAAACACAAAACTCTTGGAGGAGAAATGCTATCAATGTTGCAGTCTATCAACTGCATTCGTGACTTATTGGTAAGACACGGTCCGATCTCTAACATGGAGCTGAGCTATTGACTAGATGGCGCTGCTAGCAAACACAAAACACTTGGAAGAGAAATGCTATCAATGTTGCAGTCTATCAACTGCTGTCGTGACTTATTGGTAAGACACGGTCCGATTTCTAACATGGAGCTGAGCTATTAACTAGATGGCGCTGTAGGCAAACGCAAAACTCTTGGAAGAGAAATGCTATCTATGTTGCAGTCTAGCAACTGCTCTCGTGACTTAGTGGTAAGACACTGTCCGAACTCTAACATGGAGCTGAGCTGTTAACTAGATGGCGCTGTAAGCAAACACAAAGCTCTTGGAGGAGAAATGCTATCTTTGTTGCACTCTATCAACTGATCCCGTGACTTAGTGGTAAGACATGGTCCGATCTCTAACATGGAGCTGAGGTATTAATTAGATGGCGCTGCAAGCAAACAAAAAACACTTGGAAGAGAAATGCTATCAATGTTGCAGTCTATCAACTGCTCTCGTGACTTTGTGGTAAGACATGGTCCGATCTCTAACATGGAGCTGAGCTATTAACTAGATGGCGCTGCAAGCAAACACAAAACACTTGGAAGAGAAATGCTATCAATGTTGCAGTCTATCAACTGCTCTCGTGACTTGGTGGTAAGACATGGTCCGATCTCTAACATGGAGCTGAGCTATTAACTAGATGGCGCTGTAAGCAAACACAAAACTCTTGGAGGAGAAATGCTATCTATCTTGCAGTCTATCAACTGATCTCGTGGATTAGTGGTAGGACATGGTCCGAACTCTAACATGGAGCTGAGCTATTAACTAGATGGCGCTGTAAGCAAACACAAAACTCTTGGAAGAGAAATGCTATGTTGCAGTCTATCAACTGCTCTGGTGACTTAGTGGTAAGACACTGTCCGAACTGTAACATGGAGCTGAGCTATTAACTAGATGGCGCTGTAAGCAAACACAAAACTCTTGGAGGAGAAATGCTATGTTGCAGTATATCAACTGCTCTCGTGACTTGGTGGTAAGACACTGTCCGAACTGTAACATGGAGCTGAGCTATTAACTAGATGGCGCTGTAAGCAAACACAAAACTCTTGGAAGAGAAATGCTATGTTGCAGTCTATCAACTGCTCTCGTGACTTGGTGGTAAGACACTGTCCGAACTGTAACATGGAGCTGAGCTATTAACTAAATGGCGCTGTAAGCCAACACAAAACTCTTGGAGGACAAATGCTATCTATGTTGCAGTCTATCAACTGATCTCCTGGCTTAGTAGTAAGACATGGTCCGAACTCTAACATGGAGCTGCGCTATTAACTAGATGGCGCTGTAAGCAAACACAAAACTCTTGGAGGAGAAATGCTATCTATGTTGCAGTCTATCAACTGCTCTCATGACTTGGTGGTAAGACATGGTCCGAACTCTAACATGGAGCTGAGCTATTAACTAGATGGCGCTGCAAGCAAACACAAAACACTTGGAAGAGAAATGCTATCAATGATGCAGTCTATCAACTGCTGTCGTGACTTATTGGTAAGACACGGTCCGATCTCTAACATGGAGCTGAGCTATTAACTAGATGGCGCTGCAAGCAAACACAAAACACTCTGAAGAGAAATGCTATCTATCTTGCAGTCTATCAACTGATCTCGTGGCTTAGTGGTAGGACATGGTCCGAACTCTAACATGGAGCTGAGCTATTAACTAGATGGCGCTGTAAGCAAACACAAAACTCTTGGAAGAGAAATGCTATGTTGCAGTCTATCAACTGCTCTGGTGACTTAGTGGTAAGACACTGTCCGAACTGTAACATGGAGCTGAGCTATTAACTAGATGGCGCTGTAAGCAAACACAAAACTCTTGGAGGAGAAATGCTATGTTGCAGTCTATCAACTGCTCTCGTGACTTGGTGGTAAGACACTGTCCGAACTGTAACATGGAGCTGAGCTATTAACTAGATGGCGCTGTAAGCCAACACAAAACTCTTGGAAGAGAAATGCTATGTTGCAGTCTATCAACTGCTCTCGTGACTTGGTGGTAAGACACTGTCCGAACTGTAACATGGAGCTGAGCTATTAACTAGATGGCGCTGTAAGCCAACAAAAACTCTTGGAGGACAAATGCTATCTATGTTGCAGTCTATCAACTGATCTCCTGGCTTAGTAGTAAGACATGGTCCGATCTCTAACATGGAGCTGCGCTATTAACTAGATGGCGCTGTAAGCAAACACAAAACTCTTGGAGGAGAAATGCTATCTATGTTGCAGTCTATCAACTGCTCTCGTAACTTAGTGGTAAGACACGGTCCGAACTGTAACATGGAGCTAAGCTGTTAACTAGATGGTGCTGTAAGCAAACACAAAACTCTTGGAAGAGAAATGCTATGTTGCAGTCTATCAACTGCTCTTGTCACTTAGTGGTAAGACACGGTCAGAACTCTTACATAATAATAAGACACAACATAATGCATGACATAGCACAAATACCACAACTGCAAAGCCTTGAAACCACAAATATATACATAACACTAGACAACTGTCGAACACTCATATCAGCGGCATATGCCCCCCCCCGGAACCCTAAACACAGCAGATATATCAAATTTGATGCAACAAAATAACAAATTTTTATTAGCGGGGGACCTCAATGCAAAACATCAAATATGGGGCTGCAATGAGACAAACCCCGCTGGAAACGCCCTATTAAGACTTGAAAATCGAACGGATCTCATAATCCATGCGCCGGAAGAACCCACTTACATACCATTCAACAGAACAGATAGAGCCGACATACTTGATATAGCACTATCACGCAACTTAACCCGAAGGCTTCACCTTCAAACCAAAAACGAACTGTCATCAGACCATATTCCCCTGATGATCACTTTGGAAGGCGACGCGGCTAAGGTCCCACCACTTAAACGCCCGAACTACAATAAAGCAGACTGGGAGAAGTTCGCAACAACAGTAAGCAAAAACCTCCCCACGTTCCCTTTAAATTCAAACGAAAACGTGAACAGGGCAGTACTCCAATTGGAGCAGGCCATAAAAGCGGCAACAGTAATATCAGTGCCCACAAGCCAGCCCAAAACGTTTCATAATCAACTTCCCCGAGATATAACCTCCTTAACGGCAGAACGAAATCGAGCCAGGCGGAAATGGCAAAAGTCCAGACATATAATTGACCAAGAGTACTACAGGTACCTAAACACACTAGTGCAACAAAGAATATCCACTCATATCACAAATCAATGGCAAAACACGCATGAGAATCTCAATTACGAGAGAGACTCAGTGTGGAAGGTCGCACGCTGCCTAACACGTGACAGGGTTCATATCCCTCCGCTACACTATAACCAAAACATAGCCACAACGGATCAAGAAAAAGCAGATGCACTAGCGGACGCACTGCAGGCTACGCTAACTCCGAATGCCAATCCGTCTTGCCCACAATTTGCGGAAGAGACGGAAGCAGAAACAAAGAATTACAAAGAGTTAGTAACCCACAATAAAGTAAGAAAGACATGCCCCAGCGAAATTAAATGGATAATTAAGCACCTCCCCAAGCGAAAAGCGCCGGGACCTGATGGAATCCCAACCGTGGCACTTGCCAACCTACCGGAAGACGCGATTAAATTACTAGCAAATATATTTAATTACACCCTCGAGAAGGGATATTATCCCGAGAGATGGAAGCTAGCCATTGTGGTACACTTCCCCAAGAAGGGCAAAGACGCCTCTCACCCACAGAACTACAGACCTATCAGTCTTCTAAGCGTTCTAGGCAAACTTCTCGAAAAGGTCATACTCAAGCGACTCAACAGCCAACTAATCAAACAAAATATCACAATCCCGGAGCAATTTGGATTTAGAGCCAAACATTCCACAACACTCCAACTACTGAGAGCCACAGAACACATAACCCACGGGTTTAACATCCGCAAGTCAACAGGAGCACTCTTGCTCGATGTCGAACGCGCATTCGACAGGGTGTGGCACGCAGGACTGCTCAAAAAGCTTAAAACCTTGAACATACACGACATATTAATAAAGCTCATCGCGAACTACCTACATGACCGCAAATTCCAATCGAAAGTTGACAACCAATTATCGACTCCCCGCCAAATCAAAGCGGGAGTCCCTCAGGGAAGTATCCTAGGGCCGGTTATCTTTAATATCACTATGAACGACATACCAAAGACCAACTACACAGATTTGTACATCTACGCAGATGATACAGCAATTGTGACCCAATCAGCCAAACTGGACTTCATCCACCGGAGACTACAAAACGCCCTGAATAATCTAGAAGAATGGCTCACCAAATGGCGTATTAGAGTAAACCCAAGAAAAACGCAAGCCATAATTTTCACCAAAAAGCTTAAGCACAGATTGGGGAAACACCAGCTCCCCCCACTCTCTATATTCGGAGAAAATATAGAATGGACGGACACAGTCACTTGGCTAGGACTCAAAATGGACCAAGGGCTGACGTGGAAAGAGCACGTTCACCAAATCAGGGGTAAAGCCAACGCTCAATTGGGCAAGCTTTACCCCCTCATAAACATGAACTCCCACATAAACATGAATTTAGGGCTCACTCTATACAAAACTCTCATAAGGCCCATATTCACATATGCAACGCCGGTCTGGGGGTATGCTGCCAAAACATATATTCTAAGATTACAAAAATTTCAAAACAAAATACTACGAACGATAGCAAAAGTACCTTACACAGCACCAGCCGACCTACTGCACAGAGAATTAAAAATGCACACAGTAGAAGAATTCATTAAGAAACTAGCATATGACACATATAAAAATCTTGAAATACACCACAATCCTCTAATCTCACGACTCGGAAACTACACTACAGAAATAAACACACACACACGACCATTATCACTGTTCGAAAGAAGACTCACACATGATGACGACGAAGACGACGTTCAGAACTTCCTGAACAACCTATTAAGGGACAACTGACACAGACAGTTAGGCTGTCACCCCTACTTTCCCTTCATTAATCTTTTTCTTACTGACTCTTTTCAGAACACTGCCCGCACAGAGCCCTCCAAGCCCTTGACAACAGTCAAGGCGGCCCGGGAGTTAGAGGGTCTCCCACCAGTGTCCTACAGGTGCAGAGACAGCGGGCGACTGCAGATGGAGTAGGACACACCGACGACTACGCATGGACAAAGGAAATAACGAACGGCCACGCCGGAACCAAGGACGACCGAACACATAGTTCGAATTGCATGCCAAGTACTAACTAATGACAAACCCAGAATACTGGGGCCATAAGTAGAATTAATACGAAAAACACATATATAATAGATAAGTTACACATAACACTGACCAACAGGCCTACCCGGCCTCAGCCACATGTACATAAGTAAAGTAAAGCATAAATTACACTTGGTGGTGCCCAGGTTTCATGGTCACCACCAAGAAGCAACATAGACGCGCTCGCATGCATCGCATGCCAGCTTAATAGATACCACATACTAAGCGGGGTGCTATGCGGGACCCGACTAAGCATGTTAATAAGTGCACGCAAAATAATTTAAGTCACGTAACTAACACGTGGTGGGGTTTTTTAGTGAGTACACCTGGCCCCCTCAGGGCACAGGGACCCTCACACTGTCGGCCGTCGCACGCGGGCCGTCGCCTGTAACTGGGTTTTTCCCCTCCACGGTAAAAAAAAAAAAAAAAAAAAAACATGGAGCTGAGCTATTAACTAGATGGCGCTGTAAGCAAACACAAAACTCGTGGAAGAGAAATGCTATGTCGCGGCCTATCAACTGCTCTCGTGAATTATTGGTAGACATGGTCCGAACTCTAACATGGAGCTGAGCTATTAACTAGATGGCGCTGTAAGCAAACACAAAACTCTTGGAAGAGAAATGCTATCTATGTTGCAGTCCATCAACTGCTCTCATGACATAGTGGAACACATGGTCCGATTTCTAACATGGAGCTGAGCTATTAACTAGATGGCGCTGTAAGCAAACGCAAAACTCTTGGAAGAGAAATGCTATTTATGTTGCAGTCTAGCAACTGCTCTCGTGACTTAGTGGTAAGACACTGTCCGAACTCTAACATGGAGCTGAGCTGTTAACTAGATGGCGCTGTAAGCAAACACAAAACTCTTGGAGGAGAAATGCTATCTATGTTGCAGTCTATCAACTGCTCCCGGGACTTAGTGGTAAGTCATGGTCCGATCTCTAACATGGAGCTGAGCTATTAATTAGATGGCGCTGCATGCAAACACAAAACACTTGGAAGAGAAATGCTATCAATGTTGCAGTCTAAAAACTGCTCTCGTGACTTTGTGGTAAGACATGGTCCGATCTCTGACATGGAGCTGAGCTATTAAATAGTTGGCGCTGCAAGCAAACACAAAAAACCCTTGGAAGAGAAATGCTATCAATGTTGCAATCTATCAACTGCTCTCGTGGCTTAGTGGTAGGACATGGTCCGAACTCTAACATGGAGCTGAGCTGTTAACTAGATGCCGCTGTAAGCAAACACAAAACTCTTGGAAGGGAAATGCTATCTATGTTGCAGTATATCAACTGCTCTCGTGACTTAGGTTTCAGACATGGCCCGAACTGTAACATGGAGCTGAGCTATTAGCTAGATGGCGCTGTAAGCAAACACAAAACTCTTGGAAGAGAAATGCTCTCAATGTTGCAGTCTATCAACAGCTCTCGTGACTTGGTGGCAAGACATGGTCCGAACTCTAACATGGAGCTGAGCTATTAACTAGATGGTTCTGCAAGCAAACACAAAACACTTGGAGGAGGAATGCTATCAATGTTGCAGTCTATCAACTGCTCTCATGACTTGGTGGTAAGACATGGTCCGAACTCTAACATGGAGCTGAGCTATTAACTAGATGGCGCTGCAAGCAAACACAAAACACTTGGAAGAGAAATGCTATCAATGATGCAGTCTATCAACTGCTGTCGTGACTTATTGGTAAGACACGGTCCGATCTCTAACATGGAGCTGAGCTATTAACTAGATGGCGCTGCAAGCAAACACAAAACACTTGGAAGAGAAATGCTATCTATCTTGCAGTCTATCAACTGATCTCGTGGCTTAGTGGTAGGACATGGTCCGAACTCTAACATGGAGCTGAGCTATTAACTAGATGGCGCTGTAAGCAAACACAAAACTCTTGGAGGAGAAATGCTATCTATGTTGCAGTCTATCAACTGATCTCGTGGCTTAGTGGTAGGACATGGTCCGAACTCTAACATGAAGCTGAGCTGTTAACTAGATGCCGCTGTAAGCAAACACAAAACTCTTGAAAGGGAAATGCTATCTATGTTGCAGTCTATCAACTGCTCTCGTGACTTAGGCTTCAGACATGGCCCGAACTGTAACATGGAGCTGAGCTATTAGCTAGATGGCGCTGTAAGCAAACACAAAACTCTTGGAAGAGAAATGCTATCTATGTTGCAGTCTATCAACAGCTCTCGTGACTTGGTGGCAAGACATGGTCCGAACTCTAACATGGAGCTGAGCTATTAACTAGATGGTTCTGCAAGCAAACACAAAACACTTGGAGGAGGAATGCTATCAATGTTGCAGTCTATCAACTGCTCTCATGACTTGGTGGTAAGACATGGTCCGATCTCTAACATGGAGCTGAGGTATTAATTAGATGGCGCTGCAAGCAAACAAAAAACACTTGGAAGAGAAATGCTATCAATGTTGCAGTCTATCAACTGCTCTCGTGACTTTGTGGTAAGACATGGTCCGATCTCTAACATGGAGCTGAGCTATTAACTAGATGGCGCTGCAAGCAAACACAAAACACTTGGAAGAGAAATGCTATCAATGTTGCAGTCTATCAACTGATCTCGTGGCTTAGTGGTAGGACATGGTCCGAACTCTAACATGGAGCTGAGCTATTAACTAGATGGCGCTGTAAGCAAACACAAAACTCTTGGAAGAGAAATGCTATGTTGCAGTCTATCAACTGCTCTGGTGACTTAGTGGTAAGACACTGTCCAAACTGTAACATGGAGCTGAGCTATTAACTAGATGGCGCTGTAAGCAAACACAAAACTCTTGGAGGAGAAATGCTATGTTGCAGTCTATCAACTGCTCTCGTGACTTGGTGGTAAGACACTGTCCGAACTGTAACATGGAGCTGAGCTATTAACTAGATGGCGCTGTAAGCAAACACAAAACTCTTGGAAGAGAAATGCTATGTTGCAGTCTATCAACTGCTCTCGTGACTTGGTGGTAAGACATGGTCCGATCTCTAACATGGAGCTGCGCTATTAACTAGATGGCGCTGTAAGCAAACACAAAACTCTTGGAGGAGAAATGCTATCTATGTTGCAGTCTATCAACTGCTCTCGTGACTTAGTGGTAAGACATGGTCCGAACTCTAACATGGAGCTGAGCTATTAACTAGATGGCGCTGTAAGCAAACACAAAACTCTTGGAAGAGAAATGCTATCTATGTTGCAGTCTATCAACTGCTCTCGTAACTTAGTGGTAAGACACGGTCCGAACTGTAACATGGAGCTAAGCTATTAACTAGATGGTGCTGCAAGCAAACACAAAACTCTTGGAAGAGAAATGCTATGTTGCAGTCTATCAACTGCTCTTGTCACTTAGTGGTAAGACATGGTCAGAACTCTAACATGGAGCTGAGCTATTAACTAGATGGCGCTGTAAGCAAACACAAAACTCGTGGAAGGGAAATGCTATGTCGCGGCCTATCAACTGCTCTCGTGAATTATTGGTAGACATGGTCCGAACTCTAACATGGAGCTGAGCTATTAACTAGATGGCGCTGTAAGCAAACACAAAACTCTTGGAAGAGAAATGCTATCTATGTTGCAGTCCATCAACTGCTCTCATGACATAGTGGAACACATGGTCCGATTTCTAACATGGAGCTGAGCTATTAACTAGATGGCGCTGTAAGCAAACGCAAAACTCTTGGAAGAGAAATGCTATTTATGTTGCAGTCTAGCAACTGCTCTCGTGAATTAGTGGTAAGACACTGTCCGAACTCTAACATGGAGCTGAGCTGTTAACTAGATGGCGCTGTAAGCAAACACAAAACTCTTGGAGGAGAAATGCTATCTATGTTGCAGTCTATCAACTGCTCCCGGGACTTAGTGGTAAGACATGGTCCGATCTCTAACATGGAGCTGAGCTATTAATTAGATGGCGCTGCATGCAAACACAAAACACTTGGAAGAGAAATGCTATCAATGTTGCAGTCTATCAACTGCTCTCGTGACTTTGTGGTAAGACATGGTCCGATCTCTAACATGGAGCTGAGCTATTAACTAGATGGCGCTGCAAGCAAACACAAAAAACCCTTGGAAGAGAAATGCTATCAATGTTGCAGTCTATCAACTGCTCTCGTGACTTGGTGGTAAGACATGGTCCGATCTCTAACATGGAGCTTAGCTATTAACTAGATGGCGCTGCAAGCAAACACAAAACTCTTGGAAGAGAAATGCTATGTTGCAGTCTATCAACTGCTCTCGTGACTTGGTGGAAAGACATGGTCCGATCTCTAACATGGAGCTGAGCTATTAACTAGATGGCGCTGCAAACAAACACAAAACACTTGGAAGAGAAATGCTATCAATGTTGCAGTCTATCAACTGCTATCGTGACTTGGTGGTAAGACATGGTCCGATCTGTAACACGGAGCTGAGCTATTAACTAGATGGCGCTGTAGGCAAACACAAAACTCTTGGAGGAGAAATGCTATATATGTTGCAGTCTATCAACTGCTCCCGTGACTTAGTGGTAAGACATGGTCCTATCTCTAACATGGAGCTGAGCTATTAACTAGATGGCGCTGTAAGCAAACGCAAAACTCTTGGAAGGGAAATGCTATCTATGTTGCAGTCTAGCAACTGCTCTCGTGACCCAGTGGTAATACACTGTCCGAACTCTAACATGGAGCTGAGCTATTAACTAGATGGCGCTGCAAGCAAACACAAAACACTTGGAGGAGAAATGCTATCAATGTTGTAGTCTATCAACTGCTCTCGTGACTTGGTGGCAAGACATGGTCCGAACTCTAACATGGAGCTGAGCTATTAACTAGATGGCGCTGCAAGCAAACACAAAACACTTGGAGGAGAAATGCTATCAATGTTGCAGTCTATCAACTGCTCTCGTGACTTGGTGGCAAGACATTGTCCGAACTCTAACATGGAGCTGAGCTATTAACTAGATGGCGCTGCATGCAAACACAAAGCACTTGGAGGAGAAATGCTATCAATGATGCAGTCTATCAACTGCTCTCGTGACTTGGTGGTAAGACATGGTCCGAACTCTAACATGGAGCTGAGCTATTAACTAGATGGCGCTGTAAGCAAACACAAAACTCTTGGAGGAGAAATGCTATCTATGTTGCAGTCTATCAACTGATCTCAAGGCTTAGTGGTAGGACATGGTCCGAACTCTAACATGGAGCTGAGCTGTTAACTAGATGCCGCTGTAAGCAAACACAAAACTCTTGGAAGGGAAATGCTATCTATGTTGCAGTCTATCAACTGCTCTCGTGACTTAGGTTTCAGACATGGCCCGAACTGTAACATGGAGCTGAGCTATTAGCTAGATGGCGCTGTAAGCAAACACAAAACTCTTGGAAGAGAAATGCTATCAATGTTGCAGTCTATCAACAGCTCTCGTGACTTGGTGGCAAGACATGGTCCGAACTCTAACATGGAGCTGAGCTATTAACTAGATGGTTCTGCAAGCAAACACAAAACACTTGGAGGAGGAATGCTATCAATGTTGCAGTCTATCAACTGCTCTCATGACTTGGTGGTAAGACATGGTCCGAACTCTAACATGGAGCTGAGCTATTAACTAGATGGCGCTGCAAGCAAACACAAAACACTTGGAAGAGAAATGCTATCAATGATGCAGTCTATCAACTGGTGTCGTGACTTATTGGTAAGACACGGTCCGATCTCTAACATGGAGCTGAGCTATTAACTAGATGGCGCTGCAAGCAAACACAAAACACTTGGAAGAGAAATGCTATCTATCTTGCAGTCTATCAACTGATCTCGTGGCTTAGTGGTAGGACATGTTCCGAACTCTAACATGGAGCTGAGCTATTAACTAGATGGCGCTGTAAGCAAACACAAAACTCTTGGAAGAGAAATGCTATGTTGCAGTCTATCTACTGCTCTGGTGACTTAGTGGTAAGACACTGTCCGAACTGTAACATGGAGCTGAGCTATTAACTAGATGGCGCTGTAAGCAAACACAAAACTCTTGGAAGAGAAATGCTATGTTGCAGTCTATCAACTGCTCTCGTGACTTGGTGGTAAGACACTGTCCGAACTGTAACATGGAGCTGAGCTATTAACTAGATGGCGCTGTAAGCCAACACAAAACTCTTGGAGGACAAATGCTATCTATGTTGCAGTCTATCAACTGATCTCCTGGCTTAGTAGTAAGACATGGTCCGATCTCTAACATGGAGCTGCGCTATTAACTAGATGGCGCTGTAAGCAAACACAAAACTCTTGGAGGAGAAATGCTATCTATGTTGCAGTCTATCAACTGCTCTCGTGACTTAGTGGTAAGACATGGTCCGAACTCTAACATGGAGCTGAGCTATTAACTAGATGGCGCTGTAAGCAAACACAAAACTCTTGGAAGAGAAATGCTATCTATGTTGCAGTCTATCAACTGCTCTCGTAACTTAGTGGTAAGACACGGTCCGAACTGTAACATGGAGCTAAGCTATTAACTAGATGGTGCTGTAAGCAAACACAAAACTCTTGGAAGAGAAATGCTATGTTGCAGTCTATAAACTGCTCTTGTCACTTAGTGGTAAGACACGGTCAGAACTCTAACATGGAGCTGAGCTATTAACTAGATGGCGCTGTAAGCAAACACAAAACTCGTGGAAGAGAAATGCTATGTCGCGGCCTATCAACTGCTCTCGTGAATTATTGGTAGACATGGTCCGAACTCTAACATGGAGCTGAGCTATTAACTAGATGGCGCTGTAAGCAAACACAAAACTCTTGGAAGAGAAATGCTATCTATGTTGCAGTCCATCAACTGCTCTCATGACATAGTGGATCACATGGTCCGATTTCTAACATGGAGCTGAGCTATTAACTAGATGGCGCTGTAAGCAAACGCAAAACTCTTGGAAGAGAAATGCTATTTATGTTGCAGTCTAGCAACTGCTCTCGTGACTTAGTGGTAAGACACTGTCCGAACTCGAACATGGAGCTGAGCTGTTAACTAGATGGCGCTGTAAGCAAACACAAAACTCTTGGAGGAGAAATGCTATCTATGTTGCAGTCTATCAACTGCTCCCGGGACTTAGTGGTAAGACATGGTCCGATCTCTAACATGGAGCTGAGCTATTAATTAGATGGCGCTGCATGCAAACACAAAACACTTGGAAGAGAAATGCTATCAAAGTTGCAGTCTAAAAACTGCTCTCGTGACTTTGTGGTAAGACATGGTCCGATCTCTAACATGGAGCTGAGCTATTAACTAGATGGCGCTGCAAGCAAACACAAAAAACCCTTGGAAGAGAAATGCTATCAATGTTGCAATCTATCAACTGCTCTCGTGACTTGGTGGTAAGACATGGTCCGATCTCTAACATGGAGCTTAGCTATTAACTAGATGGCGCTGCAAGCAAACACAAAAAACCCTTGGAAGAGAAATGCTATCAATGTTGCAGTCTATCAACTGCTCTCGTGACTTGGTGGTAAGACATGGTCCGATCTCTAACATGGAGCTTAGCTATTAACTAGATGGCGCTGCAAGCAAACACAAAACTCTTGGAAGAGAAATGCTATGTTGCAGTCTATCAACTGCTCTCGTGACTTAGTGGTAAGACACGGTCTGAACTGTAACATGGAGCTGAGCTATTAACTAGATGGCGCTGTAAGCAAACACAAAACCCTTGGAAGTGAAATGCTATGTTGCAGTCTATCAACTGCTCTCGTGACTTGGTGGAAAGACATGGTCCGATCTCTAACATGGAGCTGAGCTATTAACTAGATGGCGCTGCAAACAAACACAAAAAACCCTTGGAAGAGAAATGCTATCAATGTTGCAGTCTATCAACTGCTATCGTGACTTGGTGGTAAGACATGGTCCGATCTGTAACACGGAGCTGAGCTATTAACTAGATGGCGCTGTAGGCAAACACAAAACTCTTGGAGGAGAAATGCTATATATGTTGCAGTCTATCAACTGCTCCCGTGACTTAGTGGTAAGACATGGTCGTATCTCTAACATGGAGCTGAGCTATTAACTAGATGGCGCTGTAAGCAAACGCAAAACTCTTGGAAGGGAAATGCTATCTATTTTGCAGTCTAGCAACTGCTCTCGTGACCCAGTGGTAAGACACTGTCCGATCTCTAACATGGAGCTGAGCTATTAACTAGATGACGCTGCAAACAAACACAAAACTCTTGGAGGAGAAATGCTATCAATGTTGCAGTCTATCAACTGCTCTCGTGACTTAGTGGTAAGACATGGTCCTATCTCTAACATGGAGCTGAGCTATTAACTAGATGGCGCTGTAAGCAAACACAAAACTCTTGGAAGAGAAATGCTATCTATGTTGCAGTCTATCAACTGCTCTCGTAACTTAGTGGTAAGACACGGTCCGAACTGTAACATGGAGCTAAGCTATTAACTAGATGGTGCTGTAAGCAAACACAAAACTCTTGGAAGAGAAATGCTATGTTGCAGTCTATCAACTCTCTTGTCACTTAGTGGTAAGACACGGTCAGAACTCTAACATGGAGCTGAGCTATTAACTAGATGGCGCTGTAAGCAAACACAAAACTCGTGGAAGAGAAATGCTATGTCGCGGCCTATCAACTGCTCTCGTGAATTATTGGTAGACATGGTCCGAACTCTAACATGGAGCTGAGCTATTAACTAGATGGCGCTGTAAGCAAACACAAAACTCTTGAAAGAGAAATGCTATCTATGTTGCAGTCCATCAACCGCTCTCATGACATAGTGGAACACATGGTCCGATTTCTATCATGGAGCTGAGCTATTAACTAGATGGCGCTGTAAGCAAACGCAAAACTCTTGGAAGAGAAATGCTATTTATGTTGCATTCTAGCAACTGCTCTCGTGACTTAGTGGTAAGACACTGTCCGAACTCTAACATGGAGCTGAGCTGTTAACTAGATGGCGCTGTAAGCAAACACAAAACTCTTGGAGGAGAAATGCTATCTATGTTGCAGTCTATCAACTGCTCCCGGGACTTAATGGTAAGACATGGTCCGATCTCTAACATGGAGCTGAGCTATTAATTAGATGGCGCTGCATGCAAACACAAAACACTTGGAAGAGAAATGCTATTTATGTTGCAGTCTATCAACTGCTCTCGTGACTTTGTGGTAAGACATGGTCCGATCTCTAACATGGAGCTGAGCTATTAACTAGATGGCGCTGCAAGCAAACACAAAAAACCCTTGGAAGAGAAATGCTATCAATGTTGCAGTCTATCAACTGCTCTCGTGACTTGGTGGTAAGACATGGTCCGATCTCTAACATGGAGCTTAGCTATTAACTAGATGGCGCTGCAAGCAAACACAAAACTCTTGGAAGAGAAATGCTATGTTGCAGTCTATCAACTGCTCTCGTGACTTAGTGGTAAGACACGGTCTGAACTGTAACATGGAGCTGAGCTATTAACTAGATGGCGCTGTAAGCAAACACAAAACCCTTGGAAGTGAAATGCTATGTTGCAGTCTATCAACTGCTCTCGTGACTTGGTGGAAAGACATGGTCCGATCTCTAACATGGAGCTGAGCTATTAACTAGATGGCGCTGCAAACAAACACAAAAAACCCTTGGAAGAGAAATGCTATCAATGTTGCAGTCTATCAACTGCTATCGTGACTTGGTGGTAAGACATGGTCCGATCTGTAACACGGAGCTGAGCTATTAACTAGATGGCGCTGTAGGCAAACACAAAACTCTTGGAGGAGAAATGCTATATATGTTGCAGTCTATCAACTGCTCCCGTGACTTAGTGGTAAGACATGGTCCTATCTCTAACATGGAGCTGAGCTATTAACTAGATGGCGCTGTAAGCAAACGCAAAACTCTTGGAAGGGAAATGCTATCTATTTTGCAGTCTAGCAACTGCTCTCGTGACCCAGTGGTAAGACACTGTCCGAACTCTAACATGGAGCTGAGTTATTAACTAGATGGCGCCGCAAGCAAACACAAAACACTTGGAGGAGAAATGCTATCAATGTTGTAGTCTATCAACTGCTCTCGTGACTTGGTGGCAAGACATGGTCCGAACTCTAACATGGAGCTCAATTATTAACTAAATGGCGCTGCAAGCAAACACAAAGCACTTGGAGGAGAAATGCTATCAATGTTGCAGTCTATCAACTGCTCTCGTGACTTGGTGGTAAGACATGGTCCGAACTCTAACATGGAGCTGAGCTATTAACTAGATGGCGCTGTAAGCAAACACAAAACTCTTGGAGGAGAAATGCTATATAGTTTGCAGTCTATCAACTGATCTCGTGGCTTAGTGGTAGGACATGGTCCGAACTCTAACATGGAGCTGAGCTGTTAACTAGATGCCGCTGTAAGCAAACACAAAACTCTTGGAAGGGAAATGCTATCTATGTTGCAACCTATCAACTGCTCCCGTGACTTAGGTTTCAGACATGGCCCGAACTGTAACATGGAGCTGAGCTATTAACTAGATGGCGCTGCAAGCAAACACAAAACACTTGGAAGAGAAATGCTATCAATGATGCAGTCTATCAACTGCTGTCGTGACTTATTGGTAAGACACGGTCCGATCTCTAACATGGAGCTGAGCTATTAACTAGATGGCGCTACAAGCAAACACAAAACACTTGGAAGAGAAATGCTATCAATGTTGCAGTCTATCAACTGCTCTCGTGACTTGGTGGTAAGACATGGTCCGATCTCTAACATGGAGCTGATCTATTAACTAGATGGTGCTGTAAGCAAACACAAAACTCTTGGAGGATAAATGCTATCTATGTTGCAGTCTATCAACTGATCTCGTTGCTTAGTGGTAGGACATGGTCCGAACTCTAACATGGAGCTGAGCTGTTAACTAGATGCCGCTGTAAGCAAACACAAAACTCTTGGAAGAGAAATGCTATCTATGTTGCAGTCTATCAACTGCTCTCGTGACTTAGGTTTCAGACATGGCCCGAACTGTAACATGGAGCTGAGCTATTAGCTAGATGGCGCTGTAAGCAAACACAAAGCTCTTGGAAGAGAAATGCTATCAATGTTGCAGTCTATCAACAGCTCTCGTGCCTTAGTGGTAGACATGGCCCGATCTCTAACATGGAGCTGAGCTAATAACTAGATGGCGCTGTAAGCAAACACAAAACTCTTGGAAGAGAAATGCTATGTTGCAGTCTATCAACCGCTCTCGTGACTTAGTGTAAGACATGGACCGAACTCTAACATGGAGCTGAGCTATTAACTAGATGGCGCTGTAAGCAAACACAAAACTCTTGGAAGAGAAATGCTATCTATGTTGCAGTCTGTCAACTGCTCTCGTGACTTAGTGTAAGACATGGTCCGAACTCCAACATGGAGCAGAGCTATTAACTAGATGGCGCTGTAAGCAAACACAAAACACTTGGAAGAGAAATGCTATCAATGTTGCAGTCTATCAACTGCTCTCGTGACTTGGTGGTAAGACATGGTCCGATCTCTAACATGGAGCTGAGCTATTAACTAGATGGCGCTGTAAGCAAACACAAAACTCTTGGAGGAGAAATGCTATGTTGCAGTCTATCAACTGCTCTCGTGACTTGGTGGTAAGACACAGTCCGAACTGTAACATGGAGCTGAGCTATTAACTAGATGGCGCTGTAAGCCAACACAAAACTCTTGGAGGACAAATGCTATCTATGTTGCAGTCTATCAACTGATCTCGTGAATTATTGGTAGACATGGTCCGAACTCTAACATGGAGCTGAGCTATTAACTAGATGGCGCTGTAAGCAAACACAAAACCCTTGGAAGAGAAATGCTATCTATGTTGCAATCTATCAACTGCTCTCGTGACTTGGTGGTAAGACATGGTCCGATCTCTAACATGGAGCTTAGCTATTAACTAGATGGCGCTGCAAGCAAACACAAAAAACCCTTGGAAGAGAAATGCTATCAATGTTGCAATCTATCAACTGCTCTCGTGACTTTGTGGTAAGACATGGTCCGATCTCTAACATGGAGCTTAGCTATTAACTAGATGGCGCTGCAAGCAAACACAAAAAACCCTTGGAAGAGAAATGCTATCAATGTTGCAGTCTATCAACTGCTCTCGTGACTTGGTGGTAAGACATGGTCCGATCTCTAACATGGAGCTTAGCTATTAACTAGATGGCGCTGCAAGCAAACACAAAACTCTTGGAAGAGAAATGCTATGTTGCAGTCTATCAACTGCTCTCGTGACTTAGTGGTAAGACACGGTCTGAACTGTAACATGGAGCTGAGCTATTAACTAGATGGCGCTGTAAGCAAACACAAAACCCTTGGAAGAGAAATGCTATCAATGTTGCAGTCTATCAACTGCTATCGTGACTTGGTGGTAAGACATGGTCCGATCTGTAACACGGAGCTGAGCTATTAACTAGATGGCGCTGTAGGCAAACACAAAACTCTTGGAGGAGAAATGCTATATATGTTGCAGTCTATCAACTGCTCCCGTGACTTAGTGGTAAGACATGGTCGTATCTCTAACATGGAGCTGAGCTATTAACTAGATGGCGCTGTAAGCAAACGCAAAACTCTTGGAAGGGAAATGCTATCTATTTTGCAGTCCATCAACTGCTCTCATGACATAGTGGAACACATGGTCCGATTTCTAACATGGAGCTGAGCTATTAACTAGATGGCGCTGTAAGCAAACGCAAAACTCTTGGAAGAGAAATGCTATTTATGTTGCAGTCTAGCAACTGCTCTCGTGACTTAGTGGTAAGACACTGTCCGAACTCGAACATGGAGCTGAGCTGTTAACTAGATGGCGCTGTAAGCAAACACAAAACTCTTGGAGGAGAAATGCTATCTATGTTGCAGTCTATCAACTGCTCCCGGGACTTAGTGGTAAGACATGGTCCGATCTCTAACATGGAGCTGAGCTATTAATTAGATGGCGCTGCATGCAAACACAAAACACTTGGAAGAGAAATGCTATCAAAGTTGCAGTCTAAAAACTGCTCTCGTGACTTTGTGGTAAGACATGGTCCGATCTCTAACATGGAGCTGAGCTATTAACTAGATGGCGCTGCAAGCAAACACAAAAAACCCTTGGAAGAGAAATGCTATCAATGTTGCAATCTATCAACTGCTCTCGTGACTTGGTGGTAAGACATGGTCCGATCTCTAACATGGAGCTTAGCTATTAACTAGATGGCGCTGCAAGCAAACACAAAAAACCCTTGGAAGAGAAATGCTATCAATGTTGCAGTCTATCAACTGCTCTCGTGACTTGGTGGTAAGACATGGTCCGATCTCTAACATGGAGCTTAGCTATTAACTAGATGGCGCTGCAAGCAAACACAAAACTCTTGGAAGAGAAATGCTATGTTGCAGTCTATCAACTGCTCTCGTGACTTAGTGGTAAGACACGGTCTGAACTGTAACATGGAGCTGAGCTATTAACTAGATGGCGCTGTAAGCAAACACAAAACCCTTGGAAGTGAAATGCTATGTTGCAGTCTATCAACTGCTCTCGTGACTTGGTGGAAAGACATGGTCCGATCTCTAACATGGAGCTGAGCTATTAACTAGATGGCGCTGCAAACAAACACAAAAAACCCTTGGAAGAGAAATGCTATCAATGTTGCAGTCTATCAACTGCTATCGTGACTTGGTGGTAAGACATGGTCCGATCTGTAACACGGAGCTGAGCTATTAACTAGATGGCGCTGTAGGCAAACACAAAACTCTTGGAGGAGAAATGCTATATATGTTGCAGTCTATCAACTGCTCCCGTGACTTAGTGGTAAGACATGGTCGTATCTCTAACATGGAGCTGAGCTATTAACTAGATGGCGCTGTAAGCAAACGCAAAACTCTTGGAAGGGAAATGCTATCTATTTTGCAGTCTAGCAACTGCTCTCGTGACCCAGTGGTAAGACACTGTCCGATCTCTAACATGGAGCTGAGCTATTAACTAGATGACGCTGCAAACAAACACAAAACTCTTGGAGGAGAAATGCTATCAATGTTGCAGTCTATCAACTGCTCTCGTGACTTAGTGGTAAGACATGGTCCTATCTCTAACATGGAGCTGAGCTATTAACTAGATGGCGCTGTAAGCAAACACAAAACTCTTGGAAGAGAAATGCTATCTATGTTGCAGTCTATCAACTGCTCTCGTAACTTAGTGGTAAGACACGGTCCGAACTGTAACATGGAGCTAAGCTATTAACTAGATGGTGCTGTAAGCAAACACAAAACTCTTGGAAGAGAAATGCTATGTTGCAGTCTATCAACTCTCTTGTCACTTAGTGGTAAGACACGGTCAGAACTCTAACATGGAGCTGAGCTATTAACTAGATGGCGCTGTAAGCAAACACAAAACTCGTGGAAGAGAAATGCTATGTCGCGGCCTATCAACTGCTCTCGTGAATTATTGGTAGACATGGTCCGAACTCTAACATGGAGCTGAGCTATTAACTAGATGGCGCTGTAAGCAAACACAAAACTCTTGAAAGAGAAATGCTATCTATGTTGCAGTCCATCAACCGCTCTCATGACATAGTGGAACACATGGTCCGATTTCTATCATGGAGCTGAGCTATTAACTAGATGGCGCTGTAAGCAAACGCAAAACTCTTGGAAGAGAAATGCTATTTATGTTGCATTCTAGCAACTGCTCTCGTGACTTAGTGGTAAGACACTGTCCGAACTCTAACATGGAGCTGAGCTGTTAACTAGATGGCGCTGTAAGCAAACACAAAACTCTTGGAGGAGAAATGCTATCTATGTTGCAGTCTATCAACTGCTCCCGGGACTTAATGGTAAGACATGGTCCGATCTCTAACATGGAGCTGAGCTATTAATTAGATGGCGCTGCATGCAAACACAAAACACTTGGAAGAGAAATGCTATTTATGTTGCAGTCTATCAACTGCTCTCGTGACTTTGTGGTAAGACATGGTCCGATCTCTAACATGGAGCTGAGCTATTAACTAGATGGCGCTGCAAGCAAACACAAAAAACCCTTGGAAGAGAAATGCTATCAATGTTGCAGTCTATCAACTGCTCTCGTGACTTGGTGGTAAGACATGATCCGATCTCTAACATGGAGCTTAGCTATTAACTAGATGGCGCTGCAAGCAAACACAAAACTCTTGGAAGAGAAATGCTATGTTGCAGTCTATCAACTGCTCTCGTGACTTAGTGGTAAGACACGGTCTGAACTGTAACATGGAGCTGAGCTATTAACTAGATGGCGCTGTAAGCAAACACAAAACCCTTGGAAGTGAAATGCTATGTTGCAGTCTATCAACTGCTCTCGTGACTTGGTGGAAAGACATGGTCCGATCTCTAACATGGAGCTGAGCTATTAACTAGATGGCGCTGCAAACAAACACAAAAAACCCTTGGAAGAGAAATGCTATCAATGTTGCAGTCTATCAACTGCTATCGTGACTTGGTGGTAAGACATGGTCCGATCTGTAACACGGAGCTGAGCTATTAACTAGATGGCGCTGTAGGCAAACACAAAACTCTTGGAGGAGAAATGCTATATATGTTGCAGTCTATCAACTGCTCCCGTGACTTAGTGGTAAGACATGGTCCTATCTCTAACATGGAGCTGAGCTATTAACTAGATGGCGCTGTAAGCAAACGCAAAACTCTTGGAAGGGAAATGCTATCTATTTTGCAGTCTAGCAACTGCTCTCGTGACCCAGTGGTAAGACACTGTCCGAACTCTAACATGGAGCTGAGTTATTAACTAGATGGCGCCGCAAGCAAACACAAAACACTTGGAGGAGAAATGCTATCAATGTTGTAGTCTATCAACTGCTCTCGTGACTTGGTGGCAAGACATGGTCCGAACTCTAACATGGAGCTCAATTATTAACTAAATGGCGCTGCAAGCAAACACAAAGCACTTGGAGGAGAAATGCTATCAATGTTGCAGTCTATCAACTGCTCTCGTGACTTGGTGGTAAGACATGGTCCGAACTCTAACATGGAGCTGAGCTATTAACTAGATGGCGCTGTAAGCAAACACAAAACTCTTGGAGGAGAAATGCTATATAGTTTGCAGTCTATCAACTGATCTCGTGGCTTAGTGGTAGGACATGGTCCGAACTCTAACATGGAGCTGAGCTGTTAACTAGATGCCGCTGTAAGCAAACACAAAACTCTTGGAAGGGAAATGCTATCTATGTTGCAACCTATCAACTGCTCTCGTGACTTAGGTTTCAGACATGGCCCGAACTGTAACATGGAGCTGAGCTATTAACTAGATGGCGCTGCAAGCAAACACAAAACACTTGGAAGAGAAATGCTATCAATGATGCAGTCTATCAACTGCTGTCGTGACTTATTGGTAAGACACGGTCCGATCTCTAACATGGAGCTGAGCTATTAACTAGATGGCGCTACAAGCAAACACAAAACACTTGGAAGAGAAATGCTATCAATGTTGCAGTCTATCAACTGCTCTCGTGACTTGGTGGTAAGACATGGTCCGATCTCTAACATGGAGCTGATCTATTAACTAGATGGTGCTGTAAGCAAACACAAAACTCTTGGAGGATAAATGCTATCTATGTTGCAGTCTATCAACTGATCTCGTTGCTTAGTGGTAGGACATGGTCCGAACTCTAACATGGAGCTGAGCTGTTAACTAGATGCCGCTGTAAGCAAACACAAAACTCTTGGAAGAGAAATGCTATCTATGTTGCAGTCTATCAACTGCTCTCGTGACTTAGGTTTCAGACATGGCCCGAACTGTAACATGGAGCTGAGCTATTAGCTAGATGGCGCTGTAAGCAAACACAAAGCTCTTGGAAGAGAAATGCTATCAATGTTGCAGTCTATCAACAGCTCTCGTGCCTTAGTGGTAGACATGGCCCGATCTCTAACATGGAGCTGAGCTAATAACTAGATGGCGCTGTAAGCAAACACAAAACTCTTGGAAGAGAAATGCTATGTTGCAGTCTATCAACCGCTCTCGTGACTTAGTGTAAGACATGGACCGAACTCTAACATGGAGCTGAGCTATTAACTAGATGGCGCTGTAAGCAAACACAAAACTCTTGGAAGAGAAATGCTATCTATGTTGCAGTCTGTCAACTGCTCTCGTGACTTAGTGTAAGACATGGTCCGAACTCCAACATGGAGCAGAGCTATTAACTAGATGGCGCTGTAAGCAAACACAAAACACTTGGAAGAGAAATGCTATCAATGTTGCAGTCTATCAACTGCTCTCGTGACTTGGTGGTAAGACATGGTCCGATCTCTAACATGGAGCTGAGCTATTAACTAGATGGCGCTGTAAGCAAACACAAAACTCTTGGAGGAGAAATGCTATGTTGCAGTCTATCAACTGCTCTCGTGACTTGGTGGTAAGACACAGTCCGAACTGTAACATGGAGCTGAGCTATTAACTAGATGGCGCTGTAAGCCAACACAAAACTCTTGGAGGACAAATGCTATCTATGTTGCAGTCTATCAACTGATCTCGTGAATTATTGGTAGACATGGTCCGAACTCTAACATGGAGCTGAGCTATTAACTAGATGGCGCTGTAAGCAAACACAAAACCCTTGGAAGAGAAATGCTATCTATGTTGCAGTCTATCAACTGCTCTCATGACATAGTGGAACACATGGTCCGATTTCTAACATGGAGCTGAGCTATTAACTAGATGGCGCTGTAAGCAAACGCAAAACTCTTGGAAGAGAAATGCTATCTATGTTGCAGTCTAGCAACTGCTCTCGTGACTTACTGGTAAGACACTGTCCGAACTCTAACATGGAGCTGAGCTGTTAACTAGATGGCGCTGTAAGCAAACACAAAACTCTTGGAGGAGAAATGCTATTTATGTTGTTAGTGTTAAGACATGGTCCAATCTCTAACATGGAGCTGAGCTATTAATTAGATGGCGCTGCAAGCAAACACAAAACACTTGGAAGAAAAATGCTATCAATGTTGCAGTCTATCAACTGCTCTCGTGACTTTGTGGTAAGACATGGTCCGATCTCTAACATGGAGCTGAGCTATTAACTAGATGGCGCTGCAAGCAAACACAAAAAACCCTTGGAAGAGAAATGCTATCAATGTTGCAGTCTATCAACTGCTCTCGTGACTTGGTGGTAAGACATGGTCCGATCTCTAACATGGAGCTTAGCTATTAACTAGATGGCGCTGCAAGCAAACACAAAACTCTTGGAAGGGAAATGCTATGTTGCAGTCTATCAACTGCTCTCGTGACTTAGTGGTAAAACACGGTCCGAACTGTAACATGGAGCTGAGCTATTAACTAGATGGCGCTGTAAGCAAACAAAAAACTCTTGGAAGATAAATGCTATCTATGTTGCAGTCTATCAACTGCTCTCGTGACTTAGTGGTAAGACACGGTCCGAACTGTAACATGGAGCTGAGCTATTAACTAGATGGCGCTGTAAGCAAACACAAAACTCTTGGAAGTGAAATGCTATGTTGCAGTCTATCAACTGCTCTCGTGACTTGGTGGAAAGACATGGTCCGATCTCTAACATGGAGCTGAGCTATTAACTAGATGGCGCTGCAAACAAACACAAAACACTTGGAAGAGAAATGCTATCAATGTTGCAGACTATCAACTGCTATCGTGACTTGGTGGTAAGACATGGTCCGATCTGTAACACGGAGCTGAGCTATTAACTAGATGGCGCTGTAGGCAAACACAAAACTCTTGGAGGAGAAATGCTATCTATGTTGCAGTCTATCAACTGCTCCCGTGACTTAGTGGTAAGACATGGTCCTATCTCTAACATGGAGCTCAGCTATTAACTAGATGGCGCTGTAAGCAAACGCAAAACTCTTGGAAGGGAAATGCTATCTATGTTGCAGTCTAGCAACTGCTCTCGTGACCCAGTGGTAAGACACTGTCCGAACTCTAACATGGAGCTGAGCTATTAACTAGATGGCGCTGCAAGCAAACACAAAACACTTGGAGGAGAAATGCTATCAATGTTGTAGTCTATCAACTGCTCTCGTGACTTGGTGGCAAGACATGGTCCGAACTCTAACATGGAGCTGAGCTATTAACTAGATGGCGCTGCAAGCAAACACAAAACACTTGGAGTAGAAATGCTATCAATGTTGCAGTCTATCAACTGCTCTCGTGACTTGGTGGCAAGACATTGTCCGAACTCTAACATGGAGCTGAGCTATTAACTAGATGGCGCTGCAAGCAAACACAAAGCACTTGGAGGAGAAATGCTATCAATGTTGCAGTCTATCAACTGCTCTCGTGACTTGGTGGTAAGACATGGTCCGAACTCTAACATGGAGCTGAGCTATTAACTTGATGGCGCTGTAAGCAAACACAAAACTCTTGGAGGAGAAATGCTATCTATGTTGCAGTCTATCAACTGATCTCGTGGCTTAGTGGTAGGAAATGGTCCGAACTCTAACATGGAGCTGAGCTGTTAACTAGATGCCGCTGTAAGCAAACACAAAACTCTTAGAAGGGAAATGCTATCTATGTTGCAGTCTATCAACATCTCTCGTGACTTAGGTTTCAGACATGGCCCGAACTGTAACATGGAGCTGAGCTATTAGCTAGATGGCGCTGTAAGCAAACACAAAACTCTTGGAAGAGAAATGCTATCAATGTTGCAGTCTATCAACAGCTCTCGTGACTTGGTGGCAAGACATGGTCCGAACTCTAACATGGAGCTGAGCTATTAACTAGATGGCGCTGTAAGCAAACACAAAACTCGTGGAAGAGAAATGCTATGTCGCGGCCTATCAACTGCTCTCGTGAATTATTGGTAGACATGGTCCGAACTCTAACATGGAGCTGAGCTATTAACTAGATGGCGCTGTAAGCAAACACAAAACTCTTGGAAGAGAAATGCTATCTATGTTGCAGTCCATCAACTGCTCTCATGACATAGTGGAACACATGGTCCGATTTCTAACATGGAGCTGAGCTATTAACTAGATGGCGCTGTAAGCAAACACAAAACTCTTGGAAGAGAAATGCTATGTTGCAGTCTATCAACTGCTCTCGTGACTTGGTGGTAAGACACTGTCCGAACTGTAACATGGAGCTGAGCTATTAACTAGATGGCGCTGTAAGCCAACACAAAACTCTTGGAGGACAAATGCTATCTATGTTGCAGTCTATCAACTGATCTCCTGGCTTAGTAGTAAGACATGGTCCGATCTCTAACATGGAGCTGCGCTATTAACTAGATGGCGCTGTAAGCAAACACAAAACTCTTGGAGGAGAAATGCTATCTATGTTGCAGTCTATCAACTGCTCTCGTGACTTAGTGGTAAGACATGGTCCGAACTCTAACATGGAGCTGAGCTATTAACTAGATGGCGCTGTAAGCAAACACAAAACTCTTGGAAGAGAAATGCTATCTATGTTGCAGTCTATCAACTGCTCTCGTAACTTAGTGGTAAGACACGGTCCGAACTGTAACATGGAGCTAAGCTATTAACTAGATGGTGCTGTAAGCAAACACAAAACTCTTGGAAGAGAAATGCTATGTTGCAGTCTATAAACTGCTCTTGTCACTTAGTGGTAAGACACGGTCAGAACTCTAACATGGAGCTGAGCTATTAACTAGATGGCGCTGTAAGCAAACACAAAACTCGTGGAAGAGAAATGCTATGTCGCGGCCTATCAACTGCTCTCGTGAATTATTGGTAGACATGGTCCGAACTCTAACATGGAGCTGAGCTATTAACTAGATGGCGCTGTAAGCAAACACAAAACTCTTGGAAGAGAAATGCTATCTATGTTGCAGTCCATCAACTGCTCTCGTGACTTAGTGGTAAGACACTGTCCGAACTCGAACATGGAGCTGAGCTGTTAACTAGATGGCGCTGTAAGCAAACGCAAAACTCTTGGAAGAGAAATGCTATTTATGTTGCAGTCTAGCAACTGCTCTCGTGACTTAGTGGTAAGACACTGTCCGAACTCGAACATGGAGCTGAGCTGTTAACTAGATGGCGCTGTAAGCAAACACAAAACTCTTGGAGGAGAAATGCTATCTATGTTGCAGTCTATCAACTGCTCCCGGGACTTAGTGGTAAGACATGGTCCGATCTCTAACATGGAGCTGAGCTATTAATTAGATGGCGCTGCATGCAAACACAAAACACTTGGAAGAGAAATGCTATCAAAGTTGCAGTCTAAAAACTGCTCTCGTGACTTTGTGGTAAGACATGGTCCGATCTCTAACATGGAGCTGAGCTATTAACTAGATGGCGCTGCAAGCAAACACAAAAAACCCTTGGAAGAGAAATGCTATCAATGTTGCAATCTATCAACTGCTCTCGTGACTTGGTGGTAAGACATGGTCCGATCTCTAACATGGAGCTTAGCTATTAACTAGATGGCGCTGCAAGCAAACACAAAACTCTTGGAAGAGAAATGCTATGTTGCAGTCTATCAACTGCTCTCGTGACTTAGTGGTAAAACACGGTCCGAACTGTAACATGGAGCTGAGCTATTAACTAGAGGGCGCTGTAAGCAAACAAAAAACTCTTGGAAGAGAAATGCTATCTATGTTGCAGTCTATCAACTGCTCTCGTGACTTAGTGGTAAGACACGGTCTGAACTGTAACATGGAGCTGAGCTATTAACTAGATGGCGCTGTAAGCAAACGCAAAACTCTTGGAAGGGAAATGCTATCTATTTTGCAGTCTAGCAACTGCTCTCGTGACCCAGTGGTAAGACACTGTCCGATCTCTAACATGGAGCTGAGCTATTAACTAGATGACGCTGCAAACAAACACAAAACTCTTGGAGGAGAAATGCTATCAATGTTGCAGTCTATCAACTGCTCTCGTGACTTAGTGGTAAGACATGGTCCTATCTCTAACATGGAGCTGAGCTATTAACTAGATGGCGCTGTAAGCAAACACAAAACTCTTGGAAGAGAAATGCTATCTATGTTGCAGTCTATCAACTGCTCTCGTAACTTAGTGGTAAGACACGGTCCGAACTGTAACATGGAGCTAAGCTATTAACTAGATGGTGCTGTAAGCAAACACAAAACTCTTGGAAGAGAAATGCTATGTTGCAGTCTATCAACTGCTCTTGTCACTTAGTGGTAAGACACGGTCAGAACTCTAACATGGAGCTGAGCTATTAACTAGATGGCGCTGTAAGCAAACACAAAACTCGTGGAAGAGAAATGCTATGTCGCGGCCTATCAACTGCTCTCGTGAATTATTGGTAGACATGGTCCGAACTCTAACATGGAGCTGAGCTATTAACTAGATGGCGCTGTAAGCAAACACAAAACTCTTGGAAGAGAAATGCTATCTATGTTGCAGTCCATCAACCGCTCTCATGACATAGTGGAACACATGGTCCGATTTCTATCATGGAGCTGAGCTATTAACTAGATGGCGCTGTAAGCAAACGCAAAACTCTTGGAAGAGAAATGCTATTTATGTTGCATTCTAGCAACTGTTCTCGTGACTTAGTGGTAAGACACTGTCCGAACTCTAACATGGAGCTGAGCTGTTAACTAGATGGCGCTGTAAGCAAACACAAAACTCTTGGAGGAGAAATGCTATCTACGTTGCAGTCTATCAACTGCTCCCGGGACTTAATGGTAAGACATGGTCCGATCTCTAACATGGAGCTGAGCTATTAATTAGATGGCGCTGCATGCAAACACAAAACACTTGGAAGAGAAATGCTATTTATGTTGCAGTCTATCAACTGCTCTCGTGACTTTGTGGTAAGACATGGTCCGATCTCTAACATGGAGCTGAGCTATTAACTAGATGGCGCTGCAAGCAGACACAAAAAACCCTTGGAAGAGAAATGCTATCAATGTTGCAGTCTATCAACTGCTCTCGTGACTTGGTGGTAAGACATGGTCCGATCTCTAACATGGAGCTTAGCTATTAACTAGATGGCGCTGCAAGCAAACACAAAACTCTTGGAAGAGAAATGCTATGTTGCAGTCTATCAACTGCTCTCGTGACTTAGTGGTAAGACACGGTCTGAACTGTAACATGGAGCTGAGCTATTAACTAGATGGCGCTGTAAGCAAACACAAAACCCTTGGAAGTGAAATGCTATGTTGCAGTCTATCAACTGCTCTCGTGACTTGGTGGAAAGACATGGTCCGATCTCTAACATGGAGCTGAGCTATTAACTAGATGGCGCTGCAAACAAACACAAAAAACCCTTGGAAGAGAAATGCTATCAATGTTGCAGTCTATCAACTGCTATCGTGACTTGGTGGTAAGACATGGTCCGATCTGTAACACGGAGCTGAGCTATTAACTAGATGGCGCTGTAGGCAAACACAAAACTCTTGGAGGAGAAATGCTATATATGTTGCAGTCTATCAACTGCTCCCGTGACTTAGTGGTAAGACATGGTCCTATCTCTAACATGGAGCTGAGCTATTAACTAGATGGCGCTGTAAGCAAACGCAAAACTCTTGGAAGGGAAATGCTATCTATTTTGCAGTCTAGCAACTGCTCTCGTGACCCAGTGGTAAGACACTGTCCGAACTCTAACATGGAGCTGAGTTATTAACTAAATGGCGCCGCAAGCAAACACAAAACACTTGGAGGAGAAATGCTATCAATGTTGTAGTCTATCAACTGCTCTCGTGACTTGGTGGCAAGACATGGTCCGAACTCTAACATGGAGCTCAGCTATTAACTAAATGGCGCTGCAAGCAAACACAAAGCACTTGGAGGAGAAATGCTATCAATGTTGCAGTCTATCAACTGCTCTCGTGACTTGGTGGTAAGACATGGTCCGAACTCTAACATGGAGCTGAGCTATTAACTAGATGGCGCTGTAAGCAAACACAAAACTCTTGGAGGAGAAATGCTATATATGTTGCAGTCTATCAACTGATCTCGTGGCTTAGTGGTAGGACATGGTCCGAACTCTAACATGGAGCTGAGCTGTTAACTAGATGCCGCTGTAAGCAAACACAAAACTCTTGGAAGGGAAATGCTATCTATGTTGCAACCTATCAACTGCTCTCGTGACTTAGGTTTCAGACATGGCCCGAACTGTAACATGGAGCTGAGCTATTAACTAGATGGCGCTGCAAGCAAACACAAAACACTTGGAAGAGAAATGCTATCAATGATGCAGTCTATCAACTGCTGTCGTGACTTATTGGTAAGACACGGTCCGATCTCTAACATGGAGCTGAGCTATTAACTAGATGGCGCTACAAGCAAACACAAAACACTTGGAAGAGAAATGCTATCAATGTTGCAGTCTATCAACTGCTCTCGTGACTTGGTGGTAAGACATGGTCCGATCTCTAACATGGAGCTGATCTATTAACTAGATGGTGCTGTAAGCAAACACAAAACTCTTGGAGGATAAATGCTATCTATGTTGCAGTCTATCAACTGATCTCGTTGCTTAGTGGTAGGACATGGTCCGAACTCTAACATGGAGCTGAGCTGTTAACTAGATGCCGCTGTAAGCAAACACAAAACTCTTGGAAGAGAAATGCTATCTATGTTGCAGTCTATCAACTGCTCTCGTGACTTAGGTTTCAGACATGGCCCGAACTGTAACATGGAGCTGAGCTATTAGCTAGATGGCGCTGTAAGCAAACACAAAACTCTTGGAAGAGAAATGCTATCAATGTTGCAGTCTATCAACAGCTCTCGTGCCTTAGTGGTAGACATGGCCCGATCTCTAACATGGAACTGAGGTATTAACTAGATGGCGCTGTAAGCAAACACAAAACTCTTGGAAGAGAAATGCTATGTTGCAGTCTATCAACCGCTCTCGTGACTTAGTGTAAGACATGGACCGAACTCTAACATGGAGCTGAGCTATTAACTAGATGGCGCTGTAAGCAAACACAAAACTCTTGGAAGAGAAATGCTATCTATGTTGCAGTCTGTCAACTGCTCTCGTGACTTAGTGTAAGACATGGTCCGAACTCCAACATGGAGCAGAGCTATTAACTAGATGGCGCTGTAAGCAAACACAAAACACTTGGAAGAGAAATGCTATCAATGTTGCAGTCTATCAACTGCTCTCGTGACTTGGTGGTAAGACATGGTCCGATCTCTAACATGGAGCTGAGCTATTAACTAGATGGCGCTGTAAGCAAACACAAAACTCTTGGAGGAGAAATGCTATGTTGCAGTCTATCAACTGCTCTCGTGACTTGGTGGTAAGACACAGTCCGAACTGTAACATGGAGCTGAGCTATTAACTAGATGGCGCTGTAAGCCAACACAAAACTCTTGGAGGACAAATGCTATCTATGTTGCAGTCTATCAACTGATCTCGTGAATTATTGGTAGACATGGTCCGAACTCTAACATGGAGCTGAGCTATTAACTAGATGGCGCTGTAAGCAAACACAAAACCCTTGGAAGAGAAATGCTATCTATGTTGCAGTCTATCAACTGCTCTCATGACATAGTGGAACACATGGTCCGATTTCTAACATGGAGCTGAGCTATTAACTAGATGGCGCTGTAAGCAAACGCAAAACTCTTGGAAGAGAAATGCTATCTATGTTGCAGTCTAGCAACTGCTCTCGTGACTTAGTGGTAAGACACTGTCCGAACTCTAACATGGAGCTGAGCTGTTAACTAGATGGCGCTGTAAGCAAACACAAAACTCTTGGAGGAGAAATGCTATCTATGTTGCAGTCTATCAACTGCTCCCGTGACTTAGTGTTAAGACATGGTCCAATCTCTAACATGGAGCTGAGCTATTAATTAGATGGCGCTGCAAGCAAACACAAAACACTTGGAAGAGAAATGCTATCAATGTTGCAGTCTATCAACTGCTCTCGTGACTTTGTGGTAAGACATGGTCCGATCTCTAACATGGAGCTGAGCTATTAACTAGATGGCGCTGCAAGCAAACACAAAAAACCCTTGGAAGAGAAATGCTATCAATGTTGCAGTCTATCAACTGCTCTCGTGACTTGGTGGTAAGACATGGTCCGATCTCTAACATGGAGCTTAGCTATTAACTAGATGGCGCTGCAAGCAAACACAAAACTCTTGGAAGGGAAATGCTATGTTGCAGTCTATCAACTGCTCTCGTGACTTAGTGGTAAAACACGGTCCGAACTGTAACATGGAGCTGAGCTATTAACTAGATGGCGCTGTAAGCAAACAAAAAACTCTTGGAAGATAAATGCTATCTATGTTGCAGTCTATCAACTGCTCTCGTGACTTAGTGGTAAGACACGGTCCGAACTGTAACATGGAGCTGAGCTATTAACTAGATGGCGCTGTAAGCAAACACAAAACTCTTGGAAGTGAAATGCTATGTTGCAGTCTATCAACTGCTCTCGTGACTTGGTGGAAAGACATGGTCCGATCTCTAACATGGAGCTGAGCTATTAACTAGATGGCGCTGCAAACAAACACAAAACACTTGGAAGAGAAATGCTATCAATGTTGCAGACTATCAACTGCTATCGTGACTTGGTGGTAAGACATGGTCCGATCTGTAACACGGAGCTGAGCTATTAACTAGATGGCGCTGTAGGCAAACACAAAACTCTTGGAGGAGAAATGCTATCTATGTTGCAGCCTATCAACTGCTCCCGTGACTTAGTGGTAAGACATGGTCCTATCTCTAACATGGAGCTGAGCTATTAACTAGATGGCGCTGTAAGCAAACGCAAAACTCTTGGAAGGGAAATGCTATCTATGTTGCAGTCTAGCAACTGCTCTCGTGACCCAGTGGTAAGACACTGTCCGAACTCTAACATGGAGCTGAGCTATTAACTAGATGGCGCTGCAAGCAAACACAAAACACTTGGAGGAGAAATGCTATCAATGTTGTAGTCTATCAACTGCTCTCGTGACTTGGTGGCAAGACATGGTCCGAACTCTAACATGGAGCTGAGCTATTAACTAGATGGCGCTGCAAGCAAACACAAAACACTTGGAGTAGAAATGCTATCAATGTTGCAGTCTATCAACTGCTCTCGTGACTTGGTGGCAAGACATTGTCCGAACTCTAACATGGAGCTGAGCTATTAACTAGATGGCGCTGCAAGCAAACACAAAGCACTTGGAGGAGAAATGCTATCAATGTTGCAGTCTATCAACTGCTCTCGTGACTTGGTGGAAAGACATGGTCCGAACTCTAACATGGAGCTGAGCTATTAACTTGATGGCGCTGTAAGCAAACACAAAACTCTTGGAGGAGAAATGCTATCTATGTTGCAGTCTATCAACTGATCTCGTGGCTTAGTGGTAGGAAATGGTCCGAACTCTAACATGGAGCTGAGCTGTTAACTAGATGCCGCTGTAAGCAAACACAAAACTCTTGGAAGGGAAATGCTATCTATGTTGCAGTCTATCAACATCTCTCGTGACTTAGGTTTCAGACATGGCCCGAACTGTAACATGGAGCTGAGCTATTAGCTAGATGGCGCTGTAAGCAAACACAAAACTCTTGGAAGAGAAATGCTATCAATGTTGCAGTCTATCAACAGCTCTCGTGACTTGGTGGCAAGACATGGTCCGAACTCTAACATGGAGCTGAGCTATTAACTAGATGGCGCTGCAAGCAAACATTAAACACTTGGAGGAGGAATGCTATCAATGTTGCAGTCTATCAACTGCTCTCATGACTTAGTGGTAAGACATCGTCCGAACTCTAACATGGAGCTGAGCTATTAACTAGATGGCGCTGCAAGCAAACACAAAACACTTGGAAGAGAAATGCTATCAATGATGCAGTCTATCAACTGCTGTCGTGACTTATTGGTAAGACACGGTCCGATCTCTAACATGGAGCTGAGCTATTAACTAGATGGCGCTGCAAGCAAACACAAAACACTTGGAAGAGAAATGCTATCAATGTTGCAGTCTATCAACTGCTCTCGTGACTTGGTGGTAAGACATGGTCCGATCTCTAACATGGAGCTGATCTATTAACTAGATGGTGCTGTAAGCAAACACAAAACTCTTGGAGGAGAAATGCTATCTATGTTGCAGTCTATCAACTGATCTCGTTGCTTAGTGGTAGGACATGGTCCGAACTCTAACATGGAGCTGAGCTGTTAACTAGATGCCGCTGTAAGCAAACACAAAACTCTTGGAAGAGAAATGCTATCTATGTTGCAGTCTATCAACTGCTCTCGTGACTTAGGTTTCAGACATGGCCCGAACTGTAACATGGAGCTGAGCTTTTAGCTAGATGGCGCTTTAAGCAAACACAAAACTCATGGAAGAGAAATGCTATCAATGTTGCAGTCTATCAACAGCTCTCGTGCCTTAGTGGTAGACATGGCCCGATCTCTAACATGGAGCTGAGCTATTAACTAGATGGCGCTGTAAGCAAACACAAAACTCTTGGAAGAGAAATGCTATGTTGCAGTCTATGAACTGCTCTCGTGACCTAGTGTAAGACATGGTACGAACTCTAACATGGAGCTGAGCTATTAACTAGATGGCGCTGTAAGCAAACACAAAACTCTTGGAAGAGAAATGCTATCTATGTTGCAGTCTGTCAACTGCTCTCGTGACTTAGTGTAAGACATGGTCCGAACTCTAACATGGAGCTGAGCTATTAACTAGATGGCGCTGCAAGCAAACACAAAGCACTTGGAGGAGAAATGCTATCAATGTTGCAGTCTATCAACTGCTCTCGTGACTTGGTGGTAAGACATGGTCCGAACTCTAACATGGAGCTGAGCTATTAACTTGATGGCGCTGTAAGCAAACACAAAACTCTTGGAGGAGAAATGCTATCTATGTTGCAGTCTATCAACTGATCTCGTGGCTTAGTGGTAGGAAATGGTCCTAACTCTAACATGGAGCTGAGCTGTTAACTAGATGCCGCTGTAAGCAAACACAAAACTCTTGGAAGGGAAATGCTATCTATGTTGCAGTCTATCAACATCTCTCGTGACTTAGGTTTCAGACATGGCCCGAACTGTAACATGGAGCTGAGCTATTAGCTAGATGGCGCTGTAAGCAAACACAAAACTCTTGGAAGAGAAATGCTATCAATGTTGCAGTCTATCAACAGCTCTCGTGACTTGGTGGCAAGACATGGTCCGAACTCTAACATGGAGCTGAGCTATTAACTAGATGGCGCTGCAAGCAAACATTAAACACTTGGAGGAGGAATGCTATCAATGTTGCAGTCTATCAACTGCTCTCATGACTTAGTGGTAAGACATGGTCCGAACTCTAACATGGAGCTGAGCTATTAACTAGATGGCGCTGCAAGCAAACACAAAACACTTGGAAGAGAAATGCTATCAATGATGCAGTCTATCAACTGCTGTCGTGACTTATTGGTAAGACACGGTCCGATCTCTAACATGGAGCTTAGCTATTAACTAGATGGCGCTGCAAGCAAACACAAAACACTTGGAAGAGAAATGCTATCAATGTTGCAGTCTATCAACTGCTCTCGTGACTTGGTGGTAAGACATAGTCCGATCTCTAACATGGAGCTGATCTATTAACTAGATGGTGCTGTAAGCAAACACAAAACTCTTGGAGGAGAAATGCTATCTATGTTGCAGTCTATCAACTGATCTCGTTGCTTAGTGGTAGGACATGGTCCGAACTCTAACATGGAGCTGAGCTGTTAACTAGATGCCGCTGTAAGCAAACACAAAACTCTTGGAAGAGAAATGCTATCTATGTTGCAGTCTATCAACTGCTCTCGTGACTTAGGTTTCAGACATGGCCCGAACTGTAACATGGAGCTGAGCTATTAGCTAGATGGCGCTGTAAGCAAACACAAAACTCATGGAAGAGAAATGCTATCAATGTTGCAGTCTATCAACAGCTCTCGTGCCTTAGTGGTAGACATGGCCCGATCTCTAACATGGAGCTGAGCTATTAACTAGATGGCGCTGTAAGCAAACACAAAACTCTTGGAAGAGAAATGCTATGTTGCAGTCTATCAACTGCTCTCGTGACTTAGTGTAAGACATGGTCCGAACTCTAACATGGAGCTGAGCTATTAACTAGATGGCGCTGTAAGCAAACACAAAACTCTTGGAAGAGAAATGCTATCTATGTTGCAGTCTGTCAACTGCTCTCGTGACTTAGTGTAAGACATGGTCCGAACTCCAACATGGAGCAGAGCTATTAACTAGATGGCGCTGTAAGCAAACACAAAACACTTGGAAGAGAAGTGCTATCAATGTTGCAGTCTATCAACTGCTCTCGTGACTTGGTAGTAAGACATGGTCCGATCTCTAACATGGAGCTGAGCTATTAACTAGATGGCGCTGTAAGCAAACACAAAACTCTTGGAGGAGAAATGCTATCTATGTTGCAGTCTATCAACTGATCTCGTGGCTTAGTGTAAGACATGGTCCGAACTCTAACATGGAGCTGAGCTATTAACTAGATGGGGCTGTAAGGTAACACAAAACTCTTGGAAGAGAAATGCTATCTATGTTGCAGTCTATCAACTGCTCTCGTGACTTAGGTTTCAGACATGGCCCGAACTGTAACGTGGAGCTGAGCTATTAGCTAGATGGCGCTGTAAGCAAACACAAAACTCATGGAAGAGAAATGCTATCAATGTTGCAGTCTATCAACAGCTCTCGTGCCTTAGTGGTAGACATGGCCCGATCTCTAACATGGAGCTGAGCTATTAACTAGATGGCGCTGTAAGCAAACACAAAACTCTTGGAAGAGAAATGCTATGTTGCAGTCTATCAACTGCTCTCGTGACTTAGTGTAAGACATGGTCCGAACTCTAACATGGAGCTGAGCTATTAACTAGATGGCGCTGTAAGCAAACACAAAACTCTTGGAAGAGAAATGCTATCTATGTTGCAGTCTGTCAACTGCTCTCGTGACTTAGTGTAAGACATGGTCCGAACTCCAACATGGAGCAGAGCTATTAACTAGATGGCGCTGTAAGCAAACACAAAACACTTGGAAGAGAAGTGCTATCAATGTTGCAGTCTATCAACTGCTCTCGTGACTTGGTAGTAAGACATGGTCCGATCTCTAACATGGAGCTGAGCTATTAACTAGATGGCGCTGTAAGCAAACACAAAACTCTTGGAGGAGAAATGCTATCTATGTTGCAGTCTATCAACTGATCTCGTGGCTTAGTGTAAGACATGGTCCGAACTCTAACATGGAGCTGAGCTATTAACTAGATGGGGCTGTAAGGTAACACAAAACTCTTGGAAGAGAAATGCTATCTATGTTGCAGTCTATCAACTGCTCTCGTGACTTAGTGGTAAAGTCTGTTTAGTTAAAGCATGTGCACGTCGGCTTCTGCCTTTGACGAACACTTATAATCGTGTTACAACCCCCGACCCTCCTTCTCCCAGACCGTTCTGCTAGGTTGCCACCTTTCTCGGTACGTCATGGGTATCGTACGAGTTTTCGTCTAAATAAATAATCTTATGTCCATTACTGCAAAACTTCCTTAGTTTTGACATATATATACATATACAAGTCTACTGGATTCCATAATAACCCTTATCTTATTCAAAGTGCAGTATTTGAAACCCAGCTCCTTTAGGAGACCGCGCAAAGTGAAGCGCCCATAAGGAAAATCACAAATTTCTTGCAAATGTGCAACCAATTCGTCTAAGGTGGGCGCTCTCCTTTTTGCATAGAATCTATAAATTTCTCGACGAATTAAATAGCCCATGAAATTTTCTACTTTAGAGAAACGTTTCCTTTCGTTTTCACACTTGATCGGCGTCCTTGGTATTCCTTTCGTCACAATATTTCTCACTGCACTTCTGTGCATATCCAGAACTTATCAGGTTCATTGCATGACCCCTTACCAAGATTATTTGTCAGCACATATTTATATGTTTAAAACAAGCGCTTGAATTTGCTTAGAAACAGTTCCCGTTATAACTTTGTTATTTTTTAGGTTTTTCCAGTAATATAATTCGGCCCAGTTATTCACACTGTCTTCACTTTGATTATTTATATCTACATCATTTGCATTTACCACTGCATTTTCCTCCTACGGTCTCCATACTGTGACACACAACGAATTTCTGCACGTAATGAAACAGATCAACTAGAAGTTGGAACTTTGGCAACTGAGACTCCACGTGGACTAGACATGCGTCTGTCACTTCGAGAAAATCAGGTTTGCTATTGGTCCTCAACGACAGTGTTCCATTTCTGAAGTGTGGAGATAGATTTATGACGGTCATTAGTGGGACGGCGGCTCAGGTTCCTTTGACTCGGAACTGCACATGCGTTGAGTAAACAGACTTTAAGAGCTGGTCCGAACTGTAACATGGAGCTGAGCTATTAACTAGATGGCGCTGTAAGCAAACACAAAACTCTTGGAAGGGAAATGCTATCTATGTTGCAGTCTATCACCTGTTCTCGTGACTTAGTGGTAGACATGGCCCGATCTCTAACATGGAGCTAAGCTATTAACTAGATAGTGCTGTAAGCAAACACAAAACTCTTAAAAGAGAAATGCTATCTATGTTGCAGTCTATCACCTGCTCTCGTGATTTAGTGGTAGACATGGCCCGATCTCTAACATGGAGCTGAGCTATTAACTAGATGGCGCTGTAAGCAAACACAAAACTCTTGGAAGAGAAATGCTATCTATGTTGCAGTCTATCACCTGCTCTCGTGACTTAGTGGTAAGACATGGTCCGATCTCTAACATGGAGCTGAGCTATTAACTAGATGGCGCTGTAAGCAAACACAAAACTCTTGGAAGAGAAATGCTATCTATGTTGCAGTCTATCACCTGCTCTCGTGACTTAGTGGTAGACATGGCCCGATCTCTAACATGGAGCTGAGCTATTAACTAGATGGCACTGTAAGCAAACACAAAGCTCTTGGAAGAGAAATGCTATCAATGTTGCAGTCTATCAACTGCTCTCGTGACATAGTGGAAGACATGGTCCTATCTGTAACATGGAGCTG
This sequence comes from Mantis religiosa, assembly GCA_030765055.1. Lineage (NCBI taxonomy): Eukaryota > Metazoa > Arthropoda > Insecta > Mantodea > Mantidae > Mantis > Mantis religiosa. The sequence continues at coordinate 201,554,966 of CM060948.1, read as the reverse complement.
AGCTATTAACTAGATGGCGCTGTAAGCAAACACAAAACTCTTGGAAGAGAAATGCTATGTTGCAGTCTATCAACTGCTCTCGTGACTTAGTGTAAGACATGGTCCGAACTCTAACATGGAGCTGAGCTATTAACTAGATGGCGCTGTAAGCAAACACAAAACTCTTGGAAGAGAAATGCTATCTATGTTGCAGTCTGTCAACTGCTCTCGTGACTTAGTGTAAGACATGGTCCGAACTCCAACATGGAGCAGAGCTATTAACTAGATGGCGCTGTAAGCAAACACAAAACACTTGGAAGAGAAATGCTATCAATGTTGCAGTCTATCAACTGCTCTCGTGACTTGGTGGTAAGACATGGTCCGATCTCTAACATGGAGCTGAGCTATTAACTAGATGGCGCTGTAAGCAAACACAAAACTCTTGGAGGAGAAATGCTATGTTGCAGTCTATCAACTGCTCTCGTGACTTGGTGGTAAGACACAGTCCGAACTGTAACATGGAGCTGAGCTATTAACTAGATGGCGCTGTAAGCCAACACAAAACTCTTGGAGGACAAATGCTATCTATGTTGCAGTCTATCAACTGATCTCGTGAATTAGTGGTAGACATGGTCCGAACTCTAACATGGAGCTGAGCTATTAACTAGATGGCACTGTAAGCAAACACAAAACCCTTGGAAGAGAAATGCTATCTATGTTGCAGTCTATCAACTGCTCTCATGACATAGTGGAACACATGGTCCGATTTCTAACATGGAGCTGAGCTATTAACTAGATGGCGCTGTAAACAAACGCAAAACTCTTGGAAGAAAATGCTATCTATGTTGCAGTCTAGCAACTGCTCTCGTGACTTAGTGGTAAGACACTGTCCGAACTCTAACATGGAGCTGAGCTGTTAACTAGATGGCGCTGTAAGCAAACACAAAACTCTTGGAGGAGAAATGCTATCTATGTTGCAGTCTATCAACTGCTCCCGTGACTTAGTAGTAAGACATGGTCCAATCTCTAACATGGAGCTGAGCTATTAATTAGATGGCGCTGCAAGCAAACACAAAACACTTGGAAGAGAAATGCTATCAATGTTGCAGTATATCAACTGCTCTCGTGACTTTGTGGTAAGACATGGTCCGATCTCTAACATGGAGCTGAGCTATTAACTAGATGGCGCTGCCAGCAAACACAAAAAACCCTTGGAAGAGAAATGCTATCAATGTTGCAGTCTATCAACTGCTCTCGTGACTTGGTGGTAAGACATGGTCCGATCTCTAACATGGAGCTTAGCTATTAACTAGATGGCGCTGCAAGCAAACACAAAACTCTTGGAAGAGAAATGCTATGTTGCAGTCAATCAACTGCTCTCGTGACTTAGTGGTAAAACACGGTCCGAACTGTAACATGGAGCTGAGCTATTAGCTAGATGGCGCTGTAAGCAAACAAAAAACTCTTGGAAGATAAATGATATCTATGTTGCAGTCTATCAACTGCTCTCGTGACTTAGTGGTAAGACACGGTCCGAACTGTAACATGGAGCTGAGCTATTAACTAGATGGCGCTGTAAGCAAACACAAAACTCTTGGAAGTGAAATGCTATGTTGCAGTCTATCAACTGCTCTCGTGACTTGGTGGATAGACATGGTCCGATCTCTAACATGGAGCTGAGCTATTAACTAGATGGCGCTGCAAACAAACACAAAACACTTGGAAGAGAAATGCTATCAATGTTGCAGTCTATCAACTGCTATCGTGACTTGGTGGTAAGACATGGTCCGATCTGTAACACGGAGCTGAGCTATTAACTAGATGGCGCTGTAGGCAAACACAAAACTCTTGGAGGAGAAATGCTATCTATGTTGCAGTCTATCAACTGCTCCCGTGACTTAGTGGTAAGACATGGTCCTATCTCTAACATGGAGCTGAGCTATTAACTACATGGCGCTGTAAGCAAACGCAAAACTCTTGGAAGGGAAATGCTATCTATGTTGCAGTCTAGCAACTGCTCTCGTGACCCAGTGGTAAGACACTGTCCGAACTCTAACATGGAGCTGGGCTATTAACTAGATGGCGCTGCAAGCAAACACAAAACACTTGGAGGAGAAATGCTATCAATGTTGTAGTCTATCAACTGCTCTCGTGACTTGGTGGCAAGACATGGTCCGAACTCTAACATGGAGCTGAGCTATTAACTAGATGGCGCTGCAAGCAAACACAAAACACTTGGAGGAGAAATGCTATCAATGTTGCAGTCTATCAACTGCTCTCGTGACTTGGTGGCAAGACATTGTCCGAACTCTAACATGGAGCTGAGCTATTAACTAGATGGCGCTGCAAGCAAACACAAAGCACTTGGAGGAGAAATGCTATCAATGTTGCAGTCTATCAACTGCTCTCGTAACTTGGTGGAAAGACATGGTCCGAACTCTAACATGGAGCTGAGCTATTAACTAGATGGCGCTGTAAGCAAACACAAAACTCTTGGAGGAGAAATGCTATCTATGTTGCAGTCTATCAACTGATCTCGTGGCTTAGTGGTAGGAAATGGTCCGAACTCTAACATGGAGCTGAGCTGTTAACTAGATGCCGCTGTAAGCAAACACAAAACTCTTGGAAGGGAAATGCTATCCATGTTGCAGTCTATCAACTCTCTCGTGACTTAGGTTTCAGACATGGCCCGAACTGTAACATGGAGCTGAGCTATTAGCTAGATGGCGCTGTAAGCAAACACAAAACTCTTGGAAGAGAAATGCTATCAATGTTGCAGTCTATCAACAGCTCTCGTGACTTGGTGGCAAGACATGATCCGAACTCTAACATGGAGCTGAGCTATTAACTAGATGGCGCTGCAAGCAAACACAAACTACTTGGAAGAGAAATGCTATCAATGATGCAGTCTATCAACTGCTGTCGTGACTTATTGGTAAGACACGGTCCGATCTCTAACATGGAGCTGAGCTATTAACTAGATGGCGCTGCAAGCAAACACAAAACACTTGGAAGAGAAATGCTATCAATGTTGCAGTCTATCAACTGCTGTCGTGACTTATTGGTAAGACACGGTCCGATCTCTAACATGGAGCTGAGCTATTAACTAGATGGCGCTGCAAGCAAACACAAAACACTTGGAAGAGAAATGCTATCAATGTTGCAGTCTATCAACTGCTCTCGTGACTTGGTGGTAAAACATGGTCCGATCTCTAACATGGAGCTGATCTATTAACTAGATGCCGCTGTAAGCAAACACAAAACTCTTGGAAGAGAAATGCTATCTATGTTGCAGTCTATCAACTGCTCTCGTGACTTAGGTTTCAGACATGGCCCGAACTGTAACATGGAGCTGAGCTATTAGCTAGATGGCGCTGTAAGCAAACACAAAACTCTTGGAAGAGAAATGCTATCAATGTTGCAGTCTATCAACAGCTCTCGTGCCTTAGTGGTAGACATGGCCCGATCTCTAACATGGAGCTGAGCTATTAACTAGATGGCGCTGTAAGCAAACACAAAACTCTTGGAAGAGAAATGCTATGTTGCAGTCTATCAACTGCTCTCGTGACTTAGTGTAAGACCTGGTCCGAACTCTAACATGGAGCTGAGCTATTAACTAGATGGCGCTGTAAGCAAACACAAAACTCTTGGAAGAGAAATGCTATCTATGTTGCAGTCTATCAACTGCTCTCGTGACTTAGGTTTCAGACATGGCCCGAACTGTAACATGGAGCTGAGCTATTAGCTAGATGGCGCTGTAAGCAAACACAAAACTCTTGGAAGAGAAATGCTATCAATGTTGCAGTCTATCAACAGCTCTCGTGCCTTAGTGGTAGACATGGCCCGATCTCTAACATGGAGCTGAGCTATTAACTAGATGGCGCTGTAAGCAAACACAAAACTCTTGGAAGAGAAATGCTATGTTGCAGTCTATCAACTGCTCTCGTGACTTAGTGTAAGACATGGTCCGAACTCTAACATGGAGCTGAGCTATTAACTAGATGGCGCTGTAAGCAAACACAAAACTCTTGGAAGAGAAATGCTATCTATGTTGCAGTCTGTCAACTGCTCTCGTGACTTAGTGTAAGACATGGTCCGAACTCCAACATGGAGCAGAGCTATTAACTAGATGGCGCTGTAAGCAAACACAAAACACTTGGAAGAGAAATGCTATCAATGTTGCAGTCTATCAACTGCTCTCGTGACGTAGTGTAAGACACGGTCCGAACTCTAACATGGAGCTGAGCTATTAACTAGATGGCGCTGTAAGCAAACACAAAACTCTTGGAGGAGAAATGCTATCTATGTTGCAGTCTATCAACTGATCTCGTGGCTTAGTGTAAGACATGGTCCGAACTCTAACATGGAGCTGAGCTATTAACTAGATGGGGCTGTAAGGAAACACAAAACTCTTGGAAGAGAAATGCTATCTATGTTGTAGTATATCAACTGCTCTCGTGACTTAGTGGTAAAGTCTGTTTAGTTAAAGCATGTGCACGTCGGCTTCTGCCTTTGACGAACACTTATAATCGTGTTACAACCCCCGACCCTCCTTCTCCCAGACCGTTCTGCTAGGTTGCCAACTTTCTCGGTACGTCATGGGTATCGTACGAGTTTTCGTCTAAATAAATAATCTTATGTCCATTACTGCAAAACTTCCTTAGTTTTGACATATATATATCTATATATATATATATATATATATATATATATATATATATATATATATATATATATATATATATACATATACAAGTCTACTGGATTCCATAATAACCCTTATCTTATTCAAAGTGCAGTATTTGAAACCCAGCTCCTTTAGGAGACCGCGCAAAGTGAAGCGCCCATAAGGAAAATCACAAATTTCTTGCAAATGTGCAACCAATTCGTCTAAGGTGGGCGCTCTCCTTTTTGCATAGAATCTATAAATTTCTCGACGAATTAAATAGCACATGAAATTTTCTACTTTAGAGAAACGTTTCCTTTCGTTTTCACACTTGATCGGCGTCCTTGGTATTCCTTTCGTCACAATATTTCTCACTGCACTTCTGTGCATATCCAGAACTTATCAGGTTCATTGCATGACCCCTTACCAAGATTATTTGTCAGCACATATTTATATGTTTAAAACAAGCGCTTGAATTTGCTTAGAAACAGTTCCCGTTATAACTTTGTTATTTTTTAGGTTTTTCCAGTAATATAATTCGGCCCAGTTTTTCACACTGTCTTCACTTTGATTATTTATATCTACATCATTTGCATTTACCACTGCATTTTCCTCCTACGGTCTCCACACTGTGACACACAACGAATTTCTGCACGTAATGAAACAGATCAACTAGAAGTTGGAACTTTGGCAACTGAGACTCCACGTGGACTAGACATGCGTCTGTCACTTCGAGAAAATCAGGTTTGCTATTGGTCCTCAACGACAGTGTTCCTTTTCTGAAGTGTGGAGATAGATTTATGACGGTCATTAGTGGGACGGCGGCTCAGGTTCCTTTGACTCGGAACTGCACATGCGTTGAGTAAACGGACTTTAAGAGCTGGTCCGAACTCTAACATGGAGCTGAGCTATTAACTAGATGGCGCTGTAAGCAAACACAAAACTCTTGGAAGGGAAATGCTATCTATGTTGCAGTCTATCACCTGTTCTCGTGACTTAGTGGTAGACATGGCCCGATCTCTAACATGGAGCTAAGCTATTAACTAGATAGTGCTGTAAGCAAACACAAAACTCTTAAAAGAGAAATGCTATCTATGTTGCAGTCTATCACTTGCTCTCGTGATTTAGTGGTAGACATGGCCCGATCTCTAACATGGAGCTGAGCTATTAACTAGATGGCGCTGTAAGCAAACACAAAACTCTTGGAAGAGAAATGCTATCTATGTTGCAGTCTATCACCTGCTCTCGTGACTTAGTGGTAAAGCATGGTCCGATCTCTAACATGGAGCTGAGCTATTAACTAGATGGCGCTGTAAGCAAACACAAAACTCTTGGAAGAGAAATGCTATCTGTGTTGCAGTCTATCACCTGCTCTCGTGACTTAGTGGTAGACATGGCCCGATCTCTAACATGGAGCTGAGCTATTAACTAGATGGCACTGTAAGCAAACAAAAAGCTCTTGGAAGAGAAATGCTATCAATGTTGCAGTCTATCAACTGCTCTCGTGACATAGTGGAAGACATGGTCCTATCCGTAACATGGAGCCGAGCTATTAACTAGATGGCGCTGTAAGCAAACGCAAAACTCTTGGAAGGGAAATGCTGTCTATGCTGCAGTCTAGCAACTGCTCTCGTGACTTAGTGGTAAGACACTGTCCGAACTCTAACATGGAGCTGAGCTATTAACTAGATGGCGCTGCAAGCAAACACAAAACTCTTGGAAGAGAAATGCTATCAATGTTGCAGTCTATCAACTGCTCTCGTGACTTGGTGGTAAGACATGGTCCGAACTCTAACATGGAGCTGAGCTATTAACTAGATGGCGCTGCAAGCAAACACAAAACACTTGGAAGAGAAATGCTATCTATGTTGCAGTCGATCAACTGCTCCCGTGACTTAGTGGTAAGACATGGTCCGATCTCTAACATGGAGCTTAGCTATTAACTAGATGGCGCTGCAAGCAAACACAAAACACTTGGAAGAGAAATGCTATCAATGTTGCAGTCTATCAACTGCTCTCGTGACTTGGTGGTAAGATACGGTCCGAACTCTAACATGGAGCTGAGCTATAAACTAGATGGCGCTGCAAGCAAACACAAAACACTTGGAAGAGAAATGCTATCTATGTTGCAGTCTATCAACTGCTCCCGTGACTTAGTGGTAAGACATGGTCCGATCTCTAACATGGAGCTGAGCTATTAACTAGATGGCGCTGCAAGCAAACACAAAACACTTGGAAGAGAAATGCTATCAATGTTGCAGTCTATCAACTGCTCTCGTGACTTGGTGGTAAGATATGGTCCGAAATCTAACATGGAGCTGAGCTATAAACTAGATGGCGCTGCAAGCCAACACAAAACACTTGGAAGAGAATTGCTATCAATGTTGCAGTCTATCAACTGCTCTCGTGACTTGGTGGTAACTCATGGTCCGATCTCTAACATGGAGCTGATCTATTAACTAGATGGCGCTGTAAGCAAACACAAAACTCTTGGAGGAGAAATGCTATCTATGTTGCAGTCTATCAACTGATCTCTTGGCTTAGTGGTAGGACATGGTCCGAACTCTAACATGAAGCTGAGCTGTTAACTAGATGCCGCTGTAAGCAAACACAAAACTCTTGGAAGAGAAAAGCTATCTATGTTGTAGTCTATCAACTGCTCTCGTGACTTAGTGGTCAGACATGGCCCGAACTCTAACATGGAGCTGAGCTATTAACTAGATGGCGCTGTAAGCAAACACAAAACTCTTGGAAGAGAAATGCTATCTATGTTGCAGTCTATCAACTGCTCTCGTGACTTAGTGGTAAGACACGGTCCGAACTGTAACATGGAGCTGAGCTATTAACTAGATGGCGCTGTAAGCAAACACGAAACTCTTGGAAGAGAAATGCTATCTATGTTGCAGTCTATCAACTGATCTCGTGGCTTAGTGGTAGACATGGCCCGATCTCTAACATGGAGCTGAGCTATTAACTAGATGGCGCTGTAAGCAAACACAAAACTCTTGGAAGAGAAATGCTATCTATGTTGCAGTCTATCAACTGCTCTCGTGACTTGGTGGTAAGACATGGTCCGAACTCTAACATGGAGCTGAGCTATTAACTAGATGGCGCTGTAAGCAAACACGAAACTCTTTAAGAGAAATGCTATCAATGTTGCAGTCTATCAACTGCTCTCGTGACTTAGTGGTAGACATGGCCCGATTTCTAACATGGAGCTGAGCTATTAACTAGATGGCGCTGTAAGCAAACACAAAACTCTTGGAAGAGAAATGCTATGTTGCAGTCTATCAACTGCTCTCGTGACTTAGTGTAAGACATGGTCGGATCTCTAACATGGAGCTCAGCTATTAACTAGATGGCGCTGTAAGCAAACACAAAACTCTTGGAAGAGAAATGCTATCTATGTTGCAGTCTAGCAACTGCTCTCGTGACTTGGTGGTAAAACATGGTCCGATCTCTAACATGGAGCTGAGCTATTAACTAGATGGCGCTGCAAGCAAACACAAAACACTTGGAAGACAAATGCTATCAATGTTGCAGTCTATCACCTGCTCTCGTGACTTAGTGGTAGACATGGCCCGATCTCTAACATGGAGCTGAGCTATTAACTAGATGGCGCTGTAAGCAAACACAAAACTCTTGGAAGAGAAATGCTATCTATGTTGCAGTCTATCACCTGCTCTCGTGACTTAGTGGTAGACATGGCCCGATCTCTAACATGGAGCTGACCTATTAACTAGATGGCGCTGTAAGCAAATACAAAACACTTGGAAGAGAAATGCTATCTATGTTGCAGTCTATCAACTGCTCCCGTGACTTAGTGTTAAGACATGGTCCGATCTCTAACATGGAGCTGAGCTATTAACTAGATGGCGCTGCAAGCAAACACAAAACACTTGGAAGAGAAATGCTATCAATGTTGCAGTCTATCCACTGCTCTCGTGACTTGGTGGTAAGACATGGTCCGAACTCTAACATGGAGCTGAGCTATTAACTAGATGGCGCTGCAAGCAAACACAAAACACTTGGAAGAGAAATGCTATCAATGTTGCAGTCTATCAACTGCTCTCGTGACTTGGTGGTAAGACATGGTCCGATCTCTAACATGGAGCTGAGCTATTAACTAGATGGCGCTGCAAGCAAACACAAATCACTTGGAAGAGGAATGCTATCAATGTTGCAGTCTATCATCTGCTCTGGTGACTTAGTGGTAAGACACTGTCCGAACTGTAACATGGAGCTGAGCTATTAACTAGATGGCGCTGTAAGCAAACACAAAACTCTTGGAGGAGAAATGCTATGTTGCAGTCTATCAACTGCTCTCGTGACTTGGTGGTAAGACACTGTCCGAACTGTAACATGGAGCTGAGCTATTAACTAGATGGCGCTGTAAGCCAACACAAAACTCTTGGAGGAGAAATGCTATCTATGTTGCAGTCTATCAACTGATATCCTGGCTTAGTAGTAAGACATGGTCCGATCTCTAACATGGAGCTGAGCTATTAACTAGATGGCGCTGTAAGCAAACACAAAACTCTTGGAGGAGAAATGCTATCTATGTTGCAGTCTATCAACTGCTCTCGTGACTTAGTGGTAAGACACGGTCCGAACTGTAACATGGAGCTGAGCTATTAACTAGATGGCGCTGTAAGCAAACACAAAACTCTTGGAAGTGAAATGCTATGTTGCAGTCTATCAACTGCTCTCGTGACTTGGTGGAAAGACATGGTCCGATCTCTAACATGGAGCTGAGCTATTAACTAGATGGCGCTGCAAACAAACACAAAACACTTGGAAGAGAAATGCTATCAATGTTGCAGTCTATCAACTGCTATCGTGACTTGGTGGTAAGACATGGTCCGATCTGTAACACGGAGCTGAGCTATTAACTAGATGGCGCTGTAGGCTAACACAAAACTCTTGGAGGAGAAATGCTATCTATGTTGCAGTCTATCAACTGCTCCCGTGACTTAGTGGTAAGACATGGTCCTATCTCTAACATGGAGCTGAGCTATTAACTACATGGCGCTGTAAGCAAACGCAAAACTCTTGGAAGGGAAATGCTATCTATGTTGCAGTCTAGCAACTGCTCTCGTGACCCAGTGGTAAGACACTGTCCGAACTCTAACATGGAGCTGGGCTATTAACTAGATGGCGCTGCAAGCAAACACAAAACACTTGGAGGAGAAATGCTATCAATGTTGTAGTCTATCAACTGCTCTCGTGACTTGGTGGCAAGACATGGTCCGAACTCTAACATGGAGCTGAGCTATTAACTAGATGGCGCTGCAAGCAAACACAAAACACTTGGAGGAGAAATGCTATCAATGTTGCAGTCTATCAACTGCTCTCGTGACTTGGTGGCAAGACATTGTCCGAACTCTAACATGGAGCTGAGCTATTAACTAGATGGCGCTGCAAGCAAACACAAAGCACTTGGAGGAGAAATGCTATCAATGTTGCAGTCTATCAACTGCTCTCGTAACTTGGTGGAAAGACATGGTCCGAACTCTAACATGGAGCTGAGCTATTAACTAGATGGCGCTGTAAGCAAACACAAAACTCTTGGAGGAGAAATGCTATCTATGTTGCAGTCTATCAACTGATCTCGTGGCTTAGTGGTAGGAAATGGTCCGAACTCTAACATGGAGCTGAGCGGTTAACTAGATGCCGCTGTAAGCAAACACAAAACTCTTGGAAGGGAAATGCTATCCATGTTGCAGTCTATCAACTCTCTCGTGACTTAGGTTTCAGACATGGCCCGAACTGTAACATGGAGCTGAGCTATTAGCTAGATGGCGCTGTAAGCAAACACAAAACTCTTGGAAGAGAAATGCTATCAATGTTGCAGTCTATCAACTGCTCTCATGACTTAGTGGTAAGACATGGTCCGAACTCTAACATGGAGCTGAGCTATTAACTAGATGGCGCTGCAAGCAAACACAAAACACTTGGAAGAGAAATGCTATCAATGATGCAGTCTATCAACTGCTGTCGTGACTTATTGGTAAGACACGGTCCGATCTCTAACATGGAGCTGAGCTATTAACTAGATGGCGCTGCAAGCAAACACAAAACACTTGGAAGAGAAATGCTATCAATGTTGCAGTCTATCAACTGCTGTCGTGACTTATTGGTAAGACACGGTCCGATCTCTAACATGGAGCTGAGCTATTAACTAGATGGCGCTGCAAGCAAACACAAAACACTTGGAAGAGAAATGCTATCAATGTTGCAGTCTATCAACTGCTCTCGTGACTTGGTGGTAAAACATGGTCCGATCTCTAACATGGAGCTGATCTATTAACTAGATGCCGCTGTAAGCAAACACAAAACTCTTGGAAGAGAAATGCTATCTATGTTGCAGTCTATCAACTGCTCTCGTGACTTAGGTTTCAGACATGGCCCGAACTGTAACATGGAGCTGAGCTATTAGCTAGATGGCGCTGTAAGCAAACACAAAACTCTTGGAAGAGAAATGCGATCAATGTTGCAGTCTATCAACAGCTCTCGTGCCTTAGTGGTAGACATGGCCCGATCTCTAACATGGAGCTGAGCTATTAACTAGATGGCGCTGTAAGCAAACACAAAACTCTTGGAAGAGAAATGCTATGTTGCAGTCTATCAACTGCTCTCGTGACTTAGTGTAAGACCTGGTCCGAACTCTAACATGGAGCTGAGCTATTAACTAGATGGCGCTGTAAGCAAACACAAAACTCTTGGAAGAGAAATGCTATCTATGTTGCAGTCTATCAACTGCTCTCGTGACTTAGGTTTCAGACATGGCCCGAACTGTAACATGGAGCTGAGCTATTAGCTAGATGGCGCTGTAAGCAAACACAAAACTCTTGGAAGAGAAATGCTATCAATGTTGCAGTCTATCAACAGCTCTCGTGCCTTAGTGGTAGACATGGCCCGATCTCTAACATGGAGCTGAGCTATTAACTAGATGGCGCTGTAAGCAAACACAAAACTCTTGGAAGAGAAATGCTATGTTGCAGTCTATCAACTGCTCTCGTGACTTAGTGTAAGACATGGTCCGAACTCTAACATGGAGCTGAGCTATTAACTAGATGGCGCTGTAAGCAAACACAAAACTCTTGGAAGAGAAATGCTATCTATGTTGCAGTCTGTCAACTGCTCTCGTGACTTAGTGTAAGACATGGTCCGAACTCCAACATGGAGCAGAGCTATTAACTAGATGGCGCTGTAAGCAAACACAAAACACTTGGAAGAGAAATGCTATCAATGTTGCAGTCTATCAACTGCTCTCGTGACGTAGTGTAAGACACGGTCCGAACTCTAACATGGAGCTGAGCTATTAACTAGATGGCGCTGTAAGCAAACACAAAACTCTTGGAGGAGAAATGCTATCTATGTTGCAGTCTATCAACTGATCTCGTGGCTTAGTGTAAGACATGGTCCGAACTCTAACATGGAGCTGAGCTATTAACTAGATGGGGCTGTAAGGAAACACAAAACTCTTGGAAGAGAAATGCTATCTATGTTGTAGTATATCAACTGCTCTCGTGACTTAGTGGTAAGACACGGTCCGAACTGTAACATGGAGCTGAGCTATTAACTAGATGGTGCTGTAAGCAAACACAAAACTCTTGGAAGTGAAATGCTATCAATGTTGCAGTCTATCAACTGCTCTCGTGACTTGGTGGTAACACATGGTCCGATCTCTAACATGGAGCTGATCTATTAACTAGATGGAGCTGTAAGCAAACACAAAACTTTTGGAGGAGAAATGCTATCTATGTTGCAGTCTATCAACTGATCTCGTGGCTTAGTGGTAGGACATGGTCCGAACTCTAACATGGAGCTGAGCTGTTAACTAGATGCCGCTGTAAGCAAACACAAAACTCTTGGAAGAGAAATGCTATCTATATTGCAGTGTATCAACTGCTCTCGTGACTTAGTGGTCAGACATGGCCCGAACTCTAACATGGAGATGAGCTATTAAGTAGATGGCGCTGTAAGCAAACACAAAACACTTGGAAGAGAAATGCTATCTATGTTGCAGTCTATCAACTGCTCTCGTGACTTAGTGGTAAGACACGGTCCGAACTGTAACATGGAGCTGAGCTATTAACTAGATGGCGCTTTAAGCAAACGCAAAACTCTTGGAAGGGAAATGCTATCTATTTTGCAGTCTAGCAACTGCTCTCGTGACTTAGTGGTAAGACACTGTCCAACCTCTAACATGGAGCTGAGCTATTTACTAGATGGCGCTGCAAGCAAACACAAAACCCTTGGAAGAGAAATGCTATCAATGTTGCAGTCTATCAACTGCTCCCGTGACTTAGTGGTAAGACATGGTCCGATCTCTAACATGGAGCTGAGCTATTAACTAGATGGCGCTGCAAGCAAACACAAAACTCTTGGAAGAGAAATGCTATCTATGTTGCAGTCTATCAACTGCTCTCGTGACTTGGTGGTAAGACATGGTCCGATCTTTAACATGGAGCTGAGCTATTAACTAGATGGCGTTGCAAGGAAACACAAAACACTTGGAAGAGAAATGCTATCAATGTTGCAGTCTATCAACTGCATTCGTGACTTATTGGTAAGACACGGTCCGATCTCTAACATGGAGCTGAGCTATTGACTAGATGGCGCTGCAAGCAAACACAAAACACTTGGAAGAGAAATGCTATCAATGTTGCAGTCTATCAACTGCTGTCGTGACTTATTGGTAAGACACGGTCCGATTTCTAACATGGAGCTGAGCTATTAACTAGATGGCGCTGTAGGCAAACGCAAAACTCTTGGAAGAGAAATGCTATCTATGTTGCAGTCTATCAACTGCTCTCGTGACTTAGTGGTAAGACACTGTCCGAACTCTAACATGGAGCTGAGCTGTTAACTAGATGGCGCTGTAAGCAAACACAAAACTCTTGGAGGAGAAATGCTATCTATGTTGCACTCTATCAACTGATCCCGTGACTTTGTGGTAAGACATGGTCCGATCTCTAACATGGAGCTGAGCTATTAACTAGATGGCGCTGCAAGCAAACACAAAACACTTGGAAGAGAAATGCTATCAATGTTACAGTCTATCAACTGCTCTCGTGACTTGGTGGTAAGACATGGTCCGATCTCTAACATGGAGCTGAGCTATTAACTAGATGGCGCTGTAAGCAAACACAAAACTCTTGGAGGAGAAATGCTATCTATCTTGCAGTCTATCAACTGATCTCGTGGCTTAGTGGTAGGACATGGTCCGAACTCTAACATGGAGCTGAGCTATTAACTAGATGGCGCTGTAAGCAAACACAAAACTCTTGGAAGAGAAATGCTATGTTGCAGTCTATCAACTGCTCTGGTGACTTAGTGGTAAGACACTGTCCGAATTGTAACATGGAGCTGAGCTATTAACTAGATGGCGCTGTAAGCAAACACAAAACTCTTGGAGGAGAAATGCTATGTTGCAGTCTATCAACTGCTCTCGTGACTTGGTGGTAAGACACTGTCCGAACTGTAACATGGAGCTGAGCTATTAACTAGATGGCGCTGTAAGCAAACACAAAACTCTTGGAAGAGAAATGCTATGTTGCAGTCTATCAACTGCTCTCGTGACTTGGTGGTAAGACACTGTCCGAACTGTAACATGGAGCTGAGCTATTAACTAAATGGCGCTGTAAGCCAACACAAAACTCTTGGAGGACAAATGCTATCTATGTTGCAGTCTATCAACTGCTCTCGTGACTTAGTGGTAAGACATGGTCCGAACTCTAACATGGAGCTGAGCTATTACCTAGATGGCGCTGTAAGCAAACACAAAACTCTTGGAAGAGAAATGCTATCTATGTTGCAGTCTATCAACTGCTCTCGTAAGTTAGTGGTAAGACACGGTCCGAACTGTAACATGGAGCTAAGCTATTAACTAGATGGTGCTGTAAGCAAACACAAAACTCTTGGAAGAGAAATGCTATGTTGCAGTCTATCAACTGCTCTTGTCACTTAGTGGTAAGACACGGTCAGAACTCTAACATGGAGCTGAGCTATTAACTAGATGGCGCTGTAAGCAAACACAAAACTCGTGGAAGAGAAATGCTATGTCGCGGCCTATCAACTGCTCTCGTGAATTATTGGTAGACATGGTCCGAACTCTAACATGGAGCTGAGCTATTAACTAGATGGCGCTGTAAGCAAACACAAAACTCTTGGAAGAGAAATGCTATCTATGTTGCAGTCCATCAACTGCTCTCATGACATAGTGGAACACATGGTCCGATTTCTAACATGGAGCTGAGCTATTAACTGGATGGCGCTGTAAGCAAACGCAAAACTCTTGGAAGAGAAATGCTATTTATGTTGCAGTCTAGCAACTGCTCTCGTGACTTAGTGGTAAGACACTGTCCGAACTCTAACATGGAGCTGAGCTGTTAACTAGATGGCGCTGTAAGCAAACGCAAAACTCTTGGAAGGGAAATGCTATCTATGTTGCAGTCTAGCAACTGCTCTCGTCACCCAGTGGTAAGACACTGTCCGAACTCTAACATGGAGCTGAGCTATTAACTAGATGGCGCTGCAAGCAAACACAAAACACTTGGAGGAGAAATGCTATCAATGTTGTAGTCTATCAACTGCTCTCGTGACTTGGTGGCAAGACATGGTCCGAACTCTAACATGGAGCTGAGCTATTAACTAGATGGCGCTGCAAGCAAACACAAAACACTTGGAGGAGAAATGCTATCAATGTTGCAGTCTATCAACTGCTCTCGTGACTTGGTGGCAAGACATTGTCCGAACTCTAACATGGAGCTGAGCTATTAACTAGATGGCGCTGCAAGCAAACACAAAGCACTTGGAGGAGAAATGCTATCAATGTTGCAGTCTATCAACCGCTCTCGTGACTTGGTGGTAAGACATGGTCCGAACTCTAACATGGAGCTGAGCTATTAACTAGATGGCGCTGTAAGCAAACACAAAACTCTTGGAGGAGAAATGCTATCTATGTTGCAGTCTATCAACTGATCTCGTGGCTTAGTGGTAGGACATGGTCCGAACTCTAACATGGAGCTGAGCTGTTAACTAGATGCCGCTGTAAGCAAACACAAAACTCTTGGAAGGGAAATGCTATCTATGTTGCAGTCTATCAACTGCTCTCGTGACTTAGGTTTCAGACATGGCCCGAACTGTAACATGGAGCTGAGCTATTAGCTAGATGGCGCTGTAAGCAAACACAAAACTCTTGGAAGAGAAATGCTATCAATGTTGCAGTCTATCAACAGCTCTCGTGACTTGGTGGCAAGACATGGTCCGAACTCTAACATGGAGCTGAGCTATTAACTAGATGGTTCTGCAAGCAAACACAAAACACTTGGAGGAGGAATGCTATCAATGTTGCAGTCTATCAACTGCTCTCATGACTTGGTGGTAAGACACGGTCCGATCTCTAACATGGAGCTGAGCTATTAACTAGATGGCGCTGCAAGCAAACACAAAACACTTGGAAGAGAAATGCTATCTATCTTGCAGTCTATCAACTGATCTCGTGGCTTAGTGGTAGGACATGGTCCGAACTCTAACATGGAGCTGAGCTATTAACTAGATGGCGCTGTAAGCAAACACAAAACTCTTGGAAGAGAAATGCTATGTTGCAGTCTATCAACTGCTCTGGTGACTTAGTGGTAAGACACTGTCCGAACTGTAACATGGAGCTGAGCTATTAACTAGATGGCGCTGTAAGCAAACACAAAACTCTTGGAGGAGAAATGCTATGTTGCAGTCTATCAACTGCTCTCGTGACTTGGTGGTAAGACACTGTCCGAACTGTAACATGGAGCTGAGCTATTAACTAGATGGCGCTGTATGCAAACACAAAACTCTTGGAAGAGAAATGCTATGTTGCAGTCTATCAACTGCTCTCGTGACTTGGTGGAAAGACACTGTCCGAACTGTAACATGGAGCTGAGCTATTAACTAGATGGCGCTGTAAGCAAACACAAAACTCTTGGAGGAGAAATGCTATCTATGTTGCAGTCCATCAACTGCTCTCGTAACTTAGTGGTAAGACACGGTCCGAACTGTAACATGGAGCTAAGCTATTAACTAGATGGCGCTGCCAGCAAACACAAAACACTTGGAAGAGAAATGCTATCAAAGTTGCAGTCTATCAACTGCTCTCGTGACTTGGTGGTAAGACAAGGTCCGAACTCTAACATGGAGCTGAGCAATTAACTAGATGGCGCTGTAAGCAAACACAAAACTCTTGGAAGAGAAATGCTATCTATGTTGCAGTCTATCAACTGCTCTCGTGACTTAGTGTAAGACATGGTCCGAACTCTAACATGGAGCAGAGCTATTAACTAGATGGCGCTGTAAGCAAACACAAAACTCTTGGAAGAGAAATGCTATCTATGTTGCAGTCTATCAACTGCTCTCGTGACTTAGTGGTAAAGTCTGTTTAGTTAAAGCATGTGCACGTCGGCTTCTGCATTTGACGAACCCTTATAATCGTTTTACAACCCCCGACCCTCCTTTTCCCAGACCGTTCTGCTAGGTTGCCACCTTTCTCGGTACGTCATGGGTATCGTACGAGTTTTCGTCTAAATAAATAATCTTATGTCCATTACTGCAAAACTTCCTTAGTTTTGACATATATATACATATATAAGTCTACTGGATTCCATAATAACCCTTATCTTATTTAAAGTGCAGTATTTGAAACCCAGCTCCTTTAGGAGACCGCGCAAAGTGAAGCGCCCATAATGAAAATCACAAATTTCTTGCAAATGTGCAACCAATTCGTCTAAGGTGGGCGCTCTCCTTTTTGCATAGAATCTATAAATTTCTCGACGAATTAAATAGCACATGAAATTTTCTACTTTAGAGAAACGTTTCCTTTCGTTTTCACATTTGATGGGCGTCTTTGGTATTCCTTTCGTCACAATATTTCTCACTGCACTTCTGTGCATATCCAGAACTTATCAGGTTCATTGCATGACCCCTTACCAAGATTATTTGTCAGCACATATTTATATGTTTAAAACAAGCGCTTGAATTTGCTTAGAAACAGTTCCCGTTATAACTTTGTTATTTTTTAGGTTTTTCCAGTAATATAATTCGGCCCAGTTATTCACACTGTCTTCACATTGATTATTTATATCTACTTCATTTGCATTTACCACTGCATTTTCCTCCTACGGTCTCCACACTGTGACACACAACGAATTTCTGCACGTAATGAAACAGATCAACTAGAAGTTTGACTTTGGCAACTGAGACTCCACGTGGACTAGACATGCGTCTGTCACTTCAAGAAAATCAGGTTTGCTATTGGTCCTCAACGACAGTGTTCCATTTCTGAAGTGTGGAGACAGATTTATGACGGTCATTAGTGGGCGGGCGGCTCAGGTTGCTTTGACTCGGAACTGCACATGCGTTGAGTAAACGGACTTTAAGACATGGTCCGAACTCTAACATGAAGCTGAGCTATTAACTAGATGGCGCTGTAAGCAAACACAAAACTCTTGGAAGAGAAATGCTATCTATGTTGCAGTCTATCAACTGCTCTCATGACATAGTGGAACACATGGTCCGATTTCTAACATGGAGCTGAGCTATTAACTAGATGGCGCTGTAAGCAAACGCAAAACTCTTGGAAGAGAAATGCTATCCTTGTTGCAGTCTAGCAACTGCTCTCGTGACTTAGTGGTAAGACACTGTCCGAACTCTAACATGGAGCTGAGCTGTTAACTAGATGGCGCTGTAAGCAAACACAAAACTCTTGGAGGAGAAATGCTATCTATGTTGCAGTCTATCAACTGCTCCCGTGACTTAGTGGTAAGACATGGTCCGATCTCTAACATGGAGCTGAGGTATTAATTAGATGGCGCTGCAAGCAAACACAAAACACTTGGAAGAGAAATGCTATCAATGTTGCAGTCTATCAACTGCTCTCGTGACTTTGTGGTAAGACATGGTCCGATCTCTAACATGGAGCTGAGCTATTAACTAGATGGCGCTGCAAGCAAACACAAAAAACCCTTGGAAGAGAAATGCTATCAATGTTGCAGTCTATCAACTGCTCTCGGGACTTGGTGGTAAGACATGGTCCGATCTCTAACATGCAGCTTAGCTATTCACTAGATGGCGCTGCAAGCAAACACAAAACTCTTGGAAGAGAAAAGCTATGCTGCAGTCTATCAACTGCTCTCGTGACTTAGTGGTAAAACACGGTCCGAACTGTAACATGGAGCTGAGCTATTAACTAGATGGCGCTGTAAGCAAACAAAAAACTCTTGGAAGAGAAATGCTATCTATGTTGCAGTCTATCAATTGCTCTCGTGACTTAGTGGTAAGACACGGTCCGAACTGTAACATGGAGCTCAGCTATTAACTAGATGGCGCTGTAAGCAAACACAAAACTCTTGGAAGTGAAATGCTATGTTGCAGTCTATCAACTGCTCTCGTGACTTGTTGGAAAGACATGGTCCGATCTCTAACATGGAGCTGAGCTATTAACTAGATGGCGCTGCAAACAAACACAAAACACTTGGAAGAGGAATGCTATCAATGTTGCAGTCTATCAACTGCTATCGTGACTTGGTGGTAAGACATGGTCCGATCTGTAACACGGAGCTGAGCTATTAACTAGATGGCGCTGTAGGCAAACACAAAACTCTTGGAGGAGAAATGCTATCTATGTTGCAGTCTATCAACTGCTCTCGTGACTTGGTGGCAAGACATGGTCCGAACTCTAACATGGAGCTGAGCTATTAACTAGATGGCGCTGCAAGCAAACACAAAACACTTGGAGGAGAAATGCTATCAATGTTGCAGTCTATCAACTGCTCTCGTGACTTGGTGGCAAGACATTGTCCGAACCCTAACATGGAGCTGAGCTATAAACTAGATGGCGCTGCAAGCAAACACAAAGCACTTGGAGGAGAAATGCTATCAATGTTGCAGTCTATCAACTGCTCTCGTGACTTGGTGGTAAGACATGGTCCGAACTCTAACATGGAGCTGAGCTATTAACTAGATGGCGCTGTAAGCAAACACAAAACTCTTGGAGGAGAAATGCTATCTATGTTGCAGTCTATCAACTGATCTCGTGGCTTAGTGGTAGGACATGGTCCGAACTCTAACATGGAGCTGAGCTGTTAACTAGATGCCGCTGTAAGCAAACACAAAACTCTTGGAAGGGAAATGCTATCTATGTTGCAGTCTATCAACTGCTCTCGTGACTTAGGTTTCAGACATGGCCCGAACTGTAACATGGAGCTGAGCTATTAGCTAGATGGCGCTGTAAGCAAACACAAAACTCTTGGAAGAGAAATGTTATCAATGTTGCAGTCTATCAACAGCTCTCGTGACTTGGTGGCAAGACATGGTCCGAACTCTAACATGGAGCTGAGCTATTAACTAGTTGGCGCTGCAAGCAAACACAAAACACTTGGAGGAGGAATGCTATCAATGTTGCAGTCTATCAACTGCTCTCATGACTTGGTGGTAAGACATGGTCCGAACTCTAACATGGAGCTGAGCTATTAACTAGATGGCGCTGCAAGCAAACACAAAACACTTGGAAGAGAAATGCTATCAATGATGCAGTCTATCAACTGCTGTCGTGACTTATTGGTAAGACACGGTCCGATCTCTAACATGGAGCTGAGCTATTAACTAGATGGCGCTGCAAGCAAACACAAAACACTTGGAAGAGAAATGCTATCAATGTTGCAGTCTATCAACTGCTCTCGTGACTTGGTGGTAAGACATGGTCCGATCTCTAACATGGAGCTGATCTATTAACTAGATGGTGCTGTAAGCAAACACAAAACTCTTGGAGGAGAAATGCTATCTATGTTGCAGTCTATCAACTGATCTCGTTGCTTAGTGGTAGGACATGGTCGGAACTCTAACATGGAGCTGAGCTGTTAACTAGATGCCGCTGTAAGCAAACACAAAACTCTTGGAAGAGAAATGCTATCTATGTTGCAGTCTATCAACTGCTCTCGTGACTTAGGTTTCAGACATGGCCCGAACTGTAACATGGAGCTGAGCTATTAGCTAGATGGCGCTGTAAGCAAACACAAAACTCTTGGAAGAGAAATGCTATCAATGTTGCAGTCTATCAACAGCTCTCGTGCCTTAGTGGTAGACATGGCCCGATCTCTAACATGGAGCTGAGCTATTAACTAGATGGCGCTGTAAGCAAACACAAAACTCTTGGAAGAGAAATGCTATGTTGCAGTCTATCAACTGCTCTCGTGACTTAGTGTAAGACATGGTCCGAACTCTAACATGGAGCTGAGCTATTAACTAGATGGCGCTGTAAGCAAACACAAAACTCTTGGAAGAGAAATGCTATCTATGTTGCAGTCTGTCAACTGCTCTCGTGACTTAGTGTAAGACATGGTCCGAACTCCAACATGGAGCAGAGCTATTAACTAGATGGCGCTGTAAGCAAACACAAAACACTTGGAAGAGAAATGCTATCAATGTTGCAGTCTATCAACTGCTCTCGTGACTTGGTGGTAAGACATGGTCCGATCTCTAACATGGAGCTGAGCTATTAACTAGATGGCGCTGTAAGCAAACCCAAAACTCTTGGAGGAGAAATGCTATCTATGTTGCAGTCTATCAACTGATCTCGTGGCTTAGTGTAAGACATGGTCCGAACTCTAACATGGAGCTGAGCTATTAACTAGATGGGGCTGTAAGGAAACACAAAACTCTTGGAAGAGAAATGCTATCTATGTTGCAGTCTATCAACTGCTCTCGTGACTTAGTGGTAAAGTCTGTTTGGTTAAAGCATGTGCACGTCGGCTTCTGCTTTTGACGAACACTTATAATCGTGTTACAACCCCCGACCCTCCTTCTCCCAGACCGTTCTGCTAGGTTGCCACCTTTCTCGGTACGTCATGGGTATCGTACGAGTTTTCGTCTAAATAAATAATCTTATGTCCATGACTGCAAAACTTCCTTAGTTTTGACATATATATACATATACAGGTCTACTGGATTCCATAATAACCCTTATCTTATTCAAAGTGCAGTATTTGAAACCCAGCTCCTTTAGGAGACCGCGCAAAGTGAAGCGCCCATAAGGAAAATCACAAATTTCTTGCAAATGTGCAACCAATTCGTCTAAGGTGGGCGCTCTCCTTTTTGCATAGAATCTATAAATTTCTCGACGAATTAAATAGCACATGAAATTTTCTACTTTAGAGAAACGTTTCCTTTCGTTTTCACACTTGATCGGCGTCCTTGGTATTCCTTTCGTCACAATATTTCTCACTGCACTTCTGTGCATATCCAGAAATTATCAGGTTCATTGCATGACCCCTTACCAAGATTATTTGTCAGCACATATTTATATGTTTAAAACAAGCGCTTGAATTTGCTTAGAAACAGTTCCCGTTATAACTTTGTTATTTTTTAGGTTTTTCCAGTAATATAATTCGGCCCAGTTATTCACACTGTCTTCACTTTGATTATTTATATCTACATCATTTGCATTTACCACTGCATTTTCCTCCTACGGTCTCCACACTGTGACACACAACGAATTTCTGCACGTAATGAAACAGATCAACTAGAAGTTGGAACTTTGGCAACTGAGACTCCACGTGGACTAGACATGCGTCTGTCACTTCGAGAAAATCAGGTTTGCTATTGGTCCTCAACGACAGTGTTCCATTTCTGAAGTGTGGAGATAGATTTATGACGGTCATTAGTGGGACGGCGGCTCAGGATCCTTTGACTCGGAACTGCACATGCGTTGAGTAAACGGACTTTAAGAGCTGGTCCGAACTCTAACATGGACCTGAGCTATTAACTAGATGGCGCTGTAAGCAAACACAAAACTCTTGGAAGGGAAATGCTATCTATGTTGCAGTCTATCACCTGCTCTCGTGACTTAGTGGTAGACATGGCCCGATCTCTAACATGGAGCTGAGCTATTAACTAGATAGTGCTGTAAGCAAACACAAAACTCTTAAAAGAGAAATGCTATCTATGTTGCAGTCTATCACCTGCTCTCGTGACTTAGTGGTAGACATGGCCCGATCTCTAACATGGACCTGAGCTATTAACTAGATGGCGCTGTAAGCAAACACAAAACTCTTGGAAGAGAAATGCTATCTATGTTGCAGTCTATCACCTGCTCTCGTGACTTAGTGGTAGACATGGCCCGATCTCTAACATGGAGCTGAGCTATTAACTAGATGGCGCTGTAAGCAAACACAAAACTCTTGGAAGAGAAATGCTATCAATGTTGGAGTCTATCAACTGCTCTCGTGACATAGTGGTAGACATGGCCCGATCTCTAACATGGAGCTGAGCTATTAACTAGATGGCGCTGTAAGCAAACACAAAACTCTTGGAAGAGAAATGCTATCTATGTTGCAGTCTATCACCTGCTCTCGTGACTTAGTGGTAGACATGGCCCGATCTCTAACATGGAGCTGAGCTATTAACTAGATGGCGCTGTAAGCAAACACAAAAGTCTTGGAAGAGAAATGCTATCAATGTTGCAGTCTATCAACTGCTCTCGTGACATAGTGGAAGACATGGTCCTATCTCTAACATGGAGCTGAGCTATTAACTAGATGGCGCTGTAAGCAAACGCAAAACTCTTGGAAGGGAAATGCTGTCTATGCTGCAGTCTAGCAACTGCTCTCGTGACTTAGTGGTAAGACACTGTCCGAACTCTAACATGGAGCTGAGCTATTAACTAGATGTCGCTGCAAGCAAACACAAAACTCTTGGAAGGGAAATGCTATCAATGTTGCAGTCTATAAACTGCTCCCGTGACTTAGTGGTAAGACATGGTCCGATCTCTAACATGGAGCTGAGCTATTAACTAGATGGCGCTGCAAGCAAACACAAAACACTTGGAAGAGAAATGCTATCAATGTTGCAGTCTATCAACTGCTCTCGTGACTTGGTGGTAAGATACGGTCCGAACTCTAACATGGAGCTGAGCTATAAACTAGATGGCGCTGCAAGCAAACACAAAACACTTGGAAGAGAAATGCTATCTATGTTGCAGTCTATCAACTGCTCCCGTGACTTAGTGGTAAGACATGGTGCGATCTCTAACATGGAGCTGAGCTATTAACTAGATGGCGCTGCAAGCAAACACAAAACACTTGGAAGAGAAATGCTATCAATGTTGCAGTCTATCAACTGCTCTCGTGACTTGGTGGTAAGATATGGTCCGAACTCTAACATGGAGCTGAGCTATAAACTAGATGGCGCTGCAAGCCAACACAAAACACTTGGAAGAGAAATGCTATCAATGTTGCAGTCTATCAACTGCTCTCGTGACTTGGTGGTAAAACATGGTCCGATCTCTAACATGGAGCTGATCTATTAACTAGATGGCGCTGTAAGCAAACACAAAACTCTTGGAGGAGAAATGCTATCTATGTTGCAGTCTATCAACTGATCTCGTGGCTTAGTGGTAGGACATGGTCCGAACTCTAACATGAAGCTGAGCTGTTAACTAGATGCCGCTGTAAGCAAACACAAAACACTTGGAAAAGAAATGCTATCAATGTTGCAGTCTATCAACTGCTCTCGTGACTTGGTGGTAAAACATGGTCCGATCTCTAACATGGAGCTGATCTATTAACTAGATGCCGCTGTAAGCAAACACAAAACTCTTGGAAGAGAAATGCTATCTATGTTGCAGTCTATCAACTGCTCTCGTGACTTAGGTTTCAGACATGGCCCGAACTGTAACATGGAGCTGAGCTATTAGCTAGATGGCGCTGTAAGCAAACACAAAACTCTTGGAAGAGAAATGCTATCAATGTTGCAGTCTATCAACAGCTCTCGTGCCTTAGTGGTAGACATGGCCCGATCTCTAACATGGAGCTGAGCTATTAACTAGATGGCGCTGTAAGCAAACACAAAACTCTTGGAAGAGAAATGCTATGTTGCAGTCTATCAACTGCTCTCGTGACTTAGTGTAAGACATGGTCCGAACTCTAACATGGAGCTGAGCTATTAACTAGATGGCGCTGTAAGCAAACACAAAACTCTTGGAAGAGAAATGCTATCTATGTTGCAGTCTGTCAACTGCTCTCGTGACTTAGTGTAAGACATGGTCCGAACTCCAACATGGAGCAGAGCTATTAACTAGATGGCGCTGTAAGCAAACACAAAACACTTGGAAGAGAAATGCTATCTATGTTGCAGTCTATCAACTGATCTCGTGGCTTAGTGTAAGACATGGTCCGAACTCTAACATGGAGCTGAGCTATTAACTAGATGGGGCTGTAAGGAAACACAAAACTCTTGGAAGGGAAATGCTATCTATGTTGTAGTATATCAACTGCTCTCGTGACTTAGTGGTAAAGTCTGTTTAGTTAAAGCATGTGCACGTCGGCTTCTGCCTTTGACGAACACTTATAATCGTGTTACAACCCCCGACCCTCCTTCTCCCAGACCGTTCTGCTAGGTTGCCAACTTTCTCGGTACGTCATGGGTATCGTACGAGTTTTCGTCTATATAAATAATCTTATGTCCATTACTGCAAAACTTCCTTAGTTTTGACATATATATATATATATATATATATATATATATATATATATATATATATATACATATACAAGTCTACTGGATTCCATAATAACCCTTATCTTATTCAAAGTGCAGTATTTGAAACCCAGCCTCTTTAGGAGACCGCGCAAAGTGAAGCGCCCATAAGGAAAATCACAAATTTCTTGCAAATGTGCAACCAATTCGTCTAAGGTGGGCGCTCTTCTTTTTGCATAGAATCTATAAATTTCTCGACGAATTAAATAGCACATGAAATTTTCTACTTTAGAGAAACGTTTCCTTTCGTTTTCACACTTGATCGGCGTCCTTGGTATTCCTTTCGTCACAATATTTCTCACTGCACTTCTGTGCATATCCAGAAATTATCAGGTTCATTGCATGACCCCTTACCAAGATTATTTGTCAGCACATATTTATATGTTTAAAACAAGCGCTTGAATTTGCTTAGAAACAGTTCCCGTTATAACTTTGTTATTTTTTAGGTTTTTCCAGTAATATAATTCGGCCCAGTTTTTCACACTGTCTTCAGTTTGATTATTTATATCTACATCATTTGCATTTACCACTGCATTTTCCTCCTACGGTCTCCACACTGTGACACACAACGAATTTCTGCACGTAATGAAACAGATCAACTAGAAGTTGGAACTTTGGCAACTGAGACTCCACGTGGACTAGACATGCGTCTGTCACTTCGAGAAAATCAGGTTTGCTATTGGTCCTCAACGACAGTGTTCCATTTCTGAAGTGTGGAGATAGATTTATGACGGTCATTAGTGGGACGGCGGCTCAGGTTCCTTTGACTCGGAACTGCACATGCGTTGAGTAAACGGACTTTAAGAGCTGGTCCGAACTCTAACATGGAGCTGAGCTATTAACTAGATGGCGCTGTAAGCAAACACAAAACTCTTGGAAGGGAAATGCTATCTATGTTGCAGTCTATCACCTGTTCTCGTGACTTAGTGGTAGACATGGCCCGATCTCTAACATGGAGCTAAGCTATTAACTAGATAGTGCTGTAAGCAAACACAAAACTCTTAAAAGAGAAATGCTATCTATGTTGCAGTCTATCACTTGCTCTCGTGATTTAGTGGTAGACATGGCCCGATCTCTAACATGGAGCTGAGCTATTAACTAGATGGCGCTGTAAGCAAACACAAAACTCTTGGAAGAGAAATGCTATCTATGTTGCAGTCTATCACCTGCTCTCGTGACTTAGTGGTAAAGCATGGTCCGATCTCTAACATGGAGCTGAGCTATTAACTAGATGGCGCTGTAAGCAAACACAAAACTCTTGGAAGAGAAATGCTATCTATGTTGCAGTCTATCACCTGCTCTCGTGACTTAGTGGTAGACATGGCCCGATCTCTAACATGGAGCTGAGCTATTAACTAGATGGCACTGTAAGCAAACAAAAAGCTCTTGGAAGAGAAATGCTATCAATGTTGCAGTCTATCAACTGCTCTCGTGACATAGTGGAAGACATGGTCCTATCTGTAACATGGAGCCGAGCTATTAACTAGATGGCGCTGTAAGCAAACGCAAAACTCTTGGAAGGGAAATGCTGTCTATGCTGCAGTCTAGCAACTGCTCTCGTGACTTAGTGGTAAGACACTGTCCGAACTCTAACATGGAGCTGAGCTATTAACTAGATGGCGCTGCAAGCAAACACAAAACTCTTGGAAGAGAAATGCTATCAATGTTGCAGTCTATCAACTGCTCTCGTGACTTGGTGGTAAGATACGGTCCGAACTCTAACATGGAGCTGAGCTATAAACTAGATGGCGCTGCAAGCAAACACAAAACACTTGGAAGAGAAATGCTATCTATGTTGCAGTCTATCAACTGCTCCCGTGACTTAGTGGTAAGACATGGTGCGATCTCTAACATGGAGCTGAGCTATTAACTAGATGGCGCTGCAAGCAAACACAAAACACTTGGAAGAGAAATGCTATCAATGTTGCAGTCTATCAACTGCTCTCGTGACTTGGTGGTAAGATATGGTCCGAACTCTAACATGGAGCTGAGCTATAAACTAGATGGCGCTGCAAGCCAACACAAAACACTTGGAAGAGAAATGCTATCAATGTTGCAGTCTATCAACTGCTCTCGTGACTTGGTGGTAAAACATGGTCCGATCTCTAACATGGAGCTGATCTATTAACTAGATGGCGCTGTAAGCAAACACAAAACTCTTGGAGGAGAAATGCTATCTATGTTGCAGTCTATCAACTGATCTCGTGGCTTAGTGGTAGGACATGGTCCGAACTCTAACATGAAGCTGAGCTGTTAACTAGATGCCGCTGTAAGCAAACACAAAACACTTGGAAAAGAAATGCTATCAATGTTGCAGTCTATCAACTGCTCTCGTGACTTGGTGGTAAAACATGGTCCGATCTCTAACATGGAGCTGATCTATTAACTAGATGCCGCTGTAAGCAAACACAAAACTCTTGGAAGAGAAATGCTATCTATGTTGCAGTCTATCAACTGCTCTCGTGACTTAGGTTTCAGACATGGCCCGAACTGTAACATGGAGCTGAGCTATTAGCTAGATGGCGCTGTAAGCAAACACAAAACTCTTGGAAGAGAAATGCTATCAATGTTGGAGTCTATCAACAGCTCTCGTGCCTTAGTGGTAGACATGGCCCGATCTCTAACATGGAGCTGAGCTATTAACTAGATGGCGCTGTAAGCAAACACAAAACTCTTGGAAGAGAAATGCTATGTTGCAGTCTATCAACTGCTCTCGTGACTTAGTGTAAGACATGGTCCGAACTCTAACATGGAGCTGAGCTATTAACTAGATGGCGCTGTAAGCAAACACAAAACTCTTGGAAGAGAAATGCTATCTATGTTGCAGTCTGTCAACTGCTCTCGTGACTTAGTGTAAGACATGGTCCGAACTCCAACATGGAGCAGAGCTATTAACTAGATGGCGCTGTAAGCAAACACAAAACACTTGGAAGAGAAATGCTATCTATGTTGCAGTCTATCAACTGATCTCGTGGCTTAGTGTAAGACATGGTCCGAACTCTAACATGGAGCTGAGCTATTAACTAGATGGGGCTGTAAGGAAACACAAAACTCTTGGAAGGGAAATGCTATCTATGTTGTAGTATATCAACTGCTCTCGTGACTTAGTGGTAAAGTCTGTTTAGTTAAAGCATGTGCACGTCGGCTTCTGCCTTTGACGAACACTTATAATCGTGTTACAACCCCCGACCCTCCTTCTCCCAGACCGTTCTGCTAGGTTGCCAACTTTCTCGGTACGTCATGGGTATCGTACGAGTTTTCGTCTATATAAATAATCTTATGTCCATTACTGCAAAACTTCCTTAGTTTTGACATATATATATATATATATATATATATATATATATATATATATATATATATATATATATATATATATACATATACAAGTCTACTGGATTCCATAATAACCCTTATCTTATTCAAAGTGCAGTATTTGAAACCCAGCTCCTTTAGGAGACCGCGCAAAGTGAAGCGCCCATAAGGAAAATCACAAATTTCTTGCAAATGTGCAACCAATTCGTCTAAGGTGGGCGCTCTTCTTTTTGCATAGAATCTATAAATTTCTCGACGAATTAAATAGCACATGAAATTTTCTACTTTAGAGAAACGTTTCCTTTCGTTTTCACACTTGATCGGCGTCCTTGGTATTCCTTTCGTCACAATATTTCTCACTGCACTTCTGTGCATATCCAGAAATTATCAGGTTCATTGCATGACCCCTTACCAAGATTATTTGTCAGCACATATTTATATGTTTAAAACAAGCGCTTGAATTTGCTTAGAAACAGTTCCCGTTATAACTTTGTTATTTTTTAGGTTTTTCCAGTAATATAATTCGGCCCAGTTTTTCACACTGTCTTCAGTTTGATTATTTATATCTACATCATTTGCATTTACCACTGCATTTTCCTCCTACGGTCTCCACACTGTGACACACAACGAATTTCTGCACGTAATGAAACAGATCAACTAGAAGTTGGAACTTTGGCAACTGAGACTCCACGTGGACTAGACATGCGTCTGTCACTTCGAGAAAATCAGGTTTGCTATTGGTCCTCAACGACAGTGTTCCATTTCTGAAGTGTGGAGATAGATTTATGACGGTCATTAGTGGGACGGCGGCTCAGGTTCCTTTGACTCGGAACTGCACATGCGTTGAGTAAACGGACTTTAAGAGCTGGTCCGAACTCTAACATGGAGCTGAGCTATTAACTAGATGGCGCTGTAAGCAAACACAAAACTCTTGGAAGGGAAATGCTATCTATGTTGCAGTCTATCACCTGTTCTCGTGACTTAGTGGTAGACATGGCCCGATCTCTAACATGGAGCTAAGCTATTAACTAGATAGTGCTGTAAGCAAACACAAAACTCTTAAAAGAGAAATGCTATCTATGTTGCAGTCTATCACTTGCTCTCGTGATTTAGTGGTAGACATGGCCCGATCTCTAACATGGAGCTGAGCTATTAACTAGATGGCGCTGTAAGCAAACACAAAACTCTTGGAAGAGAAATGCTATCTATGTTGCAGTCTATCACCTGCTCTCGTGACTTAGTGGTAAAGCATGGTCCGATCTCTAACATGGAGCTGAGCTATTAACTAGATGGCGCTGTAAGCAAACACAAAACTCTTGGAAGAGAAATGCTATCTATGTTGCAGTCTATCACCTGCTCTCGTGACTTAGTGGTAGACATGGCCCGATCTCTAACATGGAGCTGAGCTATTAACTAGATGGCACTGTAAGCAAACAAAAAGCTCTTGGAAGAGAAATGCTATCAATGTTGCAGTCTATCAACTGCTCTCGTGACATAGTGGAAGACATGGTCCTATCTGTAACATGGAGCCGAGCTATTAACTAGATGGCGCTGTAAGCAAACGCAAAACTCTTGGAAGGGAAATGCTGTCTATGCTGCAGTCTAGCAACTGCTCTCGTGACTTAGTGGTAAGACACTGTCCGAACTCTAACATGGAGCTGAGCTATTAACTAGATGGCGCTGCAAGCAAACACAAAACTCTTGGAAGAGAAATGCTATCAATGTTGCAGTCTATCAACTGCTCTCGTGACTTGGTGGTAAGACATGGTCCGAACTCTAACATGGAGCTGAGCTATTAACTAGATGGCGCTGCAAGCAAACACAAAACACTTGGAAGAGAAATGCTATCTATGTTGCAGTCTATCAACTGCTCCCGTGACTTAGTGGTAAGACATGGTCCGATCTCTAACATGGAGCTTAGCTATTAACTAGATGGCGCTGCAAGCAAACACAAAACACTTGGAAGAGAAATGCTATCAATGTTGCAGTCTATCAACTGCTCTCGTGACTTGGTGGTAAGATACGGTCCGAACTCTAACATGGAGCTGAGCTATAAACTAGATGGCGCTGCAAGCAAACACAAAACACTTGGAAGAGAAATGCTATCTATGTTGCAGTCTATCAACTGCTCCCGTGACTTAGTGGTACGACATGGTCCGATCTCTAACATGGAGCTGAGCTATTAACTAGATGGCGCTGCAAGCAAACACAAAACACTTGGAAGAGAAATGCTATCAATGTTTCAGTCTATCAACTGCTCTCGTGACTTGGTGGTAAGATATGGTCCGAACTCTAACATGGAGCTGAGCTATAAACTAGATGGCGCTGCAAGCCAACACAAAACACTTGGAAGAGAATTGCTATCAATGTTGCAGTCTATCAACTGCTCTCGTGACTTGGTGGTAAGTCATGGTCCGATCTCTAACATGGAGCTGATCTATTAACTAGATGGCGCTGTAAGCAAACACAAAACTCTTGGAGGAGAAATGCTATCTATGTTGCAGTCTATCAACTGATCTCTTGGCTTAGTGGTAGGACATGGTCCGAACTCTAACATGAAGCTGAGCTGTTAACTAGATGCCGCTGTAAGCAAACACAAAACTCTTGGAAGAGAAAAGCTATCTATGTTGTAGTCTATCAACTGCTCTCGTGACTTAGTGGTCAGACATGGCCCGAACTCTAACATGGAGCTGAGCTATTAACTAGATGGCGCTGTAAGCAAACACAAAACTCTTGGAAGAGAAATGCTATCTATGTTGCAGTCTATCAACTGCTCTCGTGACTTAGTGGTAAGACACGGTCCGAACTGTAACATGGAGCTGAGCTATTAACTAGATGGCGCTGTAAGCAAACAAAAAACTCTTGGAACAGAAATGCTATCTATGTTGCAGTCTATCAATTGCTCTCGTGACTTAGTGGTAAGACACGGTCCGAACTGTAACATGGAGCTCAGCTATTATCTAGATGGCGCTGTAAGCAAACACAAAACTCTTGGAAGTGAAATGCTATGTTGCAGTCTATCAACTGCTCTCGTGACTTGTTGGAAAGACATGGTCCGATCTCTACCATGGAGCTGAGCTATTAACTAGATGGCGCTGCAAACAAACACAAAACACTTGGAAGAGAAATGCTATCAATGTTGCAGTCTATCAACTGCTATCGTGACTTGGTGGTAAGACATGGTCCGATCTGTAACACGGAGCTGAGCTATTAACTAGATGGCGCTGTAGGCAAACACAAAACTCTTGGAGGGGAAATGCTATCTATGTTGCAGTCTATCAACTGCTCTCGTGACTTGGTGGCAAGACATGGTCCGAACTCTAACATGGAGCTGAGCTATTAACTAGATGGCGCTGCAAGCAAACACAAAACACATGGAGGAGAAATGCTATCAATGTTGCAGTCTATCAACTGCTCTCGTGACTTGGTGGCAAGACATTGTCCGAACCCTAACATGGAGCTGAGCTATTAACTAGATGGCGCTGCAAGCAAACACAAAGCACTTGGAGGAGAAATGCTATCAATGTTGCAGTCTATCAACTGCTCTCGTGACTTGGTGGTAAGACATGGTCCGAACTCTAACATGGAGCTGAGCTATTAACTAGATGGCGCTGTAAGCAAACACAAAACTCTTGGAGGAGAAATGCTATCTATGTTGCAGTCTATCAACTGATCTCGTGGCTTAGTGGTAGGACATGGTCCGAACTCTAACATGGAGCTGAGCTCTTAACTAGATGCCGCTGTAAGCAAACACAAAACTCTTGGAAGGGAAATGCTATCTATGTTGCAGTCTATCAACTGCTCTCGTGACTTAGGTTTCAGACATGGCCCGAACTGTAACATGGAGCTGAGCTATTAGCTAGATGGCGCTGTAAGCAAACACAAAACTCTTGGAAGAGAAATGTTATCAATGTTGCAGTCTATCAACAGCTCTCGTGACTTGGTGGCAAGACATGGTCCGAACTCTAACATGGAGCTGAGCTATTAACTAGATGGCGCTGCAAGCAAACACAAAACACTTGGAGGAGGAATGCTATCAATGTTGCAGTCTATCAACTGCTCTCATGACTTGGTGGTAAGACATGGTCCGAACTCTAACATGGAGCTGAGCTATTAACTAGATGGCGCTGCAAGCAAACACAAAACACTTGGAAGAGAAATGCTATCAATGATGCAGTCTATCAACTGCTGTCGTGACTTATTGGTAAGACACGGTCCGATCTCTAACATGGAGCTGAGCTATTAACTAGATGGCGCTGCAAGCAAACACAAAACACTTGGAAGAGAAATGCTATCAATGTTGCAGTCTATCAACTGCTCTCGTGACTTGGTGGTAAGACATGGTCCGATCTCTAACATGGAGCTGATCTATTAACTAGATGGTGCTGTAAGCAAACACAAAACTCTTGGAGGAGAAATGCTATCTATGTTGCAGTCTATCAACTGATCTCGTTGCTTTGTGGTAGGACATGGTCGGAACTCTAACATGGAGCTGAGCTGTTAACTAGATGCCGCTGTAAGCAAAAACAAAACTCTTGGAAGAGAAATGCTATCTATGTTGCAGCCTATCAACTGCTCTCGTGACTTAGGTTTCAGACATGGCCCGAACTGTAACATGGAGCTGAGCTATTAGCTAGATGGCGCTGTAAGCAAACACAAAACTCTTGGAAGAGAAATGCTATCAATGTTGCAGTCTATCAACAGCTCTCGTGCCTTAGTGGTAGACATGGCCCGATCTCTAACATGGAGCTGAGCTATTAACTAGATGGCGCTGTAAGCAAACACAAAACTCTTGGAAGAGAAATGCTATGTTGCAGTCTATCAACTGCTCTCGTGACTTAGTGTAAGACATGGTCCGAACTCTAACATGGAGCTGAGCTATTAACTAGATGGCGCTGTAAGCAAACACAAAACTCTTGGAAGAGAAATGCTATCTATGTTGCAGTCTGTCAACTGCTCTCGTGACTTAGTGTAAGACATGGTCCGAACTCCAACATGGAGCAGAGCTATTAACTAGATGGCGCTGTAAGCAAACACAAAACACTTGGAAGAGAAATGCTATCAATGTTGCAGTCTATCAACTGCTCTCGTGACTTGGTGGTAAGACATGGTCCGATCTCTAACATGGAGCTGAGCTATTAACTAGATGGCGCTGTAAGCAAACCCAAAACTCTTGGAGGAGAAATGCTATCTATGTTGCAGTCTATCAACTGATCTCGTGGCTTAGTGTAAGACATGGTCCGAACTCTAACATGGAGCTGAGCTATTAACTAGATGGGGCTGTAAGGAAACACAAAACTCTTGGAAGAGAAATGCTATCTATGTTGCAGTCTATCAACTGCTCTCGTGACTTAGCGGTAAAGTCTGTTTGGTTAAAGCATGTGCACGTCGGCTTCTGCCTTTGACGAACACTTATAATCGTGTTACAACCCCCGACCCTCCTTCTCCCAGACCGTTCTGCTAGGTTGCCACCTTTCTCGGTACGTCATGGGTATCGTACGAGTTTTCGTCTAAATAAATAATCTTATGTCCATTACTGCAAAACTTCCTTAGTTTTGACATATATATACATATACAAGTCTACTGGATTCCATAATAACCCTTATCTTATTCAAAGTGCAGTATTTGAAACCCAGCTCCTTTAGGAGACCGCGCAAAGTGAAGCGCCCATAAGGAAAATCACAAATTTCTTGCAAATGTGCAACCAATTCGTCTAAGGTGGGCGCTCTCCTTTTTGCATAGAATCTATAAATTTCTCGACGAATTAAATAGCACATGAAATTTTCTACTTTAGAGAAACGTTTCCTTTCGTTTTCACACTTGATCGGCGTCCTTGGTATTCCTTTCGTCACAATATTTCTCACTGCACTTCTGTGCATATCCAGAAATTATCAGGTTCATTGCATGACCCCTTACCAAGATTATTTGTCAGCACATATTTATATGTTTAAAACAAGCGCTTGAATTTGCTTAGAAACAGTTCCCGTTATAACTTTGTTATTTTTTAGGTTTTTCCAGTAATATAATTCGGCCCAGTTATTCACACTGTCTTCACTTTGATTATTTATATCTACATCATTTGCATTTACCACTGCATTTTCCTCCTACGGTCTTCACACTGTGACACACAACGAATTTCTGCACGTAATGAAACAGATCAACTAGAAGTTGGAACTTTGGCAAATGAGACTCCACGTGGACTAGACATGCGTCTGTCACTTCGAGAAAATCAGGTTTGCTATTGGTCCTCAACGACAGTGTTCCATTTCTGAAGTGTGGAGATAGATTTATGACGGTCATTAGTGGGACGGCGGCTCAGGTTCCTTTGACTCGGAACTGCACATGCGTTGAGTAAACGGACTTTAAGAGCTGGTCCGAACTCTAACATGGAGCTGAGCTATTAACTAGATGGCGCTGTAAGCAAACACAAAACTCTTGGAAGGGAAATGCTATCTATGTTGCAGTCTATCACCTGCTCTCGTGACTTAGTGGTAGACATGGCCCGATCTCTAACATGGAGCTGAGCTATTAACTAGATAGTGCTGTAAGCAAACACAAAACTCTTAAAAGAGAAATGCTATCTATGTTGCAGTCTATCACCTGCTCTCGTGACTTAGTGGTAGACATGGCCCGATCTCTAACATGGACCTGAGCTATTAACTAGATGGCGCTGTAAGCAAACACAAAACTCTTGGAAGAGAAATGCTATCTATGTTGCAGTCTATCACCTGCTCTCGTGACTTAGTGGTAGACATGGCCCGATCTCTAACATGGAGCTGAGCTATTAACTAGATGGCGCTGTAAGCAAACACAAAACTCTTGGAAGAGAAATGCTATCAATGTTGGAGTCTATCAACTGCTCTCGTGACATAGTGGTAGACATGGCCCGATCTCTAACATGGAGCTGAGCTATTAACTAGATGGCGCTGTAAGCAAACACAAAACTCTTGGAAGAGAAATGCTATCTATGTTGCAGTCTATCACCTGCTCTCGTGACTTAGTGGTAGACATGGCCCGATCTCTAACATGGAGCTGAGCTATTAACTAGATGGCGCTGTAAGCAAACACAAAAGTCTTGGAAGAGAAATGCTATCAATGTTGCAGTCTATCAACTGCTCTCGTGACATAGTGGAAGACATGGTCCTATCTCTAACATGGAGCTGAGCTATTAACTAGATGGCGCTGTAAGCAAACGCAAAACTCTTGGAAGGGAAATGCTGTCTATGCTGCAGTCTAGCAACTGCTCTCGTGACTTAGTGGTAAGACACTGTCCGAACTCTAACATGGAGCTGAGCTATTAACTAGATGTCGCTGCAAGCAAACACAAAACTCTTGGAAGGGAAATGCTATCAATGTTGCAGTCTATCAACTGCTCTCGTGACTTGGTGGTAAGATATGGTCCGAACTCTAACATGGAGCTGAGCTATAAACTAGATGGCGCTGCAAGCCAACACAAAACACTTGGAAGAGAAATGCTATCAATGTTGCAGTCTATCAACTGCTCTCGTGACTTGGTGGTAAAACATGGTCCGATCTCTAACATGGAGCTGATCTATTAACTAGATGGCGCTGTAAGCAAACACAAAACTCTTGGAGGAGAAATGCTATCTATGTTGCAGTCTATCAACTGATCTCGTGGCTTAGTGGTAGGACATGGTCCGAACTCTAACATGAAGCTGAGCTGTTAACTAGATGCCGCTGTAAGCAAACACAAAACACTTGGAAAAGAAATGCTATCAATGTTGCAGTCTATCAACTGCTCTCGTGACTTGGTGGTAAAACATGGTCCGATCTCTAACATGGAGCTGATCTATTAACTAGATGCCGCTGTAAGCAAACACAAAACTCTTGGAAGAGAAATGCTATCTATGTTGCAGTCTATCAACTGCTCTCGTGACTTAGGTTTCAGACATGGCCCGAACTGTAACATGGAGCTGAGCTATTAGCTAGATGGCGCTGTAAGCAAACACAAAACTCTTGGAAGAGAAATGCTATCAATGTTGCAGTCTATCAACAGCTCTCGTGCCTTAGTGGTAGACATGGCCCGATCTCTAACATGGAGCTGAGCTATTAACTAGATGGCGCTGTAAGCAAACACAAAACTCTTGGAAGAGAAATGCTATGTTGCAGTCTATCAACTGCTCTCGTGACTTAGTGTAAGACATGGTCCGAACTCTAACATGGAGCTGAGCTATTAACTAGATGGCGCTGTAAGCAAACACAAAACTCTTGGAAGAGAAATGCTATCTATGTTGCAGTCTGTCAACTGCTCTCGTGACTTAGTGTAAGACATGGTCCGAACTCCAACATGGAGCAGAGCTATTAACTAGATGGCGCTGTAAGCAAACACAAAACACTTGGAAGAGAAATGCTATCAATGTTGCAGTCTATCAACTGCTCTCGTGACGTAGTGTAAGACACGGTCCGAACTCTAACATGGAGCTGAGCTATTAACTAGATGGCGCTGTAAGCAAACACAAAACTCTTGGAGGAGAAATGCTATCTATGTTGCAGTCTATCAACTGATCTCGTGGCTTAGTGTAAGACATGGTCCGAACTCTAACATGGAGCTGAGCTATTAACTAGATGGGGCTGTAAGGAAACACAAAACTCTTGGAAGAGAAATGCTATCTATGTTGTAGTATATCAACTGCTCTCGTGACTTAGTGGTAAAGTCTGTTTAGTTAAAGCATGTGCACGTCGGCTTCTGCCTTTGACGAACACTTATAATCGTGTTACAACCCCCGACCCTCCTTCTCCCAGACCGTTCTGCTAGGTTGCCAACTTTCTCGGTACGTCATGGGTATCGTACGAGTTTTCGTCTATATAAATAATCTTATGTCCATTACTGCAAAACTTCCTTAGTTTTGACATATATATATATATATATATATATATATATATATATATATATATACATATACAAGTCTACTGGATTCCATAATAACCCTTATCTTATTCAAAGTGCAGTATTTGAAACCCAGCTCCTTTAGGAGACCGCGCAAAGTGAAGCGCCCATAAGGAAAATCACAAATTTCTTGCAAATGTGCAACCAATTCGTCTAAGGTGGGCGCTCTTCTTTTTGCATAGAATCTATAAATTTCTCGACGAATTAAATAGCACATGAAATTTTCTACTTTAGAGAAACGTTTCCTTTCGTTTTCACACTTGATCGGCGTCCTTGGTATTCCTTTCGTCACAATATTTCTCACTGCACTTCTGTGCATATCCAGAACTTATCAGGTTCATTGCATGACCCCTTACCAAGATTATTTGTCAGCACATATTTATATGTTTAAAACAAGCGCTTGAATTTGCTTAGAAACAGTTCCCGTTATAACTTTGTTATTTTTTAGGTTTTTCCAGTAATATAATGCGGCCCAGTTTTTCACACTGTCTTCAGTTTGATTATTTATATCTACATCATTTGCATTTACCACTGCATTTTCCTCCTACGGTCTCCACACTGTGACACACAACGAATTTCTGCACGTAATGAAACAGATCAACTAGAAGTTGGAACTTTGGCAACTGAGACTCCACGTGGACTAGACATGCGTCTGTCACTTCGAGAAAATCAGGTTTGCTATTGGTCCTCAACGACAGTGTTCCATTTCTGAAGTGTGGAGATAGATTTATGACGGTCATTAGTGGGACGGCGGCTCAGGTTCCTTTGACTCGGAACTGCACATGCGTTGAGTAAACGGACTTTAAGAGCTGGTCCGAACTCTAACATGGAGCTGAGCTATTAACTAGATGGCGCTGTAAGCAAACACAAAACTCTTGGAAGGGAAATGCTATCTATGTTGCAGTCTATCACCTGTTCTCGTGACTTAGTGGTAGACATGGCCCGATCTCTAACATGGAGCTAAGCTATTAACTAGATAGTGCTGTAAGCAAACACAAAACTCTTAAAAGAGAAATGCTATCTATGTTGCAGTCTATCACTTGCTCTCGTGATTTAGTGGTAGACATGGCCCGATCTCTAACATGGAGCTGAGCTATTAACTTGATTGGCGCTGTAAGCAAACACAAAACTCTTGGAAGAGAAATGCTATCTATGTTGCAGTCTATCACCTGCTCTCGTGACTTAGTGGTAAAGCATGGTCCGATCTCTAACATGGAGCTGAGCTATTAACTAGATGGCGCTGTAAGCAAACACAAAACTCTTGGAAGAGAAATGCTATCTATGTTGCAGTCTATCACCTGCTCTCGTGACTTAGTGGTAGACATGGCCCGATCTCTAACATGGAGCTGAGCTATTAACTAGATGGCACTGTAAGCAAACAAAAAGCTCTTGGAAGAGAAATGCTATCAATGTTGCAGTCTATCAACTGCTCTCGTGACATAGTGGAAGACATGGTCCTATCTGTAACATGGAGCCGAGCTATTAACTAGATGGCGCTGTAAGCAAACGCAAAACTCTTGGAAGGGAAATGCTGTCTATGCTGCAGTCTAGCAACTGCTCTCGTGACTTAGTGGTAAGACACTGTCCGAACTCTAACATGGAGCTGAGCTATTAACTAGATGGCGCTGCAAGCAAACACAAAACTCTTGGAAGAGAAATGCTATCTATGTTGCAGTCTATCAACTGCTCTCGTGACTTGGTGGTAAGACATGGTCCGAACTCTAACATGGAGCTGAGCTATTAACTAGATGGCGCTGCAAGCAAACACAAAACACTTGGAAGAGAAATGCTATCTATGTTGCAGTCTATCAACTGCTCCCGTGACTTAGTGGTAAGACATGGTCCGATCTCTAACATGGAGCTTAGCTATTAACTAGATGGCGCTGCAAGCAAACACAAAACACTTGGAAGAGAAATGCTATCAATGTTGCAGTCTATCAACTGCTCTCGTGACTTGGTGGTAAGATACGGTCCGAACTCTAACATGGAGCTGAGCTATAAACTAGATGGCGCTGCAAGCAAACACAAAACACTTGGAAGAGAAATGCTATCTATGTTGCAGTCTATCAACTGCTCCCGTGACTTAGTGGTAAGACATGGTCCGATCTCTAACATGGAGCTGAGCTATTAACTAGATGGCGCTGCAAGCAAACACAAAACACTTGGAAGAGAAATGCTATCAATGTTGCAGTCTATCAACTGCTCTCGTGACTTGGTGGTAAGATATGGTCCGAACTCTAACATGGAGCTGAGCTATAAACTAGATGGCGCTGCAAGCCAACACAAAACACTTGGAAGAGAATTTCTATCAATGTTGCAGTCTATCAACTGCTCTCGTGACTTGGTGGTAAGTCATGGTCCGATCTCTAACATGGAGCTGATCTATTAACTAGATGGCGCTGTAAGCAAACACAAAACTCTTGGAGGAGAAATGCTATCTATGTTGCAGTCTATCAACTGATCTCTTGGCTTAGTGGTAGGACATGGTCCGAACTCTAACATGAAGCTGAGCTGTTAACTAGATGCCGCTGTAAGCAAACACAAAACTCTTGGAAGAGAAAAGCTATCTATGTTGTAGTCTATCAACTGCTCTCGTGACTTAGTGGTCAGACATGGCCCGAACTCTAACATGGAGCTGAGCTATTAACTAGATGGCGCTGTAAGCAAACACAAAACTCTTGGAAGAGAAATGCTATCTATGTTGCAGTCTATCAACTGCTCTCGTGACTTAGTGGTAAGACACGGTCCGAACTGTAACATGGAGCTGAGCTATTAACTAGATGGCGCTGTAAGCAAACACAAAACTCTTGGAAGAGAAATGCTATCTATGTTGCAGTCTATCAACTGCTCTCGTGACTTGGTGGTAAGACATGGTCCGAACTCTAACATGGAGCTGAGCTATTAACTAGATGGCGCTGTAAGCAAACACGAAACTCTTTAAGAGAAATGCTATCAATGTTGCAGTCTATCAACTGCTCTCGTGACTTAGTGGTAGACATGGCCCGATTTCTAACATGGAGCTGAGCTATTAACTAGATGGCGCTGTAAGCAAACACAAAACTCTTGGAAGAGAAATGCTATGTTGCAGTCTATCAACTGCTCTCGTGACTTAGTGTAAGACATGGTCGGATCTCTAACATGGAGCTC
Organism: Mantis religiosa; assembly: GCA_030765055.1. Taxonomy (NCBI): domain Eukaryota; kingdom Metazoa; phylum Arthropoda; class Insecta; order Mantodea; family Mantidae; genus Mantis; species Mantis religiosa. Next base: position 201,514,380 of record CM060948.1, on the reverse strand, counting down.
AGCTATTAACTAGATGGCGCTGTAAGCAAACACAAAACCCTTGGAAGAGAAATGCTATCTATGTTGCAGTCTATCAACTGCTCTCGTGACTTGGTGGTAAAACATGGTCCGATCTCTAACATGGAGCTGAGCTATTAACTAGATGGCGCTGCAAGCAAACACAAAACACTTGGAAGAGAAATGCTATCAATGTTGCAGTCTATCACCTGCTCTCGTGACTTAGTGGTAGACATGGCCCGATCTCTAACAAGGAGCAGAGCTATTAACTAGATGGCGCTGTAAGCAAACACAAAACTCTTGGAAGAGAAATGCTATCTATGTTGCAGTCTATCACCTGCTCTCGTGACTTAGTGGTAGACATGGCCCGATCTCTAACATGGAGCTGACCTATTAACTAGATGGCGCTGTAAGCAAATACAAAACACTTGGAAGAGAAATGCTATCTATGTTGCAGTCTATCAACTGCTCCCGTGACTTAGTGTTAAGACATGGTCCGATCTCTAACATGGAGCTGAGCTATTAACTAGATGGCGCTGCAAGCAAACACAAAACACTTGGAAGAGAAATGCTATCAATGTTGCAGTCTATCAACTGCTCTCGTGACTTGGTGGTAAGACATGGTCCGAACTCTAACATGGAGCTGAGCTATTAACTAGATGGCGCTGCAAGCAAACACAAAACACTTGGAAGAGAAATGCTATCAATGTTGCAGTCTATCAACTGCTCTCGTGACTTGGTGGTAAGACATGGTCCGATCTCTAACATGGAGCTGAGCTATTAACTAGATGGCGCTGCAAGCAAACACAAATCACTTGGAAGAGGAATGCTATCAATGTTGCAGTCTATCATCTGCTCTGGTGACTTAGTGGTAAGACACTGTCCGAACTGTAACATGGAGCTGAGCTATTAACTAGATGGCGCTGTAAGCAAACACAAAACTCTTGGAGGAGAAATGCTATGTTGCAGTCTATCAACTGCTCTCGTGACTTGGTGGTAAGACACTGTCCGAACTGTAACATGGAGCTGAGCTATTAAATTGATGGCGCTGTAAGCAAACACAAAACTCTTGGAAGAGAAATGCTATGTTGCAGTCTATCAACTGCTCTCGTGACTTGGTGGTAAGACACTGTCCGAACTGTAACATGGAGCTGAGCTATTAACTAGATGGCGCTGTAAGCCAACACAAAACTCTTGGAGGAGAAATGCTATCTATGTTGCAGTCTATCAACTGATCTCCTGGCTTAGTAGTAAGACATGGTCCGATCTCTAACATGGAGCTGAGCTATTAACTAGATGGCGCTGTAAGCAAACACAAAACTTTTGGTGGAGAAATGCTATCTATGTTGCAGTCTATCAACTGCTCTCGTGACTTAGTGGTAAGACATGGTCCGAACTCTAACATGGAGCTGAGCTATTAACTAGATGGCGCTGTAAGCAAACACAAAACTCTTGGAAGAGAAATGCTATCTATGTTGCAGTCTATCAACTGCTCTCGTGACTTAGTGGTAAGACACGGTCCGAACTGTAACATGGAGCTGAGCTATTAACTAGATGGTGCTGTAAGCAAACACAAAACTCTTGGAAGTGAAATGCTATCAATGTTGCAGTCTATCAACTGCTCTCGTGACTTGGTGGTAACACATGGTCCGATCTCTAACATGGAGCTGATCTATTAACTAGATGGAGCTGTAAGCAAACACAAAACTTTTGGAGGAGAAATGCTATCTATGTTGCAGTCTATCAACTGATCTCGTGGCTTAGTGGTAGGACATGGTCCGAACTCTAACATGGAGCTGAGCTGTTAACTAGATGCCGCTGTAAGCAAACACAAAACTCTTGGAAGAGAAATGCTATCTATATTGCAGTGTATCAACTGCTCTCGTGACTTAGTGGTCAGACATGGCCCGAACTCTAACATGGAGCTGAGCTATTAAGTAGATGGCGCTGTAAGCAAACACAAAACACTTGGAAGAGAAATGCTATCTATGTTGCAGTCTATCAACTGCTCTCGTGACTTAGTGGTAAGACACGGTCCGAACTGTAACATGGAGCTGAGCTATTAACTAGATGGCGCTTTAAGCAAACGCAAAACTCTTGGAAGGGAAATGCTATCTATTTTGCAGTCTAGCAACTGCTCTCGTGACTTAGTGGTAAGACACTGTCCAACCTCTAACATGGAGCTGAGCTATTAACTAGATGGCGCTGCAAGCAAACACAAAACTCTTGGAAGAGAAATGCTATCTATGTTGCAGTCTATCAACTGCTCTCGTGACTTGGTGGTAAGACATGGTCCGATCTCTAACATGGAGCTGAGCTATTAACTAGATGGCGCTGCAAGCAAACACAAAACCCTTGGAAGAGAAATGCTATCAATGTTGCAGTCTATCAACTGCTCCCGTGACTTAGTGGTAAGACATGGTCCGATCTCTAACATGGAGCTGAGCTATTAACTAGATGGCGCTTCAAGCAAACACAAAACTCTTGGAAGAGAAATGCTATCTATGTTGCAGTCTATCAACTGCTCTCGTGACTTGGTGGTAAGACATGGTCCGATCTTTAACATGGAGCTGAGCTATTAACTAGATGGCGTTGCAAGGAAACACAAAACACTTGGAAGAGAAATGCTATCAATGTTGCAGTCTATCAACTGCATTCGTGACTTATTGGTAAGACACGGTCCGATCTCTAACATGGAGCTGAGCTATTGACTAGATGGCGCTGCAAGCAAACTCAAAACACTTGGAAGAGAAATGCTATCAATGTTGCAGTCTATCAACTGCTGTCGTGACTTATTGGTAAGACACGGTCCGATTTCTAACATGGAGCTGAGCTATTAACTAGATGGCGCTGTAGGCAAACGCAAAACTCTTGGAAGAGAAATGCTATCTATGTTGCAGTCTATCAACTGCTCTAGTGACTTAGTGGTAAGACACTGTCCGAACTCTAACATGGAGCTGAGCTGTTAACTAGATGGCGCTGTAAGCAAACACAAAACTCTTGGAGGAGAAATGCTATCTATGTTGCACTCTATCAACTGATCCCGTGACTTTGTGGTAAGACATGGTCCGATCTCTAACACGGAGCTGAGCTATTAACTAGATGGCGCTGCAAGCAAACACAAAACACTTGGAAGAGAAATGCTATCAATGTTACAGTCTATCAACTGCTCTCGTGACTTGGTGGTAAGACATGGTCCGATCTCTAACATGGAGCTGAGCTATTAACTAGATGGCGCTGTAAGCAAACACAAAACTCTTGGAGGAGAAATGCTATCTATCTTGCAGTCTATCAACTGATCTCGTGGCTTAGTGGTAGGACATGGTCCGAACTCTAACATGGAGCTGAGCTATTAACTAGATGGCGCTGTAAGCAAACACAAAACTCTTGGAAGAGAAATGCTATGTTGCAGTCTATCAACTGCTCTGGTGACTTAGTGGTAAGACACTGTCCGAACTGTAACATGGAGCTGAGCTATTAGCTAGATGGCGCTGTAAGCAAACACAAAACTCTTGGAGGAGAAATGCTATGTTGCAGTCTATCAACTGCTCTCGTGACTTGGTGGTAAGACACTGTCCGAACTGTAACATGGAGCTGAGCTATTAACTAGATGGCGCTGTAAGCAAACACAAAACTCTTGGAAGAGAAATGCTATGTTGCAGTCTATCAACTGCTCTCGTGACTTGGTGGTAAGACACTGTCCGAACTGTAACATGGAGCTGAGCTATTAACTAAATGGCGCTGTAAGCCAACACAAAACTCTTGGAGGACAAATGCTATCTATGTTGCAGTCTATCAACTGCTCTCGTGACTTAGTGGTAAGACATGGTCCGAACTCTAACATGGAGCTGAGCTATTAACTAGATGGCGCTGTAAGCAAACACAAAACTCTTGGAAGAGAAATGCTATCTATGTTGCAGTCTATCAACTGCTCTCGTAACTTAGTGGCAAGACACGGTCCGAACTGTAACATGGAGCTAAGCTATTAACTAGATGGTGCTGTAAGCAAACACAAAACTCTTGGAAGAGAAATGCTATGTTGCAGTCTATCAACTGCTCTTGTCACTTAGTGGTAAGACACGGTCAGAACTCTAACATGGAGCTGAGCTATTAACTAGATGGCGCTGTAAGCAAACACAAAGCTCGTGGAAGAGAAATGCTATGTCGCGGCCTATCAACTGCTCTCGTGAATTATTGGTAGACATGGTCCGAACTCTAACATGGAGCTGAGCTATTAACTAGATGGCGCTGTAAGCAAACACAAAACTCTTGGAAGAGAAATGCTATCTATGTTGCAGTCCATCAACTGCTCTCATGACATAGTGGAACACATGGTCCGATTTCTAACATGGAGCTGAGCTATTAACTAGATGGCGCTGTAAGCAAACGCAAAACTCTTGGAAGAGAAATGCTATTTATGTTGCAGTCTAGCAACTGCTCTCGTGACTTAGTGGTAAGACACTGTCCGAACTCTAACATGGAGCTGAGCTGTTAACTAGATGGCGCTGTAAGCAAACACAAAACTCTTGGAGGAGAAATGCTATCTATGTTGCAGTCTATCAACTGCTCCCGGGACTTGGTGGTAAGACATGGTCCGATCTCTAACATGGAGCTGAGCTATTAATTAGATGGCGCTGCATGCAAACACAAAACACTTGGAAGAGAAATGCTATCAATGTTGCAGTCTATCAACTGCTCTCGTGACTTTGTGGTAAGACATGGTCCGATCTCTAACATGGAGCTGAGCTATTAACTAGATGGCGCTGCAAGCAAACACAAAAAACCCTTGGAAGAGAAATGCTATCAATGTTGCAGTCTATCAACTGCTCTCGTGACTTGGTGGTAAGACATGGTCCGATCTCTAACATGGAGCTTAGCTATTAACTAGATGGCGCTGCAAGCAAACACAAAACTCTTGGAAGAGAAATGCTATGTTGCAGTCTATCAACTGCTCTCGTGACTTAGTGGTAAAACACGGTCCGAACTGTAACATGGAGCTGAGCAATTAACTAGATGGCGCTGTAAGCAAACAAAAAACTCTTGGAAGAGAAATGCTATCTATGTTGCAGTCTATCAACTGCTCTCGTGACTTAGTGGTAAGACACGGTCTGAACTGTAACATGGAGCTGAGCTATTAACTAGATGGCGCTGTAAGCAAACACAAAACCCTTGGAAGTGAAATGCTATGTTGCAGTCTATCAACTGCTCTCGTGACTTGGTGGAAAGACATGGTCCGATCTCTAACATGGAGCTGAGCTATTAACTAGATAGCGCTGCAAACAAACACAAAAAACCCTTGGAAGAGAAATGCTATCAATGTTGCAGTCTATCAACTGCTATCGTGACTTGGTGGTAAGACATGGTCCGATCTGTAACACGGAGCTGAGCTATTAACTAGATGGCGCTGTAGGCAAACACAAAACTCTTGGAGGAGAAATGCTATATATGTTGCAGTCTATCAACTGCTCCCGTGACTTAGTGGTAAGACATGGTCCTATCTCTAACATGGAGCTGAGCTATTAACTAGATGGCGCTGTAAGCAAACGCAAAACTCTTGGAAGGGAAATGCTATCTATGTTGCAGTCTAGCAACTGCTCTCGTGACCCAGTGGTAAGACACTGTCCGAACTCTAACATGGAGCTGAGCTGTTAACTAGATGGCGCTGCAAGCAAACACAAAACACTTGGAGGAGAAATGCTATCAATGTTGTAGTCTATCAACTGCTCTCGTGACTTGGTGGCAAGACATGGTCCGATCTCTAACATGGAGCTGAGCTATTAACTAGATGGCGCTGCAAGCAAACACAAAACACTTGGAGGAGAAATGCTATCAATGTTGCAGTCTATCAACTGCTCTCGTGACTTGGTGGCAAGACATTGTCCGAACTCTAACATGGAGCTGAGCTATTAACTAGATGGCGCTGCAAGCAAACACAAAGCACTTGGAGGAGAAATGCTATCAATGTTGCAGTCTATCAACTGCTCTCGTGACTTGGTGGTAAGACATGGTCCGAACTCTAACATGGAGCTGAGCTATTAACTAGATGGCGCTGTAAGCAAACACAAAACTCTTGGAGGAGAAATGCTATCTATGTTGCAGTCTATCAACTGATCTCGTGGCTTAGTGGTAGGACATGGTCCGAACTCTAACATGGAGCTGAGCTGTTAACTAGATGCCGCTGTAAGCAAACACAAAACTCTTGGAAGGGAAATGCTATCAATGTTGCAGTCTATCAACTGCTCTCGTGACTTAGGTTTCAGACATGGCCCGAACTGTAACATGGAACTGAGCTATTAGCTAGATGGCGCTGTAAGCAAACACAAAACTCTTGGAAGAGAAATGCTATCAATGTTGCAGTCTATCAACAGCTCTCGTGACTTGGTGGCAAGACATGGTCCGAACTCTAACATGGAGCTGAGCTATTAACTAGATGGTTCTGCAAGCAAACACAAAACACTTGGAGGAGGAATGCTATCAATGTTGCAGTCTATCAACTGCTCTCATGACTTGGTGGTAAGACACGCTCCGATCTCTAACATGGAGCTGAGCTATTAACTAGATGGCGCTGCAAGCAAACACAAAACACTTGGAAGAGAAATGCTATCTATCTTGCAGTCTATCAACTGATCTCGTGGCTTAGTGGTAGGACATGGTCCGAACTCTAACATGGAGCTGAGCTATTAACTAGATGGCGCTGTAAGCAAACACAAAACTCTTGGAAGAGAAATGCTATGTTGCAGTCTATCAACTGCTCTGGTGACTTAGTGGTAAGACACTGTCCGAACTGTAACATGGAGCTGAGCTATTAACTAGATGGCGCTGTAAGCAAACACAAAGCTCTTGGAGGAGAAATGCTATGTTGCAGTCTATCAACTGCTCTCGTGACTTGGTGGTAAGACACTGTCCGAACTGTAACATGGAGCTGAGCTATTAACTAGATGGCGCTGTATGCAAACACAAAACTCTTGGAAGAGAAATGCTATGTTGCAGTCTATCAACTGCTCTCGTGACTTGGTGGTAAGACACTGTCCGAACTGTAACATGGAGCTGAGCTATTAACTAGATGGCGCTGTAAGCAAACACAAAACTCTTGGAGGAGAAATGCTATCTATGTTGCAGTCCATCAACTGCTCTCGTAACTTAGTGGTAAGACACGGTCCGAACTGTAGCATGGAGCTAAGCTATTAACTAGATGGCGCTGCCAGCAAACACAAAACACTTGGAAGAGAAATGCTATCAAAGTTGCAGTCTATCAACTGCTCTCGTGACTTGGTGGTAAGACAAGGTCCGAACTCTAACATGGAGCTGAGCAATTAACTAGATGGCGCTGTAAGCAAACACAAAACTCTTGGAAGAGAAATGCTATCTATGTTGCAGTCTATCAACTGCTCTCGTGACTTAGTGTAAGACATGGTCCGAACTCTAACATGGAGCAGAGCTATTAACTAGATGGCGCTGTAAGCAAACACAAAACTCTTGGAAGAGAAATGCTATCTATGTTGCAGTCTATCAACTGCTCTCGTGACTTAGTGGTAAAGTCTGTTTAGTTAAAGCATGTGCACGTCGGCTTCTGCCTTTGACGAACCCTTATAATCGTTTTACAACCCCCGACCCTCCTTTTCCCAGACCGTTCTGCTAGGTTGCCACCTTTATCGGTACGTCATGGGTATCGTACGAGTTTTCGTCTAAATAAATAATCTTATGTCCATTACTGCAAAACTTCCTTAGTTTTGACATATATATACATATATAAGTCTACTGGATTCCATAATAACCCTTATCTTATTTAAAGTGCAGTATTTGAAACCCAGCTCCTTTAGGAGACCGCGCAAAGTGAAGCGCCCATAATGAAAATCACAAATTTCTTGCAAATGTGCAACCAATTCGTCTAAGGTGGGCGCTCTCCTTTTTGCATAGAATCTATAAATTTCTCGACGAATTAAATAGCACATGAAATTTTCTACTTTAGAGAAACGTTTCCTTTCGTTTTCACATTTGATCGGCGTCTTTGGTATTCCTTTCGTCACAATATTTCTCACTGCACTTCTGTGCATATCCAGAACTTATCAGGTTCATTGCATGACCGCTTACCAAGATTATTTGTCAGCACATATTTATATGTTTAAAACAAGCGCTTGAATTTGCTTAGAAACAGTTCCCGTTATAACTTTGTTATTTTTTAGGTTTTTCCAGTAATATAATTCGGCCCAGTTATTCACACTGTCTTCACATTGATTATTTATATCTACTTCATTTGCATTTACCACTGCATTTTCCTCCTACGGTCTCCACACTGTGACACACAACGAATTTCTGCACGCAATGAAACAGATCAACTAGAAGTTTGAACTTTGGCAACTGAGACTCCACGTGGACTAGACATGCGTCTGTCACTTCAAGAAAATCAGGTTTGCTATTGGTCCTCAACGACAGTGTTCCATTTCTGAAGTGTGGAGACAGATTTATGACGGTCATTAGTGGGCGGGCGGCTCAGGTTGCTTTGACTCGGAACTGCACATGCGTTGAGTAAACGGACTTTAAGACATGGTCCGAACTCTAACATGAAGCTGAGCTATTAACTAGATGGCGCTGTAAGCAAACACAAAACTCTTGGAAGAGAAATGCTATCTATGTTGCAGTCTATCAACTGCTCTCATGACATAGTGGAACACATGGTCCGATTTCTAACATGGAGCTGAGCTATTAACTAGATGGCGCTGTAAGCAAACGCAAAACTCTTGGAAGAGAAATGCTATCCTTGTTGCAGTCTAGCAACTGCTCTCGTGACTTAGTGGTAAGACACTGTCCGAACTCTAACATGGAGCTGAGCTGTTAACTAGATGGCGCTGTAAGCAAACACAAAACTCTTGGAGGAGAAATGCTATCTATGTTGCAGTCTATCAACTGCTCCCGTGACTTAGTGGTAAGACATGGTCCGATCTCTAACATGGAGCTGAGGTATTAATTAGATGGCGCTGCAAGCAAACACAAAACACTTGGAAGAGAAATGCTATCAATGTTGCAGTCTATCAACTGCTCTCGTGACTTTGTGGTAAGACATGGTCCGATCTCTAACATGGAGCTGAGCTATTAACTAGATGGCGCTGCAAGCAAACACAAAAAACCCTTGGAAGAGAAATGCTATCAATGTTGCAGTCTATCAACTGCTCTCGGGACTTGGTGGTAAGACATGGTCCGATCTCTAACATGCAGCTTAGCTATTAACTAGATGGCGCTGCAAGCAAACACAAAACTCTTGGAAGAGAAATGCTATGTTGCAGTCTATCAACTGCTCTCGTGACTTAGTGGTAAAACACGGTCCGAACTGTAACATGGAGCTGAGCTATTAACTAGATGGCGCTGTAAGCAAACAAAAAACTCTTGGAAGAGAAATGCTATCTATGTTGCGGTCTATCAATTGCTCTCGTGACTTAGTGGTAAGACACGGTCCGAACTGTAACATGGAGCTCAGCTATTAACTAGATGGCGCTGTAAGCAAACACAAAACTCTTGGAAGTGAAATGCTATGTTGCAGTCTATCAACTGCTCTCGTGACTTGTTGGAAAGACATGGTCCGATCTCTAACATGGAGCTGAGCTATTAACTAGATGGCGCTGCAAACAAACACAAAACACTTGGAAGAGAAATGCTATCAATGTTGCAGTCTATCAACTGCTATCGTGACTTGGTGGTAAGACATGGTCCGATCTGTAACACGGAGCTGAGCTATTAACTAGATGGCGCTGTAGGCAAACACAAAACTCTTGGAGGAGAAATGCTATATATGTTGCAGTCTATCAACTGCTCCCGTGACTTAGTGGTAAGACATGGTCCTATCTCTAACATGGAGCTGAGCTATTAACTAGATGGCGCTGTAAGCAAACGCAAAACTCTTGGAAGGGAAATGCTATCTATGTTGCAGTCTAGCAACTGCTCTCGTGACCCAGTGGTAAGACACTGTCCGAACTCTAACATGGAGCTGAGCTGTTAACTAGATGGCGCTGCAAGCAAACACAAAACACTTGGAGGAGAAATGCTATCAATGTTGTAGTCTATCAACTGCTCTCGTGACTTGGTGGCAAGACATGGTCCGATCTCTAACATGGAGCTGAGCTATTAACTAGATGGCGCTGCAAGCAAACACAAAACACTTGGAGGAGAAATGCTATCAATGTTGCAGTCTATCAACTGCTCTCGTGACTTGGTGGCAAGACATTGTCCGAACTCTAACATGGAGCTGAGCTATTAACTAGATGGCGCTGCAAGCAAACACAAAGCACTTGGAGGAGAAATGCTATCAATGTTGCAGTCTATCAACTGCTCTCGTGACTTGGTGGTAAGACATGGTCCGAACTCTAACATGGAGCTGAGCTATTAACTAGATGGCGCTGTAAGCAAACACAAAACTCTTGGAGGAGAAATGCTATCTATGTTGCAGTCTATCAACTGATCTCGTGGCTTAGTGGTAGGACATGGTCCGAACTCTAACATGGAGCTGAGCTGTTAACTAGATGCCGCTGTAAGCAAACACAAAACTCTTGGAAGGGAAATGCTATCAATGTTGCAGTCTATCAACTGCTCTCGTGACTTAGGTTTCAGACATGGCCCGAACTGTAACATGGAACTGAGCTATTAGCTAGATGGCGCTGTAAGCAAACACAAAACTCTTGGAAGAGAAATGCTATCAATGTTGCAGTCTATCAACAGCTCTCGTGACTTGGTGGCAAGACATGGTCCGAACTCTAACATGGAGCTGAGCTATTAACTAGATGGTTCTGCAAGCAAACACAAAACACTTGGAGGAGGAATGCTATCAATGTTGCAGTCTATCAACTGCTCTCATGACTTGGTGGTAAGACACGCTCCGATCTCTAACATGGAGCTGAGCTATTAACTAGATGGCGCTGCAAGCAAACACAAAACACTTGGAAGAGAAATGCTATCTATCTTGCAGTCTATCAACTGATCTCGTGGCTTAGTGGTAGGACATGGTCCGAACTCTAACATGGAGCTGAGCTATTAACTAGATGGCGCTGTAAGCAAACACAAAACTCTTGGAAGAGAAATGCTATGTTGCAGTCTATCAACTGCTCTGGTGACTTAGTGGTAAGACACTGTCCGAACTGTAACATGGAGCTGAGCTATTAACTAGATGGCGCTGTAAGCAAACACAAAGCTCTTGGAGGAGAAATGCTATGTTGCAGTCTATCAACTGCTCTCGTGACTTGGTGGTAAGACACTGTCCGAACTGTAACATGGAGCTGAGCTATTAACTAGATGGCGCTGTATGCAAACACAAAACTCTTGGAAGAGAAATGCTATGTTGCAGTCTATCAACTGCTCTCGTGACTTGGTGGTAAGACACTGTCCGAACTGTAACATGGAGCTGAGCTATTAACTAGATGGCGCTGTAAGCAAACACAAAACTCTTGGAGGAGAAATGCTATCTATGTTGCAGTCCATCAACTGCTCTCGTAACTTAGTGGTAAGACACGGTCCGAACTGTAGCATGGAGCTAAGCTATTAACTAGATGGCGCTGCCAGCAAACACAAAACACTTGGAAGAGAAATGCTATCAAAGTTGCAGTCTATCAACTGCTCTCGTGACTTGGTGGTAAGACAAGGTCCGAACTCTAACATGGAGCTGAGCAATTAACTAGATGGCGCTGTAAGCAAACACAAAACTCTTGGAAGAGAAATGCTATCTATGTTGCAGTCTATCAACTGCTCTCGTGACTTAGTGTAAGACATGGTCCGAACTCTAACATGGAGCAGAGCTATTAACTAGATGGCGCTGTAAGCAAACACAAAACTCTTGGAAGAGAAATGCTATCTATGTTGCAGTCTATCAACTGCTCTCGTGACTTAGTGGTAAAGTCTGTTTAGTTAAAGCATGTGCACGTCGGCTTCTGCCTTTGACGAACCCTTATAATCGTTTTACAACCCCCGACCCTCCTTTTCCCAGACCGTTCTGCTAGGTTGCCACCTTTATCGGTACGTCATGGGTATCGTACGAGTTTTCGTCTAAATAAATAATCTTATGTCCATTACTGCAAAACTTCCTTAGTTTTGACATATATATACATATATAAGTCTACTGGATTCCATAATAACCCTTATCTTATTTAAAGTGCAGTATTTGAAACCCAGCTCCTTTAGGAGACCGCGCAAAGTGAAGCGCCCATAATGAAAATCACAAATTTCTTGCAAATGTGCAACCAATTCGTCTAAGGTGGGCGCTCTCCTTTTTGCATAGAATCTATAAATTTCTCGACGAATTAAATAGCACATGAAATTTTCTACTTTAGAGAAACGTTTCCTTTCGTTTTCACATTTGATCGGCGTCTTTGGTATTCCTTTCGTCACAATATTTCTCACTGCACTTCTGTGCATATCCAGAACTTATCAGGTTCATTGCATGACCGCTTACCAAGATTATTTGTCAGCACATATTTATATGTTTAAAACAAGCGCTTGAATTTGCTTAGAAACAGTTCCCGTTATAACTTTGTTATTTTTTAGGTTTTTCCAGTAATATAATTCGGCCCAGTTATTCACACTGTCTTCACATTGATTATTTATATCTACTTCATTTGCATTTACCACTGCATTTTCCTCCTACGGTCTCCACACTGTGACACACAACGAATTTCTGCACGCAATGAAACAGATCAACTAGAAGTTTGAACTTTGGCAACTGAGACTCCACGTGGACTAGACATGCGTCTGTCACTTCAAGAAAATCAGGTTTGCTATTGGTCCTCAACGACAGTGTTCCATTTCTGAAGTGTGGAGACAGATTTATGACGGTCATTAGTGGGCGGGCGGCTCAGGTTGCTTTGACTCGGAACTGCACATGCGTTGAGTAAACGGACTTTAAGACATGGTCCGAACTCTAACATGAAGCTGAGCTATTAACTAGATGGCGCTGTAAGCAAACACAAAACTCTTGGAAGAGAAATGCTATCTATGTTGCAGTCTATCAACTGCTCTCATGACATAGTGGAACACATGGTCCGATTTCTAACATGGAGCTGAGCTATTAACTAGATGGCGCTGTAAGCAAACGCAAAACTCTTGGAAGAGAAATGCTATCCTTGTTGCAGTCTAGCAACTGCTCTCGTGACTTAGTGGTAAGACACTGTCCGAACTCTAACATGGAGCTGAGCTGTTAACTAGATGGCGCTGTAAGCAAACACAAAACTCTTGGAGGAGAAATGCTATCTATGTTGCAGTCTATCAACTGCTCCCGTGACTTAGTGGTAAGACATGGTCCGATCTCTAACATGGAGCTGAGGTATTAATTAGATGGCGCTGCAAGCAAACACAAAACACTTGGAAGAGAAATGCTATCAATGTTGCAGTCTATCAACTGCTCTCGTGACTTTGTGGTAAGACATGGTCCGATCTCTAACATGGAGCTGAGCTATTAACTAGATGGCGCTGCAAGCAAACACAAAAAACCCTTGGAAGAGAAATGCTATCAATGTTGCAGTCTATCAACTGCTCTCGGGACTTGGTGGTAAGACATGGTCCGATCTCTAACATGCAGCTTAGCTATTAACTAGATGGCGCTGCAAGCAAACACAAAACTCTTGGAAGAGAAATGCTATGTTGCAGTCTATCAACTGCTCTCATGACATAGTGGAACACATGGTCCGATTTCTAACATGGAGCTGAGCTATTAACTAGATGGCGCTGTAAGCAAACAAAAAACTCTTGGAAGAGAAATGCTATCTATGTTGCGGTCTATCAATTGCTCTCGTGACTTAGTGGTAAGACACGGTCCGAACTGTAACATGGAGCTCAGCTATTAACTAGATGGCGCTGTAAGCAAACACAAAACTCTTGGAAGTGAAATGCTATGTTGCAGTCTATCAACTGCTCTCGTGACTTGTTGGAAAGACATGGTCCGATCTCTAACATGGAGCTGAGCTATTAACTAGATGGCGCTGCAAACAAACACAAAACACTTGGAAGAGAAATGCTATCAATGTTGCAGTCTATCAACTGCTATCGTGACTTGGTGGTAAGACATGGTCCGATCTGTAACACGGAGCTGAGCTATTAACTAGATGGCGCTGTAGGCAAACACAAAACTCTTGGAGGAGAAATGCTATCTATGTTGCAGTCTATCAACTGCTCTCGTGACTTGGTGGCAAGACATGGTCCGAACTCTAACATGGAGCTGAGCTATTAACTAGATGGCGCTGCAAGCAAACACAAAACACTTGGAGGAGAAATGCTATCAATGTTGCAGTCTATCAACGGCTCTCGTGACTTGGTGGCAAGACATTGTCCGAACCCTAACATGGAGCTGAGCTATTAACTAGATGGCGCTGCAAGCAAACACAAAGCACTTGGAGGAGAAATGCTATCAATGTTGCAGTCTATCAACTGCTCTCGTGACTTGGTGGTAAGACATGGTCCGAACTCTAACATGGAGCTGAGCTATTAACTAGATGGCGCTGTAAGCAAACACAAAACTCTTGGAGGAGAAATGCTATCTATATTGCAGTCTATCAACTGATCTCGTGGCTTAGTGGTAGGACATGGTCCGAACTCTAACATGGAGCTGAGCTGTTAACTAGATGCCGCTGTAAGCAAACACAAAACTCTTGGAAGGGAAATGCTATCTATGTTGCAGTCTATCAACTGCTCTCGTGACTTAGGTTTCAGACATGGCCCGAACTGTAACATGGAGCTGAGCTATTAACTAGATGGCGCTGCAAGCAAACACAAAACACTTCGAAGAGAAATGCTATCAATGATGCAGTCTATCAACTGCTGTCGTGACTTATTGGTAAGACACGGTCCGATCTCTAACATGGAGCTGAGCTATTAACTAGATGGCGCTGCAAGCAAACACAAAACACTTGGAAGAGAAATGCTATCAATGTTGCAGTCTATCAACTGCTCTCGTGACTTGGTGGTAAGACATGGTCCGATCTCTAACATGGAGCTGATCTATTAACTAGATGGTGCTGTAAGCAAACACAAAACTCTTGGAGGAGAAATGCTATCTATGTTGCAGTCTATCAACTGATCTCGTTGCTTAGTGGTAGGACATGGTCGGAACTCTAACATGGAGCTGAGCTGTTAACTAGATGCCGCTGTAAGCAAACACAAAACTCTTGGAAGAGAAATGCTATCTATGTTGCAGTCTATCAACTGCTCTCGTGACTTAGGTTTCAGACATGGCCCGAAATGTAACATGGAGCTGAGCTATTAGCTAGATGGCGCTGTAAGCAAACACAAAACTCTTGGAAGAGAAATGCTATCAATGTTGCAGTCTATCAACAGCTCTCGTGCCTTAGCGGTAGACATGGCCCGATCTCTAACATGGAGCTGAGCTATTAACTAGATGGCGCTGTAAGCAAACACAAAACTCTTGGAAGAGAAATGCTATGTTGCAGTCTATCAACTGCTCTCGTGACTTAGTGTAAGACATGGTCCGAACTCTAACATGGAGCTGAGCTATTAACTAGATGGCGCTGTAAGCAAACACAAAACTCTTGGAAGAGAAATGCTATCTATGTTGCAGTCTGTCAACTGCTCTCGTGACTTAGTGTAAGACATGGTCCGAACTCCAACATGGAGCAGAGCTATTAACTAGATGGCGCTGTAAGCAAACACAAAACACTTGGAAGAGAAATGCTATCAATGTTGCAGTCTATCAACTGCTCTCGTGACTTGGTGGTAAGACATGGTCCGATCTCTAACATGGAGCTGAGCTATTAACTAGATGGCGCTGTAAGCAAACCCAAAACTCTTGGAGGAGAAATGCTATCTATGTTGCAGTCTATCAACTGATCTCGTGGCTTAGTGTAAGACATGGTCCGAACTCTAACATGGAGCTGAGCTATTAACTAGATGGGGCTGTAAGGAAACACAAAACTCTTGGAAGAGAAATGCTATCTATGTTGCAGTCTATCAACTGCTCTCGTGACTTAGTGGTAAAGTCTGTTTGGTTAAAGCATGTGCACGTCGGCTTCTGCCTTTGACGAACACTTATAATCGTGTTACAACCCCCGACCCTCCTTCTCCCAGACCGTTCTGCTAGGTTGCCACCTTTCTCGGTACGTCATGGGTATCGTACGAGTTTTCGTCAAAATAAATAATCTTATGTCCATTACTGCAAAACTTCCTTAGTTTTGACATATATATACATATACAAGTCTGCTGGATTCCATAATAACCCTTATCTTATTCAAAGTGCAGTATTTGAAACCCAGCTCCTTTAGGAGACCGCGCAAAGTGAAGCGCCCATAAGGAAAATCACAAATTTCTTGCAAATGTGCAACCAATTCGTCTAAGGTGGGCGCTCTCCTTTTTGCATAGAATCTATAAATTTCTCGACGAATTAAATAGCACATGAAATTTTCTACTTTAGAGAAACGTTTCCTTTCGTTTTCACACTTGATCGGCGTCCTTGGTATTCCTTTCGTCACAATATTTCTCACTGCACTTCTGTGCATATCCAGAAATTATTAGGTTCATTGCATGACCCCTTACCAAGATTATTTGTCAGCACATATTTATATGTTTAAAACAAGCGCTTGAATTTGCTTAGAAACAGTTCCCGTTATAACTTTGTTATTTTTTAGGTTTTTCCAGTAATATAATTCGGCCCAGTTATTCACACTGTCTTCACTTTGATTATTTATATCTACATCATTTGCATTTACCACTGCATTTTCCTCCTACGGTCTCCACACTGTGACACACAACGAATTTCTGCACGTAATGAAACAGATCAACTAGAAGTTGGAACTTTGGCAACTGAGACTCCACGTGGACTAGACATGCGTCTGTCACTTCGAGAAAATCAGGTTTGCTATTGGTCCTCAACGACAGTGTTCCATTTCTGAAGTGTGGAGATAGATTTATGACGGTCATTAGTGGGACGGCGGCTCAGGTTCCTTTGACTCGGAACTGCACATGCGTTGAGTAAACGGACTTTAAGAGCTGGTCCGAACTCTAACATGGAGCTGAGCTATTAACTAGATGGCGCTGTAAGCAAACACAAAACTCTTGGAAGGGAAATGCTATCTATGTTGCAGTCTATCACCTGCTCTCGTGACTTAGTGGTAGACATGGCCCGATCTCTAACATGGAGCTGAGCTATTAACTAGATAGTGCTGTAAGCAAACACGAAACTCCTAAAAGAGAAATGCTATCTATGTTGCAGTCTATCACCTGCTCTCGTGACTTAGTGGTAGACATGGCCCGATCTCTAACATGGACCTGAGCTATTAACTAGATGGCGCTGTAAGCAAACACAAAACTCTTGGAAGAGAAATGCTATCTATGTTGCAGTCTATCACCTGCTCTCGTGACTTAGTGGTAGACATGGCCCGATCTCTAACATGGAGCTGAGCTATTAACTAGATGGCGCTGTAAGCAAACACAAAACTCTTGGAAGAGAAATGCTAACAATGTTGGAGTCTATCAACTGCTCTCGTGACATAGTGGTAGACATGGCCCGATCTCTAACATGGAGCTGAGCTATTAACTAGATGGCGCTGTAAGCAAACACAAAACTCTTGGAAGAGAAATGCTATCTATGTTGCAGTCTATCACCTGCTCTCGTGACTTAGTGGTAGACATGGCCCGATCTCTAACATGGAGCTGAGCTATTAACTAGATGGCGCTGTAAGCAAACACAAAAGTCTTGGAAGAGAAATGCTATCAATGTTGCAGTCTATCAACTGCTCTCGTGACATAGTGGAAGACATGGTCCTATCTCTAACATGGAGCTGAGCTATTAACTAGATGGCGCTGTAAGCAAACGCAAAACTCTTGGAAGGGAAATGCTGTCTATGCTGCAGTCTAGCAACTGCTCTCGTGACTTAGTGGTAAGACACTGTCCGAACTCTAACATGGAGCTGAGCTATTAACTAGATGTCGCTGCAAGCAAACACAAAACTCTTGGAAGGGAAATGCTATCAATGTTGCAGTCTATAAACTGCTCCCGTGACTTAGTGGTAAGACATGGTCCGATCTCTAACATGGAGCTGAGCTATTAACTAGATGGCGCTGCAAGCAAACACAAAACACTTGGAAGAGAAATGCTATCAATGTTGCAGTCTATCAACTGCTCTCGTGACTTGGTGGTAAGATACGGTCCGAACTCTAACATGGAGCTGAGCTATAAACTAGATGGCGCTGCAAGCAAACACAAAACACTTGGAAGAGAAATGCTATCTATGTTGCAGTCTATCAACTGCTCCCGTGACTTAGTGGTAAGACATGGTGCGATCTCTAACATGGAGCTGAGCTATTAACTAGATGGCGCTGCAAGCAAACACAAAACACTTGGAAGAGAAATGCTATCAATGTTGCAGTCTATCAACTGCTCTCGTGACTTGGTGGTAAGATATGGTCCGAACTCTAACATGGAGCTGAGCTATAAACTAGATGGCGCTGCAAGCCAACACAAAACACTTGGAAGAGAAATGCTATCAATGTTGCAGTCTATCAACTGCTCTCGTGACTTGGTGGTAAAACATGGTCCGATCTCTAACATGGAGCTGATCTATTAACTAGATGGCGCTGTAAGCAAACACAAAACTCTTGGAGGAGAAATGCTATCTATGTTGCAGTCTATCAACTGATCTCGTGGCTTAGTGGTAGGACATGGTCCGAACTCTAACATGAAGCTGAGCTGTTAACTAGATGCCGCTGTAAGCAAACACAAAACTCCTGGAAGAGAAAAGCTATCTATGTTGCAGTCTATCAACTGCTCTCGTGACTTAGTGGTCAGACATGGCCCGAACTCTAACATGGAGCTGAGCTATTAACTAGATGGCGCTGTAAGCAAACACAAAACTCTTGGAAGAGAAATGCTATCTATGTTGCAGTCTATCAACTGCTCTCGTGACTTAGTGGTAAGACACGGTCCGAACTGTAACATGGAGCTGAGCTATTAACTAGATGGCGCTGTAAGCAAACACGAAACTCTTGGAAGAGAAATGCTATCTATGTTGCAGTCTATCAACTGCTCTCGTGGCTTAGTGGTAGACATGGCCCGATCTCTAACATGGAGCTGAGCTATTAACTAGATGGCGCTGTAAGCAAACACAAAACTCTTGGAAGAGAAATGCTATGTTGCAGTCTATCAACTGCTCTCGTGACTTAGTGCAAGACATGGTCGGATCTCTAACATGGAGCTGAGCTATTAACTAGATGGCGCTGTAAGCAAACACAAAACTCTTGGAAGAGAAATGCTATCTATGTTGCAGTCTCTCAACTGCTCTCGTGACTTGGTGGTAAAACATGGTCCGATCTCTAACATGGAGCTGAGCTATTAACTAGATGGCGCTGCAAGCAAACACAAAACACTTGGAAGAGAAATGCTATCAATGTTGCAGTCTATCACCTGCTCTCGTGACTTAGTGGTAGACATGGCCCGATCTCTAACATGGAGCTGAGCTATTAACTAGATGGCGCTGTAAGCAAACACAAAACTCTTGGAAGAGAAATGCTATCTATGTTGCAGTCTATCACCTGCTCTCGTGACTTAGTGGCAGACATGGCCCGATCTCTAACATGGAGCTGAGCTATTAACTAGATGGCGCTGTAAGCAAACACAAAACACTTGGAAGAGAAATGCTATCTATGTTGCAGTCTATCAACTGCTCCCGTGACTTAGTGTTAAGACATGGTCCGATCTCTAACATGGAGCTGAGCTATTAACTAGATGGCGCTGCAAGCAAACACAAAACACTTGGAAGAGAAATGCTATCAATGTTGCAGTCTATCAACTGCTCTCGTGACTTGGTGGTAAGACATGGTCCGAACTCTAACATGGAGCTGAGCTATTAACTAGATGGCGCTGCAAGCAAACACAAAACACTTGGAAGAGAAATGCTATCAATGTTGCAGTCTATCAACTGCTCTCGTGACTTGGTGGTAAGACATGGTCCGATCTCTAACATGGAGCTTAGCTATTAACTAGATGGCGCTGCAAGCAAACACAAATCACTTGGAAGAGGAATGCTATCAATGTTGCAGTCTATCAACTGCTGTCGTGACTTATTGGTAAGACACGGTCCGATCTCTAACATGGAGCTGAGCTATTCACTAGATGGCGCTGCCAGCAAACACAAAACACTTGGAAGAGAAATGCTATCTATGTTGCAGTCTATCAACTGCTCTCGTGACTTAGTGTAAGACATGGTCCGAACTCCAACATTGAGCAGAGCTATTAACTAGATGGCGCTGTAAGCAAACACAAAACTCTTGGAAGAGAAATGCTATCTATGTTGCAGTCTATCAACTGCTCTCGTGACTTAGTGGTAAAGTCTGTTTAGTTAAAGCATGTGCACGTCGGCTTCTGCCTTTGACGAACCCTTATAATCGTTTTACAACCCCCGACCCTCCTCTTCCCAGACCGTTCTGCTAGGTTGCCACCTTTCTCGGTACGTCATGGGTATCGTACGAGTTTTCGTCTAAATAAATAATCTTATGTCCATTACTGCAAAACTTCCTTAGTTTTGACATATATATATACATATACAAGTCTACTGGATTCCATAATAACCCTTATCTTATTCAAAGTGCAGTATTTGAAACCCAGCTCCTTTAGGAGACCGCGCAAAGAGAAGCGCCCATAAGGAAAATCACAAATTTCTTGCAAATGTGCAACCAATTCGTCTAAGGTGGGCGCTCTCCTTTTTGCATAGAATCTATAAATTTCTCGACGAATTAAATAGCACATGAAATTTTCTACTTTAGAGAAACGTTGCCTTTCGTTTTCACATTTGATCGGCGTCTTTGGTATTACTTTCGTCACAATATTTCTCACTGCACTTCTGTGCATATCCAGAACTTATCAGGTTCATTGCATGACCCCTTACCAAGATTATTTGTCAGCACATATTTATATGTTTAAAACAAGCGCTTGAATTTGCTTAGAAACAGTTCCCGTTATAACTTTGTTATTTTTTAGGTTTTTCCAGTAATATAATTCGGCCCAGTTATTCACACTGTCTTCACATTGATTATTTATATCTACTTCATTTGCATTTACCACTGCATTTTCCTCCTACGGTCTCCACACTGTGACACACAACGAATTTCTGCACGTAATGAAACAGATCAACTAGAAGTTGGAACTTTGGCAACTGAGACTCCACGTGGACTAGACATGCGTCTGTCACTT
The DNA here is from genome assembly GCA_030765055.1 of Mantis religiosa. Lineage (NCBI taxonomy): Eukaryota > Metazoa > Arthropoda > Insecta > Mantodea > Mantidae > Mantis > Mantis religiosa. Next base: position 201,493,217 of record CM060948.1, on the reverse strand, counting down.
CGAGAAAATCAGGTTTGCTATTGGTCCTCAACGACAGTGTTCCATTTCTGAAGTGTGGAGACAGATTTATGACGGTCATTAGTGGGCGGGCGGCTCAGGTTCCTTTGACTCGGAACTGCACATGCGTTGAGTAAACGGACTTTAAGACATGGTCCGAACTCTAACATGAAGCTGAGCTATTAACTAGATGGCGCTGTAAGCAAACACAAAACTCTTGGAAGGGAAATGCTATTCATGTTGCAGGCTATCACCTGCTCTCGTGACTTAGTGGTAGACATGGTCCGATCTCTAACATGGAGCTGAGCTATTAACTAGATGGCGCTGTAAGCAAACACAAAACTCTTGGAGGAGAAATGCTATCTATGTTGCAGTCTATCAACTGATCCCGTGACTTAGTGGTAGGACATGGTCCGAACTCTAAGATGGAGCTGAGCTGTTAACTAGATGGCGCTGTAAGCAAACACAAAACTCTTGGAAGAGAAATGCTATCTATGTTGCAGTCTATCAACTGCTCTCGTGACTTAGTGGTCAGACATGGCCCGAACTCTAACATGGAGCTGAGCTTTTAACTAGATGGCGCTGTAAGCAAACACAAAACTCTTGGAAGAGAAATGCTATCTATGTTGCAGTCTATCAGCTGCTCTCGTGACTTAGTGGTAAGACACGGTCCGAACTGTAACATGGAGCTGAGCTATTAACTAGATGGCGATGTAAGTAAACACAAAACTCTTGGAAGAGAAATGCTATCTATGTTGCAGTCTATCAACTGCTCTCGTGAGGTAGTGTAAGACACGGTCCGAACTCTAACATGGAGCTGAGCTATTAACTAGATGGCGCTGTAAGCAAACACAAAACTCTTGGAAGGGAAATGCTATCTATGTTGCAGTCTATCAACTGCTCTCGTGACTTAGTGGTAAATTCTGTTGAGTTAAAGCATGTGCACGTCGGCTTCTGCCTTTGACGAACCCTTATAATCGTTTTACAACCCCCGACCCTGCTTCTCCCAGACCGTTCTGCTAGGTTGCCACCTTTCTCGGTACGTCATGGGTATCGTACGAGTTTTCGTCTAAATAAATAATCTTATGTCCATTACTGCAAAACTTCCCTAGTTTTGACATATATATATATATACATATACAAGTCTACTGGATTCCATAATAACCCATATCTTATTCAAAGTGCAGTATTTGAAACCCAGCTCCTTTGGGAAGCCGCGCAAAGTGAAGCGCCCATAAGGAAAATCACAAATTTCTTGCAAATGTGCAACCAATTCGTCTAAGGTGGGCGCTCTCCTTTTTGCATAGAATCTATAAATTTCTCGACGAATTAAATAGCACATGAAATTTTCTACTTTAGAGAAACGATTCCTTTCGTTTTCACACTTGATCGGCGTCCTTGGTATTCCTTTCGTCACAATATTTCTCACTGCACTTCTGTGCATATCCAGAACTTATCAGGTTCATTGCATGACCCCTTACCAAGATTATTTGTCAGCACATATTTATATGTTTAAAACAAGCGCTTGAATTTGCTTAGAAACAGTTCCCGTTATAACTTTGTTATTTTTTAGGTTTTTCCAGTAATATAATTCGGCCCAGTTATACACACTGTCTTCACTTTGATTATTTATATCTACTTCATTTGCATTTACCACTGCATTTTCCTCCTACGGTCTCCACACTGTGACACACAACGAATTTCTGCACGTAATGAAACAGATCAACTAGAAGTTGGAACTTTGGCAACTGAGACCCCACGTGGTCTAGCCATGCGTCTGTCACTTCGAGAAAATCAGGTTTGCTATTGGTCCTCAACGACAGTGTTCCATTTCTGAAGTGTGGAGATAGATTTATGACGGTCATTAGTGGGCGGGCGGCTCAGGTTCCTTTGACTCGGAACTGCACATGCGTTGAGTAAACGGACTTTAAGACATGGTCCGAACTCTAACATGGAGCTGAGCTATTAACTAGATGGCGCTGTAAGCAAACACAAAACTCTTGGAAGGGAAATGCTATCTATGTTGCAGTCTATCACCTGCTCTCGTGACTTAGTGGTAGACATGGCCCGATCTCTAACATGGAGCTGAGCTATTAACTAGATGGCGCTTTAAGCAAACACAAAACTCTTGGAAGAGAAATGCTATCTATGTTGCAGTCTATCACCTGCTCTCGTGACTTAGTGGTAGACATGGCCCGATCTCTAACATGGAGCTGAGCTATTAACTAGATGGCGCTGTAAGCAAACACAAAACTCTTGGAAGAGAAATGCTATCAATGTTGCAGTCTATCAACTGCTCTCGTGACATAGTGGAACACATGGTCCTATCTCTAACATGGAGCTGAGCTATTAACTAGATGGCGCTGTAAGCAAACACAAAACTCTTGGAAGAGAAATGCTATCTATGTTGCAGTCTATCACCTGCTCTCGTGACTTAGTGGTAGACATGGCCCTATCTCTAACATGGAGCTGAGCTATTAACTAGATGGCGCTGTAAGCAAACACAAAACTCTTGGAAGAGAAATGCTATCAATGTTGCAGTCTATCAACTGCTCTCGTGGCATAGTGGAACACATGGTCCTATCTCTAACATGGAGCTGAGCTATTAACTAGATGGCGCTGTAAGCAAACGCAAAACTCTTGGAAGGGAAATGCTATCTATGTTGCAGACTACCAACTGCTCTCGTGACTTAGTGGTAAGACACTGTCAGAACTCTAACATGGAGCTGAGCTATTAACTAGATGGCGCTGCAAGCAAACAAAAACACTTGGAAGAGAAATGCTATCAATGTTGCAGTCTATCAACTGCTCTAGTGACTTGGTGGTAAGACATGGTCCGAACTCTAACATGGAGCTGAGCTATTAACTAGATGGCGCTGTAAGCAAACACAAAGCTCTTGGAAGAGAAATGCTATCTATGTTGCAGTCTATCAACTGCTCTCGTGACTTAGTGGTAAATTCTGTTGAGTTAAAGCATGTGCACGTCGGCTTCTGCCTTTGACGAACCCTTATAATCGTTTTACAACCCCCGACCCTGCTTCTCCCAGACCGTTCTGCTAGGTTGCCACCTTTCTCGGTACGTCATGGGTATCGTACGAGTTTTCGTCTAAATAAATAATCTTAGGTCCATTACTGCAAAACTTCCCTAGTTTTGACATATATATATACATATACAAGTCTACTGGATTCCATAATAACCCTTATTTTATTCAAAGTGCAGTATTTGAAACCCAGCTCCTTTGGGAAGCCGCGCAAAGTGAAGCGCCCATAAGGAAAATCACAAATTTCTTGCAAATGTGCAACCAATTCGTCTAAGGTGGGCGCTCTCCTTTTTGCATAGAATCTATAAATTTCTCGACGAATTAAATAGCACATGAAATTTTCTACTTTAGAGAAACGATTCCTTTCGTTTTCACACTTGATCGGCGTCTTTGGTATTCCTTTCGTCACAATATTTCTCACTGCACTTCTGTGCATATCCAGAACTCTTCAGGTTCATTGCATGACCCCTTACCAAGATTATTTGTCAGCACATATTTATATGTTTAAAACAAGCGCTTGAATTAGCTTAGAAACAGTTCCCGTTATAACTTTGTTATTTTTTAGGTTTTTCCAGTAATATAATTCGGCCCAGTTATTCACACTGTCTTCACTTTGATTATTTATATCTACATCATTTGCATTTACCACTGCATTTTCCTCCTACGGTCTCCACACTGTGACACACAACGAATTTCTGCACGTAATGAAACAGATCAACTAGAAGTTGGAACTTTGGCAACTGAGACTCCACGTGGACTAGACATGCGTCTGTCACTTCGAGAAAATCAGGTTTGCTATTGGTCCTCAACGACAGTGTTCCATTTCTGAAGTGTGGAGATAGATTTATGACGGTCATAAGTGGGCGGGCGGCTCAGGTTCCTTTGACTCGGAACTGCACATGCGTTGAGTAAAAGGACTTTAAGACATGGTCCGAACTCTAACATGGAGCTGAGCTATTAACTAGATGGCTCTGTAAGCAAACACAAAACTCTTGGAAGGGAAATGCTATCTATGTTGCAGTCTATCACCTGCTCTCGTGACTTAGTGGTAGACATGGCCCGATCTCTAACATGGAGCTGAGCTGTTAACTAGATGGCGCTGTAAGCAAACACAAGACTCTTGGAAGAGAAATGCTATCAATGTTGCAGTCTATCAACTGCTCTCGTGACATAGTGGAACACATGGTCCTATCTTTAACATGGAGCTGAGCTATTAACTAGATGGCGCTGTAAGCAAACGCTAAACTCTTGGAAGGGAAATGCCATCTATGTTGCAGTCTAGCAACTGCTCTCGTGACTTAGTGGTAAGACACTGTCCGAACTGTAACATGGAGCTGAGCTATTAACTAGATGGCGCTGCAAGCAAACACAAAACACTTGGAGGAGAAATGCTATCAATGTTTCAGTCTATCAACTGCTCTCGTGACTTGGTGGTAAGACATGGTCCGGACTCTAACATGGAGCTGAGCTATTAACTAGATGGCGCTGCAAGCAAACACAAAACTCTTGGAAGAGAAATGCTATCTATGTTGCAGTCTATCAACTGCTCCCGTGACTTAGTGGTAAGACATGGTCCGATCTCTAACATGGAGCTCAGCTATTAACTAGATGGCGCTGCAAGCAAACACAAAACTCTTGGAAGAGAAATGCTATATATGTTGCAGTCTATCACCTGCTCTCGTGACTTGGTGGTAAGACATGGTCCGAACTCTAACATGGAGCTGAGCTATTAACTAGATGGCGCTGCAAGCAAACACAAAACACTTGGAAGAGAAATGCTATCTATGTTGCAGTCTATCAACTGCTCCCGTGACTTAGTGGTAAGACATGGACCGATCTCTAACATGGAGCTGAGCTATTAACTAGATGGCGCTGCAAGCAAACACAAAACACTTGGAAGAGAAATGCTATCAATGTTGCAGTCTATCAACTGCTCTCGTGACTTGGTGGTAAGACATGGTCCGAACTCTAACATGGAGCTGAGCTGTTAACTAGATGGCGCTGCAAGCAAACACAAAACACTTGGAAGAGAAATGCTATCAATGTTGCAGTCTATCAACTGCTCTCGTGACTTGGTGGTAAGACATGGTCCGATCTCTAACATGGAGCTTAGCTATTAACTAGATGGCGCTGCAAGCAAACACAAAACACTTGGAAGAGAAATGCTATCAATGTTGCAGTCTATCAACTGCTCTCGTGACTTGGTGGTAAGACATGGTCCGATCTGTAACATGGAGCTTAGCTATTAACTAGATGGCGCTGTAAGCAAACACAAAACTCTTGGAGGAGAAATGCTATCTATGTTGCAGTCTATCAACTGCTGTCGTGACTTGGTGGTAAGACATGGTCCGATCTCTAACATGGAGCTTAGCTATTAACTAGATGGCGCTGTAAGCAAACACAAAACTCTTGGAGGAGAAATGCTATCTATGTTGCAGTCTATCAACTGATCTCGTGGCTTAGTGGTAGGACATGGTCCGAACTCTAACATGGAGCTGAGCTGTTAACTAGATGCCGCTGTAAGCAAACACAAAACTCTTGGAAGAGAAATGCTATCTATGTTGCAGTCTATCAACTGCTCTCGTGACTTAGTGGTCAGACATGGCCCGAACTCTAACATGGAGCTGAGCTTTTAACTAGATGGCGCTGTAAGCAAACACAAAACTCTTGGAAGAGAAATGCTATCTATGTTGCAGTCTATCAACTGCTCTCGTGACTTAGTGGAAAGACACGGCCCGAACTGTAACATGGAGCTGAGCTATTAACTAGATGGCGCTGTAAGCAAACACAAAACTCTTGGAAGAGAAATGCTATGTTGCAGTCTATCAACTGCTCTCGTGACTTAGTGTAAGACATGGTCCGAACTCTAACATGGAGCTGAGCTATTAACTAGATGGCGCTGTAAGCAAACACAAAACTCTTGGAAGAGAAATGCTATCTATGTTGCAGTCTATCAACTGCTCTCGTGACTTAGTGTAAGACATGGTCCGAACTCTAACATGGAGCTGAGCTATTAACTAGATGGCGCTGTAAGCAAACACAAAACTCTTGGAAGAGGAATGCTATCTATGTTGCAGTCTATCAACTGCTCTCGTGACTTAGTGGTAAATTCTGTTGAGTTAAAGCATGTGCACGTCGGCTTCTGCCTTTGACGAACCCTTATAATCGTTTTACAACCCCCGACCCTGCTTCTCCCAGACCGTTCTGCTAGGTTGCCACCTTTCTCGGTACGTCATGGGTATCGTACGAGTTTTCGTCTAAATAAATAATCTTATGTCCATTACTGCAAAACTTCCCTAGTTTTGACATATATATATATACATATACAAGTCTACTGGATTCCATAATAACCCTTATCTTATTCAAAGTGCAGTATTTGAAACCCAGCTCCTTTAGGAGACCGCGCAAAGTGAAGCGCCCATAAGGAAAATCACAAATTTCTTGCAAATGTGCAACCAATTCGTCTAAGGTGGGCGCTCTCCTTTGTGCATAGAATCTATAAATTTCTCGACGAATTAAATAGCACATGAAATTTTCTACTTTAGAGAAACGATTCCTTTCGTTTTCACACTTGATCGGCGTCTTTGGTATTCCTTTCGTCACAATATTTCTCACTGCACTTCTGTGCATATCCAGAACTTATCAGGTTCATTGCATGACCCCTTACCAAGATTATTTGTCAGCACATATTTATATGTTTAAAACAAGCGCTTGAATTTGCTTAGAAACAGTTCCCGTTATAACTTTGTTATTTTTTAGGTTTTTCCAGTAATATAATTCGGCCCAGTTATTCACACTGTCTTCACATTGATTATTTATATCTACTTCATTTGCATTTACCACTGCATTTTCCTCCTACGGTCTCCACACTGTGACACACAACGAATTTCTGCACGTAATGAAACAGATCAACTAGAAGTTGGAACTTTGGCAACTGAGACTCCACGTGGACTAGACATGCGTCTGTCACTTCGAGAAAATCAGGTTTGCTATTGGTCCTCAACGACAGTGTTCCATTTCTGAAGTGTGGAGATAGATTTATGACGGTCATTAGTGGGCGGGCGGCTCAGGTTCCTTTGACTCGGAACTGCACATGCGTTGAGTAAACGGACCTTAGTGGTAGTGGTAGCCGCAACAGCAGCAGTGGAGAAAAAAATCTCGATGTTACATTTATAGGAATATCCGGGGAAACATATTCAGCAATTCCAGGTTTTCTGTATATCTATTTCTCCTTTTTTGTCCTATTCTAACTGTTAGATAACTGATTCTCTTGGTTTGTTATGTAACTAAATACAGTCATATGTCACACTTATGACCACTTCTTTGAGTTACCCAGGTCAGAAGCTTAGGAACTTGCATATAAAAAGGAAAGCTCCATAGACCATTTTAAGCGTACGATAACTATGGCAAAGAATCTAATGAGGTATGATGAAGTTAAAAAAAAAATTCTATGAAATAAAAATTACAACAAAAAAAAAATGCCTAACACGGTTAACTTCTCTGTAATTTAGGCATTTCGCTCTTATGGTATTCCTACTGGCGCTAGGAGCTTCTAATCATCTCACTCACTGGCACAACAATGCCAGTTCACTTGGAGAGAGGAATTTCCTTGGGAGTGTGGGCAAGTCCATTAAGCACATTCCTTTTAAAATAGGGGCAGGAGGTAGCATAAGTTATAAGAAATTGAATTCCTTCAAGTGGCCAAGTTCATAATGCACATTTCTTGAAAAATAGGGGTAGGAAATAGTATAAGCTCTTAGAAATTGAATTCCTTCAAGTGGCCAAGTTCATAATGCACATTTCTTGAAAAATAGGGGTAGGAAATAGTATAAGCTCTAAGAAATTGAATTCCTTCAAGTGGCCAAGTTCATAATGCACATTTCTTGAAAAATAGGGGTAGGAAATAGTATAAGCTCTAAGAAATTGAATTCCTTCAAGTGGCCAAGTTCATAATGCACATTTCTTGAAAAATAGGGGTAGGAAATAGTATAAGCTCTAAGAAATTGAATTCCTTCAAGTTGCCAAGTTCATAATGCACATTTCTTGAAAAATAGGGGTAGGGGGTAGTATAAGCTCTAGGAAATTGAAGTCCTTGTAGTGGCCATGTTCATAATGCACATTCCTTGAAAAATAGGAGCAGGAGGTAGCACAAGTTATAAGAAATTGATTTCCTTCAAGTCGCCAAGTTCATAATGCACATTTCTTGAAAAATAGGGGTAGGAAATAGTATAAGCTCTAAGAAATTAAATTCATAGATCTAGGCAAGTCCAAAATGCACATTCCTTGACAAATAGGGGAAAGAGATAGCATAAGCTCTAAGAAATTGAATTCCCAAAAGTGAGGAAGTTCATAATGCACATTCTTTGAAAAATAGGAGTAGAATGTAGTATAAGCTCTAAGAAATTGAATTCCCAAAAGTGAGGAAGTTCATAATGCACATTCTTTGAAAAATAGGAGTACAAGGTAGTATAAGCTCTAAGAAATTGAATTCCCAAAAGTGAGGAAGTTCATAATGCACATTCCTTGAAACATAGGGGTAGAAGGTATTATAAGCTCTAAGGAATTGAATTCCGAGAAACGGGCGAGTTCATAATCCACATTCCTTGAAAAATAGGTGTAGGAGGTATAAGTTTTAGAAATTGAATTCCCAGAAGTGATAAAGTTCATAATGCACATTCCTAGAAAATATGAGGCAGAAGGTAGAAGAAGTTCTAAGAACTTGAATTTCCAAAAATTGGCAAATTCATAATGCACCTTCCTTGAAAATTGGGGGTAGGAGATAGCATAACCTCGACTTAATTCCAAGAAATTGTACTGACAAGGAAAAATACTGAATTACAGCAAAGACCACAGATTAAATAGAAATGATCTGCCAGCTTTTCGGAAAAGTATTAAAAGTGCTCATAATGGTCTAAAATTGCCAAAAAATGATTTTCCGTAATTACTATAAAATCCGAAAGAATGCCGTAACAAGTTGCTTTTATTTCACCCGTTAGTCAGTGCCATGCCTTTCGGTATATGCAAACGATGTTTCAATCCTCACAAGAAAAAGATGTAAAATCATTAATTGCCTTGCCCTAGTGATACCAGTCTTACGTGTTGCACTCACTCTTGTGCAAACTATTCTTAGAAATTATTTTTCTTTCATTTCATGCAAAATGAGGTAGACATTTGTGGAGATAGTTTCATCAAAACATACTTCCTCGTAGGCACAGTGGTATAGGAGGATTATTAGACCTATGCAACTTTTAAATCTTTTAAGAGCTGGTCGCTATATGCCGTTAATATACCATGTCACCATAGGTACCCCTAAGATGGATGTGTCCGGCGGGTCTGGTCCAATGGCTAAAATCTCGGACTTCTGCATATTAAATGTCATCCCTGTCGATCCCTCGTAATCTTGTAAACAATCCCTTAAGCGAGGACTGGCTTGGGAGTGGTAACTATTACTGTAACATCATCTGCGTAGGCCCTCACAACAATTCGCTGCCCATGTACCTCAAGTCCATCAAGTGTGGATTGCATCTGTCGGAGTAGTGGGTCAACATACCTACAGGGAGCATAGAATCATGGACATAGGGCATCCTTCTCTGACTGAGCGTTTAATCGGTATAGCAGACGTTAAATGGCCATTGCAGAGAACTTTTGACGAGGCACCAGCATACATGGCTCGAATCAGGTTGCAGAGTTTATCAGGCACTTTTAAGTCCATCATACGTCTCCAAAAACCTTCATGGTCAACCCTGTCAAAGGTCCTTTTGAGGTCCAAATTAATAATCGCTGCAGACTGTTCCTGTGCACAGGGCAATATACATCCTCTCAAGGCAGCAAACGTATTTTGCAGGGTCACTCCTTTCTTTATTGCGGCCTGGAACTCGCTAATGCTATATGGTAGTATCTTTTGCATACGACCAACAATTATTTTAGCAAACAGTTTGTAATCACAGTTCAACAGTGTGATCGGTCAATAATCCTGTAAGGACTTGGGTCGAGCCACCTTCGGAAGCAGTACCACTATCCCATCTAAAATGGTAGTGGTAAATGCTCTGTATTTCACATTTCCTGAAAGACTTGTAATAATTTGTTCTGGATATATTACCAACACTGCTTGTAAAATTCATATGGCAAGCCATCAGGTCCCGGGGAGGCACGCGATTTGGATTTTTGGATTATTTCAAGTAACTTTAGATATGGGCAGCGACGGCATATCCTGCCCTAATTCTTCCGCTTTCACTTGTAGGAATTTTGACATATATGCCTCTACCTTGTATGAGAGATCTGCGGAACCGGTGAATCGTTGTGCGTAGAAGTTGTTCACTTCACGAAGAATTTCGGCTGTAGTGGAAACTTCCCGTTCATCTATTTCAAGTTGTGTGATTAGCTTCCGGCGACCATGATTACGTTCCTTTGCCAAATGAAAGAAAAACTCGCCTGCTCCCCATCCAGCACTTCCTCCGAGTGTACTCTGGCCAAATACCCCTGAAGCTGTTGTGTTTTACGAACTTTCATGCGTTCTTTGATCTCCCGCACTAGTTGCAGAACATTGTCTCCTTGCTGTTGGCGTACGTGCAGCACGTGGAGGATTTGGAAGAAACATTCCATGGTTTCTCTTCTAGCCAGCGCTCGACGACAGGCAGCAGCCCGAAAGAAGTTTCGTAATATAGGTTTGGCTTTACAAACCCACCAGTCGACTTTGTTTGGAGCACGCGCAAAGGATTCCCGCAATCGTGACCAGCAGTCCTGGAGGTCAGTCATCACTTCCTCATCCGTAAGCGAGGAGCAGTTAAGTTTCCAGTAACCTCTGCCTCTATTGCAGCTCGCCACCCTACCCTCTAGTGGATGTACTAGTGTGTCATGATCACTAAATGCCACCGGCATTATTTCTGTGCGATGAAGGCGGGGTAAGAGTTCAGCCGTAACATACATGCGGCCCAGTCATGAAGGTGATGGTCCTCTCATGAATGTAAATTGTATTGCTGAGCCATGCTTATGTTCCCAAGTATCTGTCAGGTGCATTTATTCCACTAGCTGCTGCAGAGTACTAAACCCATTGACGGTACCCCGTTGATCTTTAGCAGCTAAAGTACAATTAAAATCGCCAACCAGGACGAACGGTGCACTTGATGGAATATGGGTCAAGATATCTTGCCTAAAAAAAACTTTCTCGTTGCTTTCGTTTGTTACTGCCCGCAGGAGCGTAAATGTTCACCAAGGAAATGCCCTCATACACTGATGAAATGGCTCTACCAGAGGGATGGAGCACGAAATTGTGTAGCTGTAAACCTTGGCGATACACAATAGCCGTACTGGTACCTTCCGGCCCAAGATTCGTCTCGTACTCGTAGCCATATAAGAAGTCCATATTACCAATATTCACCTCCTGCAAAAAGCAGATATCTATGTCATGATTTATCAAGAAGTCCCTTAAAAGTTGCTGTTTGACCACCTGTCGCAAACCATTAACATTAAGCGAAGCCCAGATCTGAACACCTATCGGCATTCAATGGGTAAGGAGCATATCCTTAATGATGCCAAGATTTCAAAGAACCAGGTACCAATTTAATATCAGTTGAGCCTCCGTGAAAAATGCATGGACACGAATCCTCTTTGGTAAGTTTAGCTGAACGTAGCTCTTCTTCATACTCGTCACCGTCATCCACTGCCGGCCACTTGCCTGAGTCTATCTCTTTCGCTTGGGTGGGAACCGGTGGAGTACCTTTCTGGTGTAGCGCGTCCGGTGGTTGCTGTCCTGGTGGGATACCTTGCACTTGCATCCTCCTGTACTGACTTCTTAACCGAGGGTCGCGACCCGACAATGCAATGCCAACCTTCTGCCTTAATTGAGTTATTTCATTAGCAGACACCTCTGCCTCTTCATCACTTACAATCTCCATACCTCCGTCCCGAGAAACCTCAGACGGAGCAGTAACAGCAGATCTTTCAGGTGCATCCTGTGTCTCAACCATAGGCGTGATGTTGCTGGCCACTGCGGACTTTTCGGACTCCACCGGTTCTCTCGTCAGCTCCACTACTACCGGACCATTGTCTGCCTGTTGAGCAGGTTGCTCCGACTGCTGGTCTTCTGTGGACGTACTCGTCGAACCTGCTGCTTGCTCTACCGACAGCAGCATATGAGCTACCACCTGCTGCCGCACTGAAGGTCACTGGACGATTCCGTGGGCTTATGGGTAGCCTTGTGGCACGAAAGGGGCACTCAGCTTTCAGGTGGGTAGTGGCATGACACAGATGACAAGCTTGCGGTTGACCGATGTAACTGATTGTAACCAAATAGGTATCGATAACCAAGCTAGCAGGTATGTGACGTTTTAGTCCCATCTTCACAGCAATCACTCCGTTGTTAGTCGGAAGAAGATACTGGGAGTTCCATTGCTCCCTGCGTATACCATATACTGTACCGTATTGGCTCAGCTGCTGCGACAACACAGCGAGGGGAACCTCCGAAAGCACATTGAACACTGTAACATTCACTAATTTGCTGATCACCCGATGTAATGCGTAACTTTGCCGTTTCTCCAGAGGCGTAGGTAAAGTTTTGCTCATCTTGATAACGGGATAGGAGATTATCGTACAATACTGCCGAAATCACCTTCACATATATAGCACGATCTCTTGTGTGCAGCTGGAGCGTGTCAACTTGATCCACTTGTAATCCCATGAACTTAACAAGCCACTGGTGGATTTCCAATGCAGTAGGTTTACTTGCCGTTGCTTCAAATTGAATGTTTGGTGTATTCACACGTTTGTACATCGCCATGATTACCTTTTCAACTCAAAACCGAACAGGTATACAATATACCCAATTCAACAAAACTAAGCGCAAAACGCTGAAGTACACACGGCAGCACAGACAAACCCCGCTCTGCCTGGCGTTTACTTCCGTACACGGCAGAAAAACAACCTCGCGGTATGCCAGTCACCGCACAACTGGTGTTTTCATTGATTATGTGCAGCATCGAAGTTGTGACAAAATCTTCTAGGGTTCGCCCTCGTTCATTGGCTGTTGTGTCGAACCATAGTTTGCTCCTGGCATTAGTATCAGCTGAAATTATTATTCCACGCCGTTCTGTGTGATTTAAAATATTTTCTATTCTGCCTAAATCAATGCGTATGTCTGTGTGAAACTAAAAATACATGCTTAACGCGACAAATTTCTTGCTTTGATGGTGGATTTCGATGTGTACACAATCTTCATTCGAAAGTTGGTTTATTACTCTGGCGTCGATACTTCTGTTGCTTATAATAATGGCTTCTCTTTTCCTTCCATACCCGCTAACATAAGCTCTCATTGATTTTGGAATTCCGACTAATTTATTATTCATTGTGTATGGTTCCTATATGAGGCATATGTCAACACTAGTTTCATTTATTAGTTGTACTAAATTACTCGTAGCTATCTTACAATGTTTCAAATTTACTTGGAAGTATTTTAGTTTCTGTTCAGCCATTTAATAGTCTATAATCATTTGACATCCTCAATGCTGTTAGATGGCATGGACAGATATAATCTAGCGCCGAGTGGTTTACATCAAGTTCGCTGTCCTTGTTATATTTGGCGTAGTTAATGCAATGAATACATTTAAATTATTCAGCACTGACTTTGCAGTCCTTTAGTACATGATCTCCCGCACATTTTGGGCGTGTTTGGGTTCATTTGCAGTTCTGGGCACGATGGTTGTATCTGAAGCATTTGAAACAACGGTTCACCTTGATGTAGTCTTGCCAGTTGCACATCTTCCAGCCCAGTTTTATCTTCTTGCCTATTAGTTGTTTTCTGGCAGAAGAACTGATTTCGACGACTATATTTTTGTTCCTTCTATCGTAAAATAATAATATTGGCTTCATCACTTGCGTATCACCATCAAACTCTTCGTTTTGTGCCAGCAGAGCTTCCGCCACGTTTTCCAAGGAAAAGTCCTCAGCAATGTTGAATATAATTATCCTTAGATTTATCCACTTTCCTGCCACTGCCTCTAGCTCTTCCCCGCAATTCTGGTTTATGTTATTGCAAATTACATTGAGCTGCTCTTGGTTTGTGGTTTTAAGAAGTAACTTACGCTTTTCAGTTCACTGAAGAATTTGATTCCCACCTTCATTTGAACTGGGTTTACTTTTTTCTTGATCATTGTCCTAATGTATTCCGCACTCTAGTTACTTTTACTTTTAACGACGATTTTATGTTTCCTGCACCGGCTCATTTAGGCTGCCGCGAACAGCATCCGCGTAGTTGGCCAGCTTCCCGCCGAGTGTCGCTCCCTCCCGAGTGCTTTGCTGCTGGCTGAGCGCGCTACTTGGTGCTATGACGCCAGATGACACTGGTCCCCTACGACTTTTTGCTTGCAGCTGATCACCTACTATTTTAAATTCAGCCTGTTTATTTTTCAGTTCTTGAGATTATCATACTGATCACTTTTTAACCTATATATAAGTTTTCTCAGTTAACTAACTGCTTGCACAATATCCTGCTTGAGGTCCTGCCGTAAATTCTTACTGGCTTCCGTCACATTTATGAGTAATTTAAATGCAGTTTCTATACGGTCATCCGTTTCGTCTGACATTTTAAGCTTCCCCTCTCACTCTCGAGCTGATTTGTTTAGAAACCTGTTTTTATGAGTTATTCCCACACTTTGATTTCAGAAAACTATTTGCACAGACTCGCCTTGGCTTCTAGGTGCTACTGGTGACTGCGTTCGAAATGAACGCTCTTGATTAAGTTTATTTTCTTCTTCAGCACTTAACTGTGGACACTAACACCTCGCCACATTGCTTCAAATGTGAACTCTTACAGAAAACGTACACCTTTTATTTTCCACCAACAAAAGAATTACAAATTAGAAATATATTTTACAAAGCTATTTCACTTACCATATCCAGATACCAAAATGAATTTGTGAGCTTTCGTAAGCGCAAAACTTCGAAACGGCTGGACGAATTTGGCGAAATCTTTCTTTTTTAATATTAATATTCGTTTATGTACAAGGAAGTTTCTGACGGGGAGAAAATCGGATATATATATATATATATATATATATATATATATATATATATATATATATATTTCGAAATATATATGCAGTGCGAGGAAGGTTCTTATAAAGGTTAAAGCAAATAAGAACCAAATTATAAAAACAAAAGAGAACTTGATCACAATATGCAGAAAGAGCAATGAACAAACTGATCACACTGAAGTCGTTTACATTCAACTTTTTGTTTAAATTACATATCTGTAACTGTATATAATCTGTTCTGGTGTCCCTTAATGAAAACTAAATGAGTGTACATCATCAGTGTAATAACTATATATACACTTTATAAGCGACGCAATAACCAGAACTTGACAAAAGAATATGCGTTTTTGGGACTACCACAGTGCAACGGCTTCTGACGGCGTCTGTCGGGTCAACTAGTACTTGACGAAATCCCTTAGTGCCGTAATTGTTCTATATTTGCTGTATCCTTTAATGCTATATTGTTTGGCAATAGCTTTCAAATCAGGTATTTTTATATTACTAGATAACTTTAATTCATTGTGGTATTTATATCAGAAGTGTCTGGTTGCATGGAACCAATATTTTGTATCTCCATTTATTCTGAAAATATTTTTTGAAGTCTAACCTTTCACATTACGTAACTATGTACAGGGGAAATTTCTAATTCTGTTTTATTTAAATTACAGTAATTCATGCATATTTGTTTTCTATAGTTTTAAAAAGGCAATTTTGTTATATATCTATGACATGATTCAAAATAAACTTTCTCAAAAGCTTTAGTATACCTTTACTACATGTTGAATTTCTAATTATTTATTTTGCTTAGATAATTTTACTAACAATTGATGGAATTTAGATTTTGTGTGTCTTTTAAAATTTAAGTTTGCCACACATTCTTCACACACGTCACAGTATACCTTTTCAAGTAGTTTACTATTATACAATTTTTGACAGTTATAACATGTATATTCATAGCCATATTTCATGCTCTTATTTTTGACAAAATCTTTAAGAATTTTAAGAGTGTAACAGATAGAGCACTTTTTCTGTAATATCTCGTGGTATCGCCATTGATTACCTACCAATAAGAATATTTTAATGAAAAACTTGCGGCTCCGTAAAAACACGGAAAATTTATTAACCAAATACTTTAAACAACAATCTGTTTGTTAATCTAACTCTGAACTACTATCGCAAGGAGATGATTCGTCATTATATGATATATCATACCAGTAAACTTTATCTGACAATTTTAATATAAGGTCTTCTGATAATTCTTGATATTTTGAAATAATTTTTCAATCAACTTTCTGTTTTAATTCACGTCTTCAGATATTGTTTGATATTTAGAGAGAACATTCCAATAATTTTATGCTGAAATTCTCTTATAAAATCCTGTGATACACTGGTATCTGGAGATAGTCTTCCAATTAACACAATGTTGAAATTTTCTTATAAAATATTCTGTTAAATGTGATCTGGAAATTTTCCTCCAGTTAACCTTTCCTTGTAACTTGCCATTATACTTTTTCTGAGTCAGTTTTTTTTTTCAGAAATATTTTTCACGTGTTTTTAACTATTAAAACATTATTTATTATAACACAGTATCTACTAACACTTTGATAATATTAGGAAGGGCATTTAAAATCAGATTATTGTTCATTTATTAAACAGAACATTTTAAACAGTAAGATCCTTTTTATTGATCCAATTATCATGTGAAATAACAAATCCAAGCCATTTTACGTATGCTTTGTTTCCTTATGAACGTATAACTTTTTGTTTCCTGCATTTCTTGTTCATAAAACTTAACCTACAAATTCTTCACCTTTAGAGTCCTTAAGATGATAATATGGTGGGTTACAAGGCAACACATAATAGACAATTCTTCCAAATTTTATAGAATACTGTACTCCAGCAACACTACGCCATAACGGAGAGTCCAAAGACATGTACAGCAACAAGACAGTCTATCTACCGGCGTCGGCCCAATAATTTAAGTGAGGTAAGAGTAGTCATTGAAGAAACGAAATACGGGAAATCTCCGCGGTAAAAATGGTATCTCCAATGAATATTCGAATTTAATTGTGCTGAAAACTGGTCACACCCATCACCAAAGTGTCCAGTCGAATACTAGAATCGGAGCACATCCCCTCAGAATGGAAAACGAGTACGATAATTCTGCTCCACAAAAAAGGACCCAAACACAAACCGAGAAACTACAGACCCATAAGCTTAATATCAAACCTGTACAAAATCTTCACCAAAATATTGCCAAGACGCCTGACGAAAGTACCTGACGAAAACCAACCGACTGAACAAGCTGGTTTCCGGTCTGGATAGAGCGCAATGGATCACCTACAGGCAGTGAACCAGCTCATAGAAAAGGTGCAAGAATCTTACATCAAGTTATACATAGCACTAGTGGGCTACATCAAAACTTTCGACTCGATAGAACATAAATTTA
This sequence comes from Mantis religiosa, assembly GCA_030765055.1. NCBI lineage: Eukaryota > Metazoa > Arthropoda > Insecta > Mantodea > Mantidae > Mantis > Mantis religiosa. Next base: position 201,475,704 of record CM060948.1, on the reverse strand, counting down.
TCCTGTGAATACTGGAACATCAAGAATGAAAATATATATTTGAATACTCTTCAACATACGTCGGCAGCACGTCCAAAGTAAAGACCGAAGGGCAAGGAAAGATCTGTACACTTCAGAAAAGTGTCAAACAGGAAGATCCGATATTGGCAAAGCTCTTCAGCAGCCTACTGGAGCAAAAATTCCGGAAATTGTACAGGGAAAAGAAATATGATATAAACATAGACGGTCTCCGATTAACGTATGTACGGTTTGCGGACGACATGTTATTGGTGGCTGGGTCCGCGAAGGAACTGCAATTGATGCTAACAGACCTAAACAGAGTAAGCATTGGGGTACGACTGACCATGAACACTAGGAAGAGCAAGCTGATGACGAATACTGTTGAGGAGCAAATGAATGTCAAGGGGGTGACCTGGAATATGTCAGTGAATACCTCTACTTGGGACAAACCGTATCTTGTTCAAACAATTCCACATTGGAGATAAAAAGGTGCATCAATCTGGCGTGGAAAACATTTTGGGGCCTCAAATTTATCTTAGAAAACAGGTTCCTTAAATTTAACTTAAAGAAGGAGGTAATAGAAATCATGTGCTACCGGTATTATTATATGGCTGCCAAATCTGGTCTCTAACGTGGAAAATACTGCACATAAGAATACGAGACAGGATATCAAACTAAACTATAAGAAAGGAGACCGGTATGACTGACGCGGCTGCACGGGCGTAAGAGCTGAAATGGAGATGGGGAGGGCACGTCGCCAGAACGGTCCCCGGCCGAAGTACCCAAAGAAGAACAATATGGGATCCGAGAGTAGGACCAATATTGATAGGGAGACCGAATACACGATAGGCAGACGACTTTAGGACAGCAGGAACACTGTGGACAGAAAAGCTAAGGACAGACAAAACTGGATAAAACTGGAAAGAGCAGCCACCCACAAATACACCACCTCCTAATTTGTAACGGAAGCGTCTGTGTCAGCGTTAAGGACCGTAGAAAGTTGAAGTGCAGTTCAAGGAAAAGTAGGATCAATGTAAATTACAAAAATCAAGCTGCGCCAGAGGGAACTGAAGGTATATATGTATCTAGACACACACACACACACACACACACACACACACACACACACACACACACACACACACACACACACACACACACACACATTAAGGCTGCTTCAGAGATACCTTTACAGTCTTCAGGTATGGGGTTCCTCACACCAAAAATGAAAAAAGTTCATATGAACACATGTCCCATAATTCTTGGTTTTCACGTTATTCCTGTCACAATGAAAATGTGAGTTCAACGGCCTTCATCCCAATCGCTTATGCGAATACCAGAGCAACCGTGGAACTAGTAGAATCCAGCAACTAGATCTTCAATAAGGTTCATCATCATCTTTTCCTCCACAACTTACTCACAACAACTCCTACTCGTTACAGGCTCAAACAAATACGAAACTTAAATATTATTCGCTGTATTTTTGCCGTTTTACTTTACGCAAATCAGCAGTACAGCAACTAGTTAAACTAGTAGGCTCACTACTACAACTTTCCTCTTGATCGCCAGTTATTGTAGGCTTACGTTTAATTGATCCAGTCCGTAATCAACGATTCATGTTGAACGACGCGAATAAATTCTCACGATTCACAATTACAAACTCTCAGGACAGTAAGTGCAGAGGTTCTACTCCCATTAGTCATGGACCCGTAGGACCAAGGACAATCAAACACTATCAGCACTGGCTTCAACGCAGTGAGAACAACTGGTTTGTTGTTCGTGCGTACGTGTAGCCGTGCCAGTGACAGCGCTGACTTGAACCTGCGCGCGCAGGCTTGACTGACTTCACCCGCACCGCAGCTAACCGCTCACGCTCAGTACGGTAGCGTCGCTGCTATTATAATGCTGCACTATACGCTCCCGACTGTTGCGTTGATTGCACCTCTCAGCTACGTTACATCGTTACAACATAGCTGCATAAAAAAGTTATGTAACGCGTATGCAGTTCGGCACCGAGCAGATAAGTGACTCAGTAAATACAATTCTACGTTTTCTATAGTTTTAATTCAACATTATAGCTTGACAAGCGCGGACCCCCTGACATCCCCTTGAGGGCTCCCGGGGGTCCACGGACCACACTTTGAGAAACACTGTTCTAGAACATTGCTAGTTCGTGTGAATTTATGAAATTACAGTAATGAAAACAAGCAAGAGAGCAGTTTTGTGGTGAGGGCTGAGGGGGAAGAGAAGAAAAAATAAACATGCGAATACTTCTTGTTAATTTATATACTCAATTCATTATCAGTCTCAACACAGTACTGAAATCTAATCATGCCTTTCATTTATGAGAGAGCTTTAAGATAGCCCAGATGAAATACACACGTTACGAAACAGGGAACAAGTAATGGTTTGCTGCTGAAACTATGGTGACCAGCTGGAATGCACCTATAGAGACATTTCCCAATGACTGGCGAGTAGAGACCGCTCTAATGGCTGTTTCATCCACATTCCATCCTGTTGGCATGTCGACCTCGGAGCGCTGGACGTGATCTTCAGTGTGTTACCTAGAAATACCTACTCCTCACTGCTTTGGAAACGTGGTTGCTTCTGTTAGGTAATTAAACAAGATAGTGCGATATGAAGATATCAGGTTTTCAGGTTCAATTGTATCTACTTATCGCTCGCTGGTTTTGATGAAATTCTCTAAGTAGCATATCCTACTGAACTTGTGATATTAAACTTGGCGCTTTAATCTACACCAAGCGAAATATACAATTCTTCGCCATGTATGATAGTATTGTTTAAGAGTCTAGGAGTTAGTAGAAAGCAAAAGTGATGTATCGTTTTATAATTCTGTCCCAGAACACACGTCTTCCCCTTCTATGAAACATTCACGAATGCTGTGAATTAACAATACAAATGCATAAAAAGAAAATACAGAATTCTTTAGAGTTGTGTATGGAAAAGCACTATGACGAAGTTTGAAGGGTGGACCTAGCATCTTGACCAATTCCAAGCCTATGCCCCTGATAGGGTGCCTTCGGGAGGGAAGGGTGAGAGAAGAGGATACCAAGAGTGGTCGGACGGAGGAGAGAGGACAGCGTCCTTAACAACTATAGATTTTAACTTCCCGATGGGGAATCGTACAGCCGGATCGCCTCTTATCCCGAGGGAGAATTTATAATGCATCCTCTATGGATGCCGAAATTCTCGCCGACACTTGGAACCCTGAAAACTGATATGAAATGAGGAGTGAGAGGAAATTACCAGAAATTTGGGGGATATAATTATCTTTCCCAGCATTCGCCTTGCGACCCAGGAAAACCCATAGGTCAAAAAAGTCGGACACGGCTATCGAGCACCCAAGCATCCGGATGCGGGCCAAGAGCCACCACTCTTTATGGACAGAGGACGGAAGTGGTGCGTCCCACTCCAACTTGTACAGCCATAATCGCTGTAGCAAAATATTACATTTTGCAACGACCAGAATGCCGAAGTCCAAGAAGGTAAAAGATGCGGGATATTTCGGAAAAAAACTATGTGTTTTCTTCATTTATCTTCTTGATTCAGGGTTTTGACTGAATATCGGAAAGTGCCTGACTTAAAATCCCAAAACATTCAAAACGTTCTAACTGTTGTCCCTTCATTGAATGACAGTAGCGCATTGTTGTTGTTTGGTCTTCGGGCACATTTATTAAAATCCTGTCATCATTAGAACACAATTTTTTAGCTTTAAGCCTCCTGAGTGTAGCAACAACGTCAACTTTAGCTGTAGTTGCTCTATTTCTTCAATACTTGCTCTATTTCTGCCCGTCAGTAGATGATCTATACAAAAATCTATTTTCAATATATGTGATGCCACGGGAAAATGTTTAGATTCATTATCCGCTAATATGTGCATCGTCCTAATAGCCGGATATGCTGCACAGGATTTATGACATTGTTAAGTTTGAACATCATCATAAATTCTTCTGTGTTTCCCCTCGGAAGTATCATCTGCAAATCCGCATCTGAAGGATAGATCTTCCCCCGAAGATACATCTTCTCGACGTTAGCATAAATACAAATTTGTGTGTTCTGAAATGTAATAACAACGTAACAATGTTGTCCTGGATATTTTGGGCCGCGCCGTGGCTCAGTGGTTAAACAGCTTGGCTCTCACCAAGGCGGTCCGGGTTCGATCCCAGGCGACCGCAAAGTGAGATTAGTTGTGGACAACACGGCGCTGGGGCGGTTTTTTTTTTCCCCGGGACCTTGGGTTTCCCCCGCCATCTCATTCCACCGGTGCTCCATCTTCATCTCATGTATCATCAGTGTCACCGACTGCAGTGCCGTATGTAGTAAAAGCGGGCGTTAAACACTACACATTTCTGGATAGTTGGGCCAACCATTAAGCAATCGTTAACTGAGACTCCAGTATCTGATTTAGACGAGGCATCAAACACTACTCGCACTTTTGTAGTGCAGCCTGCTTCCTTGAATACCGGATGGTGAGGTAGAAAGTAATGACTTATCTGACCTTATGCGTAGCTTTCTTTAACATGTTCCATATGTCCCAAAATTAGATATTCTTCCAGAAATGCTGAGTACTGCGGATGAAGCTCTGGGTTCCTGGAAAGTCGTCCTTCTAGTTTTCTGAATGTCTCCATGGCTATTCGTTTAGAATATCCTACTTGATGCGGTTTCTTCTTTAAAGGCAACCGTACCACATATCCGCCAGATGATGATCTTGTCACATGCCCAGTGAAGTGTTGTTCGCATGGTCTATCTTCTCCGGTGAAAATTGTTTCCTTCTTGCATTCTTCCAAGTTCCAAATTTGTTGAAGTTGTTTGCTGATGTCTTCGCTGATGCTGAGATGGCAATATGCGTTGTGTGGTTGCTTATATGTGCCAATTCTACTGGTCAAAACCCACCCAAGCTTGGTTTCTTGTATAAATTTTTGCTCTGCACTGAACGGTGATGCTGGTACAGGTGCTTGACAACCTGAATTATGTTCCTTCCTAGTCTGTTTACGTGTAGCTTTGTTGGAAATTGGTTCCATAGGACGCAGAAGAGTATTGTGCGATTTATGACCCTGTTTACAGTTACCAGATTTGCATCCCTTGCTTAAGTGATCTGTACTTATACAGTTGAAACACAATACCCATTTCTTGACTCTGTTTCATAGTTCTTCAACCCCTAGTTGAAGAAATTTGGAACAATCAAACAGTCGATGTTCATTTTGGCAGACCTTACACCTGTCTGCTTGAGTGAGAAAGCAAGAATTTGAATTAAACTTAGTTTTCGACACAGTATGTTTTGAAGGTTCCTTAAAAATTATCTCCGGCTAATTTAAACAGCATCCAAGAATTGACATCTTTTTTTACAGAAACATTGTAATGTCCTGAATAGACGGTAATGTGTTTAATGGACTACTGCTTTCCCATTGTCGTCCAGTAACTGCATCTAGCTTGCTTACTAAGTGATGCACAATGAGTGCGTCCCACTGATCTGTGGGTAAACCAAGAGTGTTAAGGGAGCGTAAATGTTTGTGTTATCTAAGAGATGGCTTAGCTCACTGTCTGATTCTCTTTCCACTCGTGGTAAGTTGAATAAAGTTCTGACATGTATCTGCAATATTATTCTTTTATTTACTAAACGTTCCTGAATCATTTGCCAAATAATAGGATAGTTCTGTGTTGTCTGCAGAGATTATATAGTTTCTGCTGCTGTACCCCTTAACGCAGATTTCAAATAATGATATATGTGAATGTCCGATAATGCTATGTTCTCGTGAAGTAATGATACAAATGTTTCCTTGAACGGCAGCCGTTCGTCGTAACTTCCAGAAAAACTTGTCCCTTCTATCGAAGATAGTTTCATTTCTGCAAATGACCCTTGTGATTGAATAGATACTTGAAGCCCTGGCACCTTCCTTAAATTGTTTAACTAAGGTATGTGCTCTTGAAATTACATTGAAATATGCGTCCTCAAAATTCATCCACTCTTGCTCCTGCCCATCATCACTATCAAACATTTCTATTTCACCTTATACTGTTTCATAATCTGCATAACATTCTTCAATCTTTGCAAGTCGCATTTCAAGTTATACGACACCTATCTCACTTGAACATGAGTCCAGGCAAGTTTTAAATCTGGTCACTGTGGCCTTTATTTTTGGGCTCCTCTGACCTTCAAAGCATTCAGCTGTTCAGCTATTGTGAATTGAATTAATGGACGTTTAACTTTCCAAATAAAGCATAGAATAACAGATGTGAAAAATTATGATACTTAAATTATGAGGAAATAAAAAGGAATGAACGTGATGGGTTGAAATGGCTGGCTCACTAACCTGTACGTTGAAGATTAATTGAAGTCGCTATCCCCTTGTAGATCTGCAGTCCGGGATACCTGAAACGTTGCTCTTGTTGCTGCTAACAGTGTTCCGCTGTTGCTGCACCAGCTGACTGTCACATATTATTTAGTCCGCTTAATGTCCACAGTCAAGTAACCGGCGCTAAATTTCACGTTTTCACCGTCGTATCGCTCGGCATTGTGCCTCCCATTCCTTCATCCACAACTAAATATTGTTCACTGATAATTGCACTGTCGATCCGGCCCGAAGAATCAACATATTTCTGGGATGTTGTTACACTGCTTACACTGTCCCTGATATGATTGATGTAGGTATTGAGTTGAAATAATGCACCACTACATAACAAACCGTCACTTTATTTTGGCGACAAGCGAGCAGAAAAAAAAACACGTTAGCCAACATAATCACGATAGTTTCAAAATTATAAGTAATATGTATTTAAACACGAGACATATAATAATGAATACCTCCGAAATTGTTCACACCACAAAAAAGAAGTATTTTGAAAAGATCTACATCATTACTTTAGAAAGATTTTGATACACCTCACGGTTCACCATACGAGGGTTGTCTGAAAAGTGTCCGACGTCAGCATGAAGATGGCAGCATTCGTAAATAAAAGCTAGTGAATTTCGTTGCTTATCTGTTGACAGTTACTCACCAAAGTTTCATCTATTTTTGGTGCTCAGTTGTTATGTAACAGTCGTTTGAGTGAGTTGATGTGAGCGTTTTTATGAAAATGTACAAAATCGAGTATAGAGCTGGCTTTAAATATTTGTTTTTGAAAGGCAATACCCCTACGCAAATCAAAGATGAGTTGGATTCTGTGTATGGGGACCCTGTACCAGTGAAATTTTGGGCAGCTGAATTTAAAGTGGCTATAAGAGCTTGGGAGACGATGAATATTCTGGACGTCCAAAAACTGCAACTACCGACAAAAACATCGCCAAAGTTCACGAAATGGTGCTAGACGACCGCCGAATTAAAGTGAGAGAGATATCAGAGGCTATGAATATGTAAAAAGAACGTGTTTGTCACATATTAAATCAACATTTAGACATGAGAAAGCTGTCCGCGCGTTGGGTGCCGCGTTTGCTCACGTTAGACAAAAAACGTGTCTGAATGAACATTTCTAACGCTCTGTTGGTGCACTTTAGGCGCAATAAATCCGAGTTTTGGCGCCGATTAATTACTGTAGATGAAACTTGGATACATCATTATACGCCCGAAACCAAAATACAGTCCAAACAGTAGACTGCAAAGGGGAAACCGGCTCAAAAAAGCGTAAGCTGTTTTTTTTCGGCTGGAAAAGTGATGGTGACTGTTTTTTGGGATAGTCATGGAGTTACTTTAATCAAATTATCCTCAAAAAGGATAAACCACTACAGGAGTACACTACGCATCATTACTTGAGAAGCTGAAGGCAGAACTTGAGGAAAAACGGCCACATTCGCAGAAAAAGAATTCCCTGTTCCACCAAGACAACGCACCGTCTCACAGCTCAGCGGTTGCAATGGCGAAAATTCACGAATTACGGTTTGAACTGCTTGACTACCCGCCTTGCTCACCAGATCTAGTCCCAGTCGGCTTCTTTTTTATCCTTAATCTGAAAATTGCGCTCAGAGAACAGAGAGTTTCATCAAATGAAGAGGCAATCACCTTCGTGAACAATTATTTTGCGGAGAAAAATGCCGAGTACTACTTGGACGGGTTACAGAGATGGGAGCAATTCTGGGATAAGTGTGCAGAGTGACAAGGAGACTATGTTGAAAAATAGAAAAATTCTGAAAAAAAAATGGCTTGTATCTTTATTAGGTCGGACACTTTTCAGACTACCCTCGTATATTCAAAAGTCATACCGAATGGAGGGTTTCCGAGAACTTTCTTAGAAAATTTAGGATATACATTTCATTTTCCATACAAATATCTTAAACCCTCTATTTCAATCAAAATAGAATCTTTTTAGAAGTCAAAATTTTCCTTTCACGTAAAGCGTACTCTAAGACGGGGAACTTTCTTGGGAATCTTTGTATCGTTCTTTGGAATATGCTGTACTTAAATACCAAATTTGGTACTGCACCAACTTGTAGGGGTCAACGACCTCACAACCAGCTATGGATACGAAACAAAAAAGTAAGAAAGAAAGAAGAGAAAAAAAGAAAAAAAGAAGAAAACAATAACAATAGTCGTTAGATATAATAAGTGTAAAAAAGTTTTGTGTTAAAGTTGATGTAATAAATCAATAGAATTTGAAAAGTATTGTGGTAACAGTTTATTGGTGCCACATAATTGGTGACCCGACGTGATCAGAAGCCGATGTGACTGAAGAGAGAACCGAAAATACCAGCTCTGGACAAGTTTTCACTGCTGATGCGAGTGATTTTAAGATTAGTAAAGTTACGATTTAAATTCCGCCGTTCTGGAACGATAGACCGGGACTCTGGTTTTACCAGATCGAAGCACAATTCTCAATTAATAAAATAACACCCGAAGAGACAAAATAAACTTGCTTGGTGTCTCAGTTACAGCCAAACTATATGGAATATATTTGCGACATTATCAAAACTAACGACGTAAATAAATATTTAGCGATAAAGGAAAGACTTCTCAAGATTTTTAAGGAAGGTGAAGACAGGATAATAAAGAGGTTAATGACAGGCGTTGACTTAGGGTACTTAAAACTAACCCAGCTGCTGCGTAGAGTGCAATCCTTGGCCGGCACAGATATTTCGAACAAAATTTTAAGGACGCTTTGGTTAAAAAATCTTCCAGATTCAATGAAGAACGTGTTATTGGCTAGCCATGAGGAGGATTTGGAAAAGATTACAATTATGGCCGATAAAATATTATTGTACTTCAAATTCCCTTTGTCAGTGCCCTGGTAAGAAAATTGCAGCTATGGACGGCATAGTAGCGAAGTTTGTCACCTTGGAACAGCAGATTGCCGCTATTCCAATGGAAAAACTTCATCCAAGAACAGCAGATCGAAGCCCCAAGCGAAGTGGAAGTCATAGCCATTCAGAAATAAAATTTAATCGCGATGGTAAATTTTGTTACTATCATTTTAAGTTTGGCTCAAGATGCTACCCGGATAAATGTAAGCAACCATATAGTCCGAATGAATCGGAAAACTCAAAACGGCAGCAGAATTAGCGGCATGTTCTGCTGTAAAAAGGTCAAGAGTGGTGCCGCAGACTCCGGTTATTTGTGAGCGATAAAAAAATGGAAATGCAGTTCCTTGTAGACAGTGGAGCGGATGTCTCAGTATGCCCGCAACAAAGCATGTCAATGTAGATAATTCATATAGACCGTATGCTGATAAAAATATAGAAATATCAGCCCGTGTTGCCAAAATTTGGAAATGAACTTGGCATTAAGACTAAAATTTCAGTGGCCATTCATATTAGCCAAAATAAACAAAGGAATAATTGAAGCACACTTTTTAAAACAGTTTCACTTGCTTGTACACATTTGATTGCTGGGACAACTGAGCTATGTGGTAAGGGCTATGTTACAGCCATTGCGGAAAACGATATCATTAGCACTTTGAATACAGATTTTAAATTCAGTGATCTTCTTGCTCCATACCCAAGACTGACCACATCAAACTGGTTACCAAATCAGATTAGCCAAAATGTAAAGTATCATATTGCAACTGAAGATCAGTCGTTATTTTCCAAAGCCAGGAAAGTTGGATTCCAATAGGCTCCAAGTCGCCAAGCAAGAATTTCGGTTCATGTTGGATAATGGAATTATTAGATCATCAAAATCTTAACGGGTGAGTCCACTACATATGATTAGCAAAAAGGATGGTTCATGGAGAGCCTGTGGTGATTATGGAAGATTAAATCAGAGGATTATTCCGGAAAGCTATCCAGTGCCAAGAATAGAAGATTTTCAACATATACTGAAAAGGAAGAAAGTTTTCTGAAAAATCTATTTGTTTAAAGGTTACTTCCAGATTCCCATACCTGAGGAGCACAAGAATAATAACCCCTTTTAGACTTTATGAATTTAATGTTATGAGTTTTGGATTAAGAAATGCTCCCATTACTTTCCGCAGGTTCATTAATGAAATATTCCGAGGTCTGGATTTAACATTTCCATTTCTTGATGACATTTTAATATCTTCCACATCATTAGAAGAATATAAGAAACAGCTTCAATTGGTTATCTACCGATTAAATAAGTATGGTATTCACATAAACACGTCTAAATCACGGATGAGTGTAAACAACATAGAATTTTTCGGATGCCTGATCACGGCGGAGGGTACAAAACCTCTCCCTGAGAAGGTTTAAACAATTTTTAATTACAGGTTACCAGAAACAATCTATAAACTCCGTAGCTTTCTCGGCATGATTACTTAAAAGGGGCCAGAAAGAGGGATAGAAGAAAAAATCCGTGGACTGAAGAAGGTAAACAGATGTTTGAAAAATGTAAGTAAAATTTAATGAGTGCAACACCCCTAACAACAGTACGAAAATGATGAATGGAAGCCAATTCCATTTTACTCGAAGAAACTGAGCGACATTCAGAAGGCGTATAGTACATAGTACATTCCTCCAGAAGGACAAAAAAGCATCACCTAAACAACTGCAATATCTTCATTACATTTCTCAATTCAGAACTGTCTTTCATCGTAGTGGCCGACACCTTTTCCAGGATGGAAGAAATATCTATAACTGATTATGCGGAAATTGGAAAAAAAATTTACAGGATAAATAACTGGATACACTGATTGCAGAGATTAACACATTAAAATTAAAAAATGCACATTATCATCTGGTGATGTGATGTGTTGTGTTGCCACATTTCTAGTAACAATGTAAGACCTTTCATCGCAACACCGTTCCGTAAGCAGATGTTCCATCATATTCATAATTATCACACCCACGTGTGGAATCGTCAATGAAACAGATGACAGCTTCGTTCATTTGACCGAATATAAAAACCGATGTTCGTAAATGGGCTCAAGCATGAATCTACTGCCAGAAAAACAAAGTGACAAAACACACACAGTCCAAATTAGCTACGTATCAGGATCCTGATGAAAGATTTAGACTGTGCATATCGATATAATTGGACCATCATCATATCACTCTATTGTACAGTTACGTAGAAGCTTTACAATAAGAAAATCTAAAAACATCGGATTCAATCTACCTTTATGCATTTGTTTCCTACTTATTTTTATCGAACTATCTTGGAAATCTAGCAGTCCTACTAATTAGGAAGTAATTAGGTATTCTTAGTTAATTTTATCTAATGACCCAACTTAGGTGGATTTGGTTAATCCAGTAATCCAGTATGTTTTATGTATTGTGGAATGCAACACCAAAACCTCTATATCTGTGATGATAGCAGACAGCATGAAATGTCCCATGCTACATATTTGCCTCAGGATGCTCGAGTGTTGTGTCAAATCCCCTTAGGCATTAAAACTAGAAGTCATCAATCTATCCATGTCATACGAAATTTCTTCGTATGTGGGGAAGTAATTTTACCGGAGCATCACACACTCTTCTATGTGCGAGTGCAGGAAAATTAATGTAGCTGTAGTTTATAAATGAAAACCTTCATTTGGAATTTTAACGGAAATACGTAGACCATTCTTGACGTTAAAATTTTGGCTATTTGAGAATAATATTGTAATTTTAGATCTACAGGTACTAAACAATGAATCATTAAGCTTCTTTATCCTTCAGATACTACAGAACTCCTGTACAACGCATTAATTGTGGACAATTTTATTTAGTCGATGGCTTACATCCTTTGATAATTATGAGTCGAATATTTTGACAAGAATGTATATTCTCCACTAACAGGTACTTAATATTAGATTTAGATTCTGAGGAAGAAAATCAAATTATAAAGCGAAACTAGTTGTGACTAATAAAATATAATACTTTCATCATTTTCCTTACATGCAATTCTAGTTTAAAAATGAACTTCCCTTTATTCACTTAAACTAGAATAAGAATCAGATTGACGCTTAATATACATTAAACCTAGGGAAACTAGGAATTAAGCACCAAAGCGCCGCATTGTTTCCTATAGCAATGTTTTCTGATATGTTTGAAGTGGTATTATACATCCATATCGTACTTAACATTTTCTAAGGTACAGCCTGTACCGAACAGGTACAACATCAGCTTTGGGTAATATGTTTTTTATAAAGGATGTTTCAAAAATAGTGTCCTATCTTTGAACTTAAATAAAACACGTTATATAAATGATACAGGTTTATTTCTTTTTTATTTTGTAACAGAATTAATGTGATTACATATGGAAGAGAACATCAGTAAAGTGACCGTCATGACTTCGTTGAGCTGCGCGTGTACAGTTGACCCAAATTTCAATGACAGAAGAGCGTAAATGATGTCCAACTTCACGAATAACACTCGTGACGTTATTGACAAGATCATTTACTGTTTGTCGCTTGTTGGCATAAACTCTAGATTTCATATAACCCAACAAAAAGTAATCCAATGACGTTAAATCACATGATCTCGCGGCCAGTTAACATTGCCAAATGATGAAACCTCTGAACTTCTCCTTCAAATGATCGATTGTTTCGAGAGCAGTATGGCATGTGGCAACATCCTGCTGGAACCAGATGTTTCTGAGATCCATACCATCCAATTGAGGCCAAAAATAGTCCCTTATAACAGCCCGGTATCTTTCTCCATTGACAGAGCTTCTCCATCTTCGTCTTCGAGAAAGTATGGACCAATAATTCCACCAAACCAAAATCCACAACGCACAGTAACCTTTTGGGGATCAAGTGGTCTTTTTTGAATCTATATTGGATTGTGATTGGTCTAATAGCGGCAATTTCGTTTGTCAACAAAACCATCCGTCCAAAGGTGGGCTTCGTCTCTGAAGATGTTTTTTCGACAAAAATCAGCTTCAGCTTCCAATTGCTCCATAGCCCAGTCAGTGGTGCAACTTATGGCTGTTGGGCTTTACCTCTTGAGTAAACACTATTTTGTAAGGGTGCAACTTCAAGTCCAGATGCAGAATTCGCCCAGTTGTGGTCAGCGAAAACCCCAATACTTGCGCTGGACGAGCAATTGATTTGTTTCGTTCTCGCGTACACTCTCACGAACGGCGCCTATATTTTCGTTGGAGCGCACTTTTGTAGGAGTCCATTACTTACAGGAGCTGTTTGATGGCTGACAGAACAACTTCTTTAGAATTTATCGATCAAACGCTAAATGGTTCTCTCGTAGGGACGAATATGCACACTGTAAGCTTCACGCAAAACACGGAAGGTTTGGCGATAATAAATTGTCACAACATTTCACAAAATTTTTATGCGTTGCTATATGCTGTAAGTTTTCCATGGCTATTTCTCAATAACAACTGTAGCCAGATGAGAAAATGACTGCTGTACCTCAATAATAACAGCAGCTAGCACATGTTGAAGATAGGACACTCTTGTTGAAAGATCCTTGCTGTCGCGACTGGCGGCAACGCGCACAAAGGGACAGTGCGGCGCAGGAAGATAAGGGACGGATAGTGTAGCACGAAGATGCATGCATGTAGCATGTAGCATGCCGAAACAGATAAATATAGCGCGGAGATAAAAGGCTTGCGGAAACATATAAAGTTAGATAAATGGAAAATTCAGATATGCATTCACTGCCCTTAGGGTAACTGGTATGTAACCCAGGATTGTAAACTAAATCATGAAACAACAGCAGAAATATAATTGTTTTAGAGGCTCCAGTCAGATTAGAAACTTACCTTACGCAAGACCGCTCGCATTGTTTATGATATGATTGTAAACGCAATCAGAACTGGTCGAAATCGAAGTGCGCAGTAATCTGGGCGGTGGGTGTGCACGACGCTTTGTTGATTGTGCCACACAATCGGCAAACTTTGTGTGGCATATGAGAACATTTGCTGGCGCGTCCATTGCCGGAAGTGGAATGCAAGACCAGTTTTATAAGTTTGAGATTATCTTCTATTCGTTGTTAGTTATCTATAGTTCAAACACATGTCGGTCTGGTCACGAAATGAATGTCCTGTCACTCCTCCGTATCTCGTTCATATACAAGTTCTTAATTAGTTTTAGTAGTTGGACTTTAGAAACTTGTTTTTATTTATGGGCTTTCTCTAAGGTGGTTCGTAGTCTCGAATTCTATATTGGAAGTAGAAGATTTCTTAATTTTGCTCAGGAGCCTCTTTACCAGGCTTAAAGTTCTCTAGCGTACTGAAAATCTACAACAAAACTATGTTTACTTCCCTTCCGAAACAAGCTCGTCTGAGGATTTTTACGTTCGAAATAAGTCAATTACCGTCCGCCGGGTGTGAACCCGCGACTTTGGCAACCAGAGGTTCGCATGTTGCCCGTAGACTACGGAGGACGACATTGGACTTTAAAATGCCGTGGTCAAAGCATTAGAGTGTGGCTAACTATAGTGGTCGCTAAACTAGAATGTGATTGACGTTTAGTAAGCACATGGAAGAACGCTTTAAATAAATGGGACGGAACGAGTATGTCATAACGGTTGTCATAGTAACGATTACAAGGACCAAATAGAGTCGAGACGTTTCCATGACGTTAGACGCAAATCTTGGTTGCCGATATTTTAACACGTGCTTAGCATGACAGGCGGGCCAGCGAGTTGTGCAAACGCTGCAGTAAACAAATACCTTGCTGTTTGTTTCTCTGCTTATAACGCCGCATAAACAAAATGCCTTCACGTATATGTTGCTGTTCTTATTTTTATACAACAGTTAGAGTTCCTATACTGGCAAGTTCCTTTGCACCCTATTTGTAGCAATTTGCCTTGATATATGTATGTTTGAGTCTGTGTATGTCTGCGTGTGTTGTGATCATTTGCAAATGTGTTTTAGTGAATGTTTAATCATGTCTGAAACTAGTGACAAACGAAAACCTGAACGTACTCGGGAACCAAATAAAACTATATTTGGTAAAGGTATTCCAATTAAAGGACCGGCACGGGAAATAATATGCTCTGTGAGAGAATACTTCGAAGAGGAGAAATTGAAAGGAAAGCCTATTATTCCACTTTCTAAGCTGCTTGATAGGACTTCACATGCTGTAGGTAGATCAAAATGAAGGGATTTTGAAAGAGACTATAGAACAACTTGTCATTTCCGTGGGGGATTCCAGCAGCTTTTCTGATGATGACGACGACGGCGGTGGCAACATTGTCTATCAATCGAGCAGCAGCAAGAACAGTGATTTAAGCGATTCGGATATAAGCCGCATTTCCCCACTTCAATAAGCATAAAAATGTCACAGGTATGCCTCTTTTGTTACGATGATCTTCACATTGATGTGTAATTTTTTTTCTTGTAATTTACGTCCTCCAACGTTGACATATCGGACGATGGATGAAATGGGTGAAATGATGTTCAAATGAGTTCTGGGTCCATGGAACTTAGAGTTACCTGACATTCGTCTATCAAGATAAGGAAAAACACCGGAAAAAACCTTATCCAGATAACTCACCCTAACCGAGATTCGAACTCGGGAGCTCTTGAACGTGAGGTAGCCAAGCTAACATCTACGCTACCGAGGCGGGCTTGATCTATGTTCTATCGCTTGCATGAAGGTCCACGACTTTACTATTGAATTTGTACATATTATTATAAGCAATAATAATAATAATAATAATAATAATAATAATAATAATAATAATAATAATAATAATAATAATAATAATAATAATAATAATAATAATAATAATAATAATAATAATAATAATAATAATAATAATAATAATAATAATAATAATAATAATAATAATAATAATAATAATAATAATAATAATAATAATAATAATAATAATAATAATAATAATAATAATAATAATAATAATAATAATAATAATAATAATAATAATAATAATAATAATAATAATAATAATAATAATAATAATAATAATAATAATAATAATAATAATAATAATAATAATAATAATAATAATAATAATAATAATAATAATAATAATAATAATAATAATAATAATAATAATAATAATAATAATAATAATAATAATAATAATAATAATAATAATAATAATAATAATAATAATAATAATAATAATAATAATAATAATAATAATAATAATAATAATAATAATAATAATAATAATAATAATAATAATAATAATAATAATAATAATAATAATAATAATAATAATAATAATAATAATAATAATAATAATAATAATAATAATAATAATAATAATAATAATAATAATAATAATAATAATAATAATAATAATAATAATAATAATAATAATAATAATAATAATAATAATAATAATAATAATAATAATAATAATAATAATAATAATAATAATAATAATAATAATAATAATAATAATAATAATAATAATAATAATAATAATAATAATAATAATAATAATAATAATAATAATAATAATAATAATAATAATAATAATAATAATAATAATAATAATAATAATAATAATAATAATAATAATAATAATAATAATAATAATAATAATAAAAATAAAATACCCATTGCAGTCGCAACGGATGCACCTCGTACGCGTAATCCTATCGCGCTCTGTACGTGAGAGGAATAAGCGGCAACGTCGCCGTTTTCTCCATAAGAAACGCCAATCACTTTCTGGATTGGCGACCAGTATAAATGACTGATGAAAAGAAGTCTCCAGGACAATTTGTCGCGATCTACTTGCTTACAAGCTTCCTTGGATTGTACTGCAACATGCCTGAACGAAATTATTAATGCGAAGCAGAAAGCAGAGAATTTATTTGTTAGGAATTTTGGAGTTGAGCTGTATAGCTTTCATCACTGACCGTAAACTGAAATACTTTCCGGCAGATATTTAAATGGAATGTTTTGATATTTTGGTCTAATAAAAGCTTCTAAATTTTATAAAATTATTTTATAACATTATTTTGTTACCTCCTACGTAAGCCATAGATTACAACTGCCATACCTTTTTATTAGTTTTTAAAGATGAAACAAAATAATCTACATCAGTGTGACATTTTAGAGTGCTGTTTTCACTGCAGTGGCGAGCTTTACTTTTTCATACTGCAAGCAAAATACAAGTATGCTTTGGAATCTCTTAATTGCAAATGAAATATTGCCACAAGTGACTGTTTTGTTTAATTCTAATAGTGTGCTGTAAGTAATCATTTGACCGTAGTAGTGCGTATGACGTCCAGGGAAATTGCCTACAAAGCCTTGGTGCGGCCGGTTATGGAATATGGAGTAGCATGCTGGGACCCGTATAGAGCTAACCAAATCGATCCATTAGAAAAAATACAGAAGAGGGCAATAAAATAAAAAGAGGCAAGTATTTTGGGCCTATAAAAGGAGATGAGACTAAATGGGGGGAATTAAGAATTAGGCGTAAAAAACATAGGTTGGTAGCATTATTCAAAGCTAATGCTGGTGTAAAGGCATGGGTGGACGTTAGTGTAAGGTTAGATAATCCGGATTATTATGGACGAAACGACCATAGGTATAAAATTAAGGGTAGAAGATACAGAACCGACGTAGGAAAATTTTCTTTTGTTAATAGAACCATTGAAGAATGGAATGAATTGCCTGTAGCAGTCTTTCAGGGCTGTCCGCTATCGCTGAAGAAATTTAGAAAAAATCTAGATGGTTTATAGTTTAACTTTTAAATTATAATGGTATATAATATGTAAATAGAGAAGTAATTAGATATGTTTTAAGTGACTAAAGTAAAATAATATCATGTTTGTATTGTTTATTGTGTTATTGTTGTAAATCTAGTATTTGTAATTTGATCTGTATTCTTAACTCTGCCACCGGGTAGTACCCAATTGCAGTAAATAAATACATACATACATATATACATGTCACCTGACCTTTTCTACCTCTGATTATGCATGTGCAAAGCTTCCTGTCTGTCTTTGTGTGCCGGCCTATGGCCGTGCTGGGCGTAATGCCCCGTCTGTACGAGGCATGTAGTCCAGTGGACCATCTTTGTAATTATTTAGTTTAGTAAATATTCTTATTAAGTTAATTGTAATCAAACCATTTATAGAAATGTACCAATGGAAGATCCCAACCACTCCGCAAAGCACGAAATCCCGTCTGGGTGACCCTTCCCCGTGCAAGGTCTGGCCATGTGGTATCTTTATCCATTAACATACCTGGTCAGATCTTCACATTTTGGTGGAGGCGCCCTGTAGAAAGTTTCTTAAACGCCTCATTGTGGAAATTCTAAATTTATTTTGGGGGAAAAAGCTTTTCGTGAAATGTAGAAATTGCATAGAAAATGTGAGGTCACGTGCAAATGTTTTTTCTCTTACCTTGCCATCTTCAAAATGCATAAGAATAACTTATTTAGTAAATATAAATAATTTTGTTAAAATAATTATCTTGTTTGTTGAAGAAAAAGGAATTAATCGGGTGTTGTATTCCAAGTTTTGTGTAAAGAAATGTGTCCCATAAAATAATATTTTCTGAAAATTCCTCGCCACAAGTTTTACGTGTAAGCTAATTTTGTTAATGAACTGCTTTTCTTCTTCTAATCACTACAATAGAAGTTGTAGCAAAAGTAAAACAGGAGAGGTTGTATACAAAGAAATATTGCGTGTCAAGTAAAAGGTAATAACAGCAAACGTGATGAATTCAAACGGTGAAACAAATAAAATAAGTTTAAAGTGTAAGTAGGACTGCTAACGAAATCAAGTTTATTTCCTTGAGTATGTTTTTGGTTCGCACAAATGTTGCGTCTTTAAGATAATTTGGATGGACGGTCCTAGCAGCTAGAGTCTTTACTTTACCCATAGTTAAGAATTGATATTTTTATACTGGTCGCCAAACTAGAATGTGATTGACAGTTAGTAACCACATGGAAGAACGCTCTAAATAAATGGGACAGGATGAGTACGTCATAACGGTTGTCATGTTAACGATTAGAGGGACCAATTAGAGTCGAGACGTTTCCATGACAATGTTAGACGCTAAACCTTGGTTGCCGATATTCTAACACGTGCATAGCATGACTTGCGGGCAAGCGAGTTACGCAAACGCTGCAGTAAACACAATACCTAGGTTTTTATTTCTCTTCTGATAACGTTGCATAAACAGAATGCCTTCACAGTTAGAGATGCTGTACTGGCAAGTTACTTTGCATTATATTTGTGGCAATTTGCCTTGGTTTACGTGTGCCTAAGTCCGTGTATCTGTGCGCGTGTTGTAATCATTTGCAATTGTGTTTAATGAATGTTTAATTATGTCTTAATACAGTGACAAGCGAAAACCTGAACGTGCTCGGGAACCAAATAAAACTATAGTGTTCATTTCTTAAATTTTACAGTTTTCACTGTGGTGGTTTAAAGTGATTAACATAAATGTTTTATACATGTTTGAATAATGAATTATTTTGTAGTTCCTGTTTGATAAATGTGAAAAATTTTAGTAAGTGTTTAGAACAACAAGTCAATGTTTTATTGTGAAGGTAAAGATGTTAATTATTTTTGTGTACGTTTTAGTAGTATTTTCTTGTGGGACCTGCCGTTGGTTTTTCATGAAAGCTTTGTTATGCGGGTGTTGTAACAGTGAAAGATAGTGAAATTTTCCTGAAATTTGTTCTCAATGTATGGAGAGTTAAAATTATTTTTCTGCTTCATTTTTAAGAGGTTGCGTTTCTTGATATAAGTTTTCTGCTGTATTTGGCTGTAGGGTTATAATGTGATATGTTTTTCTTCCTTTCTTAAATTGGAAGTTTGAAATTTGGTATAATCTTTCTTGCAGAAAATTTCTTTGGCAACGTTCTTTACCTTATTCATTTTAAGGCATATTGGGAATAATAAATACAAAATTTAGTTCAGGACTTTCAGGTGTCTTTTTGCAGTGTTAAATTATCTTGGTTAGCTAATAATTTTCTTTGCAGCAAAGTTATAATTTAATTTCTTACAGTGGTAATTTATTTTCAGCTATTGCCAACATTTATTTTGCTTTCTTCTGTTTAGCAAATGTTGAATAACAGTGAAATTTTAGACAGGTTATGTTTAAATTATCATTGATTTGTAAACAATTATGTGTAAATTCTGACATTGTCTCTGTTTTGTGTCGTTGAACTTGTCCTTCTTGTTTACCAAGTGAAGAGAACTAGTTAACTGTAAAAATAGTTTTGTTTAAAGAAACAATGTCAATGCCAGTAAGCTTGTTTATTATAACTCATAAAATGTAAAATTTTGAATTACATTTCTGCAGTGCACACTGTATTTTCAAGGGTACCATTAATTAGGTTTACTTGTGGCCACACAACATAGTTTTTTATGTTCTTAATATGTGCACATACATATTTGTTTTCTTTATTGTAATTTTAGGTTCATTTATTCAAAAAATTTGATGTACTGTATTTGTAATCTTTGCACACCTTTGAAATGTTTATGTATTTTATCTACTCATTTTGTATATCATTTTTAAAAAACAACACTTGTTTATTTTCTCTGATACTGTGCTACAACATGTTACAGATTTCTTACATCTATATGTAAAGAGCCTCAGTTCTAGCCACCATTCGACTGCAAGTCACAAAACCCTGGCTGCCTCCCATGGTCGCCAGCCCCAACGTGTGTCCCAAGTATACTCCTCCACACGAGAGAAAGTCTCCAAGGGGCGAGACGCAGGGGGTTGGCCTCCCTGGACAGGTTTATGACACCCCATGTCAGTACAGTTACAGACCATTCAAAAACATTCTGACGGCTTCTACTTTTGTGAATGAATCTTCTCGGTTTTAATGTACAGAGTGAATAGGGCGCATGTTTTTTTAACGGTCTGCTCCTTGTATAGCAAGCGTTCTCTGCCACACACATTCGCTGTCCTTGTCCCACAGCACATTCCTTTCAGGGATTTTCTTTGCGTTGCTATACTATACTACTCACTTCAATCGTCGGGTGGAGGAGGTGTTTTCCCCTCACCACAGGTTTCACAGAACACCAGCGAGACCTGCTGGTCCTCTTAAATAGAACTTCAGGAAACTAATGGTGGAGACTAGCAAGCTTAGTTGGTCCTCTTTAATAATAAACAGTAGACGCCTACAAATACTTAACTAGTGAGTAGTGCTTCAAAAAACTGTGGAGTGTTTCATCAAAACTGATTCAGTGGGTTGTGTGAAGTGACCACGATTTATTTTTATTTTTTTATTATTTGCGGCTAAACTTTAGAACTAATGCCTTGCACTGAGGATTCCATCTTTATAATCTATTAAAAAGCAAGTGTATCTTTGTTCTGCCTTAAGAGGGCAGATGTGACTCATATTCAGTTCCTTTAAGATGCTAATTCTGCCTTTGTTTTGTTCTGTTAATCCAAGGAAATTGCACTTAACTTCAGATTTTGTATAAAGTGACCTAGTTTGACTACTTTTTTTTTCAAAACTGTTGGAACAGAAGAATTTAACTTTCTAAAAATTTTACTTTGTGAAAAAACTTAACATTAAAACATTTTGTTTTCAAGATCAATGTATGCATTGATCTTGGGGAAGCGAAGGACAGATGTCACAAGTGACTGTTTTGTTTAATTCAAATAGTGTGTTGTAAGTAATCATTTGGCCGTAGTAGTACGCGTGACGCCATGTACAAAGCTTCCTGCCTGTCTTTGTGTGCCGGCCTTTGGTCGTGCTGGGCGTAATGCCACGCCTATACCAGGTATGTGGTCTGGTGGACCATCTTTGTAATTATTGACCTTAGTAAATATTCTTATTAAGCTAACTGTAGTTTTAGTTAGTGCTACCCAACCTTTTATAGAAATGTACCAATAGAAGGTCCCAACCACTCCGCAAAGCAGGAAATTCCGTCTGAGGAACCCCCCCCCCCCGTTCAAGGTATGGCCATGTGATATCTTTATCCATTAACATCCATGGTCAGGTTTTCACAATATCACAGTTTAAGGCACAGTTTAGTTCCTGGCAACGTAATTTGGCATATCATTCTGGTCATAGGTGGGACCAAAAACAGAATGGAGGGCATGATACTGGAATTAAATTTGATAAAACAAGTCAAAAGTACAATATACTGCCAAAGAAATGACATGGAGATGCTACTCAACAGCGTTGATACACAGCGAAAAGACTCCTTAGTAATGGATAAGCCTCGCATTAAGACGGTCCCGTGTTCGATTCCCGTTGTCCACGTACTCTGACCTTGGAGCTCTCTTGGTTTTCCTTAGTCGGTAGACGTTGGCTCTTTTCGTTTCGTTCCCTTCTCGTGATTGTAAATTTGGTGAGTAAAGTAGTGACGGACAGCTTCCTCAAACGAAACAACATTCCCCGTGGACACTAGGGGCTGACTAGTTTGGGCCACTCATCGCCATTTGTGAGCAACTTCAGTATAGGAACGTACAGAGGTATATTTTTAGAGATGGTGCGTGACCTCGCTCGGATGTGCGCGAGTGACGTCACGCAAATTAGTGGTATGGCTAAGATCTCTGCTTTCACCAGCAGACTGCTGATAAAGCTAGTGGATTATATAACAAGTGACTAACCTTACAGCCCTTTTTCTTACAAATAAACAGGGCCGTGTTCCTAACAAAAGAATGGGGGGACGCACACCTAAAAAGTTTTCCAGATGCTGGAGAACCGATCAGAATGCTGCACTTGTAGATTCGCCTTCCTGCTTTGGTTGTCCTCAGCATGCGTACGACCTTTCTCCATTCTTTTATGTAATCCTCTAGGTTCCACATATGTTCTAGAGGTCCGTTAATAGTCACAAACTTTATTTGAATGTAAGTATATATTTTGTATTTTTGCAGTATCTTGAATGTTAAATTAAGAAGGGTAATTAATTAAAAATAAATATAAATAATATTATTACTAAGGGTACTGCGTCCCCCTCTGAAAAATAGTGGGGGACGGCGTACATCCTCGTTCCCCATTCACTACGGCCCTGGAAATAAACAAGTGGACTCGGGCATAAACTACTGCGCAACATTACGTCATGTGCCGTCTGAAAACTACCTCTGTAAATACATTTGCCGCAAATGTAGTGAAAACGACGCGAAATGTCTCATTGTTTTCAGGTTACGTACACTAGTGGTCGATTGTAACAAGAAGTCAGCTATTACTTTGCTTTAAAAGTAAACTGTCTGTTTGTAAGGACCCAAACTTGTACCAAAGTGAACATGAAAGTTTTCCATATTTACAACACACCACTTGTTCCCACGAAAAACAATACCACTATTATATTTTTCTAGAGTCAGCCTTCGTTTCTCTTTTTCAAAAACCATTATATTTGTATGCTGTTATGGCAACTTGTGATGCTAAAAGCATATAACGGAAGCATTCGCTCACCCAGTTGGAGAATAGGTTCACAATATTACGGTTTTAGCATGGTAATTAAATGCCGTAACATAATTTGCAGCGCCTATATTGTCTATTTATCATCACTTGGTTGAAGGCCGTGCACAATAAACGACGAATCTTTACTTTGTGCGTGCTGTTATCGATTCCAAGTACCGATGTGATGTCACAGCTACAAAGATACTACCATTGATCATTATTATTAATTTAGACGCCGCGAAGTCGACAGATGCTCGGGCAGTGTCTAGTTATTTTTATGCCCATGTCCATGTAAATTAATGTGCGACACAAGATTGAGATTAAGTGGCTACAAAGCAACAAAAATAAACAATGAAGTCAGCAGACGAACTGAAGTCAGAGCTGCCAACTCAACATTAAAGTATCTGCAAAATCGAGGGGCTGAGTGAGTTTAGGACTACTAGGGGACAACGTCGCTATTAGTGATGAAAAGAGCCTTACCATAAAGATTTATTGGGGGTCTGGAATTTCTGTCGACAGTTTATAGCTTGCGGCGTGCTATAAAATGCCTATAATGGACAAATGATACATCGATAGAAGCAGGGAGTAATTAAAAACAGGAAACCATTCCATATACACGAATGTATGTTAAATGCTTTGCCTTAACTTTTAGCGTGCTTTAAATTAATGCCCCCCCCTAGAATTTTATGCATTGTGGATACAGTGATAATTGGTAACGAAATGTGCATTTAGCAACGCAATGGATACACTGGATGGCTTGCCACCATCTCATTTCACTACACACCTGGGTATTGTTCATGTGCAATGGCTAACTTAGGTTTCTTGAATAACTGGGACTGGCGGGTGCCAAATTAAAGAAGATGGGCTACAATACTCTTTGAAGGCAAAATAAAAGGAATATATTTTATCAGTAACCAATAACCATATCATAGGTTCGAGCTGATTGAACTCTTTCGATCTTCTGTTTAGCGTAGCCGCAAAAATAAAGTGTGGCTTTACAACCTACAAATTTTCTAAAACACGAATTTCACGCTTGATACAGAAACAGTTTTAAATAAGGTTCAAAGCGCAAATTAGGAAAATATCGTTAATTTTTTATGCATCTTATGAGTCATCTACTAAAAATCCTAACAAACTGTGGAACTTAATCTCAAAATATCTAACGCACTACAGTCACCCGACTCCTTTTAGTCATTCTTTTACGGCTATTAATACAAAAGTTTCTTTTTCTATAAGCTTTTGGTTACTCTAGTTAAATCTTACATCCAGATTTGAAAGAATGACACAGAAGAGAAAGTTAGAATTTGTAAAATGTTGCTTACTATATGACGGCTTTTATTCCAACCATTTCACACGAACACTAGAAAACAAGAGAACAGTACTTTGTAGTTGAAAAAAACTGTTAAGGTATTTTAAAATAGAAAATAATAAGTACTTTTTAATATGTGTTTACAACTTCAGAATTCTCGATCTTCAAACTTCTCCATCCTCCTATAGGTTCTCACGAATGTTTTTCTGTTTCGTCTTTTCCTGCAGTCCATAAAATTTTATTTTCTAGGATCTGCCTAGCTTTTTTTCTGCCGGAGGGTTCCATACGAAGATCTTATTTGGTAATCTCTTCTCTTCTGTCCTTTTCACCTGGCCATAATTTACATTATTTATATGTGAGTGAGTGAGTGATGATGAGTATAAGGGCGCTCAACTACAGAGGTCATCAGCGCCCTTTTTAAATGAAACTGGTCATGGCAAAAGCCAGATATAAATTATTCTAAAACAGTATATGTTAAAAAAGACAAAAAATACATACGCCTTGAAAAAAATAAATAAATAAATAAATAAATAAAATAAAAATGTCATCCAAAAACCATAAATTCTATTTGCTAAATCCTAAAATCTAATCTCGAAAAGAATCTAAAAACCTTCTCCACTACTGCGTGATCGTCCGCTAGAATTTCTGCAAAGCTGACCGGCAGCTGCAGAGACGTCCTAAGGTCTGCTAGGTGAAAACACTCTAGCAGCACGTGTCGTACAGACAACGCTTCATTACAAAACGGACATAGTGGAGAAGGCTCCTTTTTAAAAAGAAAACTATGAGTAAAAATGCAGTGTCCAATTCGTAACCCAGCCAAACTCACCTCCTCGCGACGAGATGACCGACAGGAGGTAACCCAGGGAATAGGAAGTTCTTTGACAGATCTAAGTTTATTATTGCGGAGAGCAGACCACTCTTCCTGCCAGCAGGTTTGCACAGCTCTCCGCAATGCGGCCCTAAAGTCTTCCGATGTCACAGATGGTATTCGAACCCTGGGCTTCATGATAGCCGTCTTGGCTGCTGAATCCGCCATTTCATTCCCCCGCAAGCCTACGTGACCAGGAATCCATGCACACACCACGTTAACACCAGAAGCGTGTAAAACGTGGAGGGCATCCTGTATACGCTGCACAATAGGGTGGTAGCTGTACAGCTGCCGTAGGCTTTGAAGTGCACTGAGGGAATCACTCAGGATTAAGCAGTCCCCCAACTTTCGTCGGCGTACGTGTAAAATGGCCCGGTATATTGCATAAAGCTCTGCAGTAAAAATGGAAGTGCTAGTGTGGAATCCGAATGTATAGGGTTCGGTTCCACACACGAAAGCACAACCAACGCCATTTGAGTTCTTGGAGCCATCAGTATAAATTACAAAATGGTCCTCATATCGCGATAAAAATTCTAAAAAACATGTGCGGATACTAGACATAGACATGGTAGATTTATCATATTTAGTCATGCCCAGATCAACCGGGGACGCTCTGCACAACCAAGGAGGGTATGTCCTCTCCCCCCTAGGATACATCTTGGGCATGTCAGTATCAAGATGTCTAAGGAGCTCCCGGAAACGAAAACCAGGTGGCTTTGGTTTAATAGTAGTGTTCCTATAACGCACGTCCATGAAGGTATTAAAGAACGGCGTAAACGATGGATGTGTGGGCATGCAATTAAGTCCACAGCCATAATTGGCTAATAACATGTTGCGCCTGTACTGCAGAGGAGGTTCTGCAGACTCAGCATACAGGCTTATAACTCGGCTCGTTGGAAATGCCCCAACAGCTATACGTATGCCACAGTTATGGACTGTGTCTAATCTCTTCAGCACAGATGGTCGTGCTGAGCCATAAACGATACTACCATAGTCTAATTTGGAACGGATGAGTGCCCGATAAAGTCGCAATAACACTGCACGATCCGCTCCCCACGATTTTCCACTTAGTACCCGCAAGATATTCAAAGATCGGTCACATCGTGCCTTCAGTTGTGCTATATGCGACGACCAACTAAGTTTTCTATCAAATATCAATCCAAGGACCCTCGTCTCATCTGCAAAAGGTAGTAGATCAGCGCCTAGCCGGAGCCTTGGAGGTAGTCGACTCTGCTGACGCCAGAAGTTTACACAGATGGTTTTCTCAGCGGAAAATCGGAAGCCGTTTTTTTAAACTCCAACTCTTAAGGTTGTCCAAGGTGGTCTGAAGACGGCGCTCTAAAAACGGAGTGCGCTGAGATGTACAGTAGACGGCAAAGTCGTCTACAAATAGGCATGACGAGACACCTGGAGGTACACATTTCGAGATAGAATTAATCGCAATAGCAAACAACGTAACACTTAATACCGATCCCTGTGGTACACCGTTCTCTTGAACAAAAAGGTTCGAAAAAACCGAGCCAACCCTTACTCGGAATACGCGGTCTTTCAGGAATTCCTGAAGGAAGAGTGGTAGGCGTCCACGTATATTCCAGGTGTGCAGAGTACGTAGCAACCCTGCCCGCCAACACGTATCATAAGCCTTTTCGAGGTCAAAAAATATTCCGACTGTTTGACAGTTCTTAAGAAATCCGTTCATAATCTGTGTCGACATGGACACAAGATGATCCACTGTTGAACGGCGTCGTCGGAAACCGCACTGGATATTATTCAGTAGGTTGTGCGTTTCCAGCCACCATACCAACCGCCCATTTATCATGCGTTCCATCACCTTGCATACGCAACTGGTGAGGGAAATAGGGCGGTAGCTAGAAGGGAGGTGACGGTCCTTGCCAGCTTTCAAGATAGGTATAATGGTAGCTTCTCGCCACTTTTCAGGAAACGTGGCATCAACCCAAACACGGTTATAGACCTCGAGCAGGAATGCCTTACCTTCAGGTGAGAGATGTTGTAACATTTGAACGTGGATTCCATCCGGTCCTGGTGCTGTCAGTCGCGATGACGAAAGAGCGTGTTCTAGCTCTGCCAAGATAAAGAGGCGGTTATAGTCTTCAAGGTTTCTGGAACTAAACACGAAACCTTGAGATTCTACCTGAGTCTTAATTGAGATAAACTCAGGAGCATAATTGCATGAGCTAGACACCTGAGCGAAAGCACAGCCGAAGGTGTTAGCCACAACAAACGGATCAACAACAACTCCTGCAGTTGTTTTCAGACCAGCGATTGGCAGGTGGGTTGATTTTCCGGCCACGCGCCTTAATTTATCCCATACAACAGATGAGGGTGTACATCTGTTAAAAGATGATACAAATTTGTTCCATGAGGTCTTTTTGCTATCCTTAATTATTTGCCTAGATTTTGCACGCGCTTTCTTATACTGAATTAGATTACTTAGCGTAGGGTGTCGTTGGAATACCCTTAGAGCACGTCTACGAGCACGAATAGCATTCCGGCAGTCGTTGGTCCACCATGGGACAGGAAATCGACCGAGTTGGGTAGCCGAACGTGGAATAGACTGTTCTGCAGCGGAACGAATTTTCTCTGTGAGATGATCGACTAAATCATTCACAGAATCGTGCTCGTTGTATTCAAAGACAGCCAACTGGGTGTAAAGATTCCAGTTGGCACGATCAAAGCGCCATCTAGGGATACGTGAGGGAGACACATCTTGTGCTAAGAGACTAAGAAGACATGGAAAGTGGTCGCTGGAATGTAAATCAGAGATGACATTCCACTGTAATGAAACAGCTAACTGGGATGAACACACTGCCAAATCGATGTGCGAATAGGTGTTAAACGCGTCTGAGAGGAATGTGGGCTCTCCGGTGTTCAGGAGAACCAAGTTATTGCTCTCCAGGAATTTTGCAATGAGGTTGCCTCTCGAACATGCCCGATTTGAGCCCCAAAGTGGGTGATGGGCATTAAAGTCTCCAACTATTAGAAATGGTGTTGAAAGTTGGGAAACCAGATCTTCAAGGTCAACTAACGAGAGGTCATCTGATGGCGGGAGATATACAGTGCAAATGCAAAATTCTATTGATGGCAGCTTAATCCTTACAGCTACAGATTGTAAATCAGACTGTAGCTGTAACGGATCTACAAATATGTCATCCCTGAGGAGCATCATAGTACCCCCGTGTGCAGGAATGCCCTCTTCTGTTTCAACATCACACCTCAGTGGTGTGTAGCGTCTGATTTTAAAGTTGTCTTGTGGTCGTAGCTTAGTCTCTTGTAAGCATACCACTAAGGGGTGATGCTTACTGAGCAAAAGTTCCAATTCTGGTCGATGCGCTCTTAATCCTCGTATGTTCCATTGTAGGATAGCCATTGGAACTATGGGATATAAGATGTAAAGGTAGTCTACATTAAGACGACTTCATGGGTGGCCGAATCAATTTGCCCTTTTTCTTTGGTGTAGGGCTAGTTTCGGCAGGTTTATCCTGCCTCTTCTTTGCTGCAGATGTAGCAGCGTGGTCAGCTGTTTCATGCTCCATATCCTCTATGGAAGAGGACGGTTTTCCTTCTACAACCTTCGATTCGAGGGGCTCGAAGCAATTGGAAATTCCGACGGACGTAGATGACGGTCGCCGGTCGTAGTCCTCCCCAGAAGATGACTCCGACGATGATCTCGGAGACGCTCTAGGGCTACGTTTCTTGGACTTTTCTGGAGCAGACTTTGTGCTTTCTTTCAGGAAGGCAGTTCTATCATACTGCGTCTTGAACTTGATCTCTGGTGCTTGGTATACAATGGGCAATTTCGTCCTGTTGTTAGACGTGGATGCTTTGTCAGGCGACTTCACTGACTTGTTATTTTCAGTAGTCTGTGTTCTCGGAGTTTTAGATGGTGTTACTGATGCTCTTGGTTGCGATCTAGGCACTAGAACTTTCTCGGATATTGTTGCCCCATTTATATCAGATGTTTGGGTACCAGCCTCCCGTTTCGGTGACGGAGTAGCCGCCACAGAGCTATAGGTACGGGAGGTGGTTGAAGAGGGCTTGAGGATACATAGAAGTTTCCGGGCTTCCGAAAAGGAAACCTTTTCCTTAACCCGGATCTCCTGAATAGCTCGCTCTTCAATATAACGGGGACATTCTCGTGAACTTGATGGATGTTCACCGCTACAATTTACGCATGCTGGAGGTGATGTACATGCATTTTCATGCATGCCGGCTCCGCAGCTGACACATGTAGGTGCGCCTTTACAGAATGCACTAGTGTGACCGAACCGCTGACATTGGTAGCATCTCAGAGGGTTAGGTATGTATGGTCTAACCTCAATCACTTCATATCCTGCCCTGATTCTTTGAGGGAGATCTACCCGATCAAAGGTCAGGAACAGGGTACGAGTGGGAACCATATCCCCTCGTTCTCTCCTTTGGACACGATAGACTGCAGTTACGCCTTGTTCCTGGAGGTTCTCCTGAATATCCTCGTTGGACATTCCATCCAATGCGCTAGTGTTTACAACACCGCGCGAGGTATTCAGGGTCCTATGCATCTCCACTTTGACTGGATAACTGCCCAGTATGTTGGCTTTCAGTATCTTTGCAGCTTGGGATGCTGTAGTTGCTTCCACCAGCAGCGTGCCATTTCTGGATTTTGTACATGATTTAACAGCACCAGCTATTTTGTCAAGACCTTTCTGTATAATAAACGGATTAACCGTAGAAAACGTTCTACCTTCCTCCGTTCGTTTAATAACTAAGTAGCGAGGACCACACTCAACTACTTGTTTATCACTGTTTTCAAATAAATCTTTTCCACGTTTATTGTGTTTTGGGGGGTGTAGTTTAGCCATAAATGTTGGTCTAAGTTTCATCCCCCAGTGCTCCCCACCCACCACAGAGTCCAACAAGGGGTCATCCCACTGGGATGACAGGGCTACACAGGGGATATAGCGAGCTCGCCGTCCCACTCACCCTGGAGGTCGGTACAATACCTAGTCCTGGCCGATTGATTAGGGGTGGGTTAGTCCCTAACCTCCCGTTTAGGCGAAGCAGAAGCCAAAGTAGTGTATTAGAAATGCGCACCCTCCCCGAATTCAGAAAAAACTGTTACGAGCTCAGATACGCATCCCTCAACCACCAGGACAAACCTTTCCACCGACACGGGTCTCCACGCACGGCCTACACGTGGGTGGGCCTGTTGACCGTCTCCCTCAACCACGAAGAGGAGCCCACTCGAGGGAGACTGTTGGCTCGGGACCT
The DNA here is from genome assembly GCA_030765055.1 of Mantis religiosa. Lineage (NCBI taxonomy): Eukaryota > Metazoa > Arthropoda > Insecta > Mantodea > Mantidae > Mantis > Mantis religiosa. The sequence goes on along the minus strand of CM060948.1, from coordinate 201,444,603 downwards.
TTATATGTGATATTATCTCACCAGGTACTTCTCGTACATTATATTCCAGACAATTCTGTGATTCTTTATTTACCTTATTATCATATTCATTTTTATTCTGACCTAACCTTTGTATTAATACTTCTTTATCTCCACTACATATTTTATTACTTGATTCTGATTCTTGTATCATATTATTAGCATTTTCCCCTACTTGTGTTACATTTTGTATTGAATTATTTTTACATTTCTCCCTTTGTTGTTTTAAATCTTGTCCCCTACCATTTATAATATCGTTCATATTATACAGTTTACCACTCATACTACCACTTGCATAATCTTTTCAATTTTTTCAGAATCTGTCATTTTACTTCATTCTATTTGTTCCCTCTCAACTAAATATTTACTATATACTTCTTTACTAATCTCCATCTTGCTAACTACCTTTTTGACTTCTCAATAGCTTAAATTATTTAATTCCTTCTATACAACAAATATAGGCCGCGCCGTGGCTCAGTGGTTAGACCGCTTGGCTCTCACCAAGGCGGGCCGGGTTCGATCCCAGGTGACCGCAAAGTGAGATTTGTGGTGGACAACACGGCGCTGGGGCGGGTTTTCTCCGGGACCTCCGGTTTCCCCCGCCATCTCATTCCACCGGTGTTCCATCTTCATCTCATGTATCATCAGTGTCATCGCCTGCGGTGCCGTATGTAGTAAAAGCGGGCGTTAAACACTACACATTTCATTTCATTTTACAACAAATATGTGCTTTTTGTTACTATTCTTTCAAAAAGTTCCTAAATTCTGCTTACACTTCTAAATGTTTTTGTGATTGGTTACTTTTTGTACTCACTCATATTCTATCTTTTCTTCATATTTGGTACCTTCATCCTGTAGTCCTGGTATCGTTGCTTCCACCAAATTCCAATTTCCATGATGTGTTGTTGCTAATTCCTCTCCATCTTATGGGGCCCAAATGACCTAGCTGTCGACGGGCCCTTAAACACCACACACTCACTCACTCACTCTCCATCTTATTCGGGTCCGCGTTCGGGCGTTATATTGGAGCAAAGGTTACGGTCATGATATCTGTTCATTTGGTATTCCCAAATAATCTAGGTCTCCTCTGATCTTGCTTTTGATGTCAATTTCATGATAATTCTCATGCACACTAGTATAATGTTCTGGGACATATACTGAAGCAAAATATGCTGGCCTATTCTTCATATGAATACCAGAGCCATGAACCGCCACTGCAGTTTTTAGAAAATAAGATTCCTGTTTAGCTTCAATTTTAATCTGTTCCTTTCAATAATTGCAAATGCGAAACACGTTTGTTTACTTCGTGGTCACCATCGATAGACGCTCTCTTTCCTAGATCTTTTTCCAAGATTACTGACATTTTCTTCACTCGTTACCATCACTACCACTCAAACTCAATTCTCACTGGTCCACGTCACACATTACGCAATCTCATTCTTAATACTACCAATGAAAGAAAATAACATAATTTCATTTACATGTAGCGTCATCTCATGTCCTACTGAATTTTTTTAAAAAAATTCTTGCTTATTCTAACATTCCATATTGATTCCTAAACCATATATTTAAACAGATTTAAATATTTTTAAACTCTCGGGGCCCAAACCAAAACAATTGTTACAAGCGATACGCCAAGTTTGACTACACGCAAAGACAAATCTCTTTAAAGAAGGAAAAAAGAAACTGTAGCGTGGTTCATTTGGTAGACATTTTATAGATATAGGACGCTTAGTAATAACATTGAATCCGAAGGGAAGTAAAGTGATAATAAGTGGAAGAGCAGCACATTTTCATGAGCTAAATTAAACAAAAGCTGCTTTTATATATGGCAGTGGCCACCATCTCAATGCACAGTGTGCACAGTAGGTCGTGCAAGTTTACCCGTTACACGCCGGAATAGTCTACCGTGCACTCCGTAACCTTCAGAGCAGTGGCGGAATGCCGATCTTGCAATTTAAATGCACAATTAACTGTGCAACATAATTATCGAATTGTAATATGAAGGATATAATTGTTATCTAAATTGTTTTAATTGTTTCTTTCATGATCATTCAACTATGTACCTTTATTTTAATAAAAAAAAACAATAAATTGATAGTTTAAACAAAATGAAAATAATCGACAACCTACTTACTATACAGCAGTATTAAATAACAGCTCGAAGGAAAAGCAATAAGCACAACATATTACTCAGAATTGGAACATAGCTTTCTAGATTTTTGTTGTCTCTTTTGACACACTAGTTTTTCAAAATTAGGTATCAATGTTTGTGCAGCAGCTAGTCTAAGTTGACATTTTAAGTTCTGATCCGACAATTGAATTCTGCAGCGGTTTTTGTTTAATTTCACTAGCGAAAAAATTGTTCGCATATATATATATATATATATATATATATATATATATATATATATATATATATATATATATATATATATATATATATGGATGCAAACATACTCAGAAAACGAGCGGCATTTCTATGTAGTCGAGGAAATGTATTTCTTGGAAAATGTGAATAGAAATCACTCAAACTAATTCTATTTTGGAATTTATTTTTCATTTGACGATTGCATTGCAAATCAATAAGTTCAAGTTGCAATTCAGATGGAATGTTATCAACCTCTGTAGAGTAAGGCTTAGCAAATATTTGAAAAATTGGCTCTAATTGTATCACGTCTTGAAACCTTTTCTGAAATTCTTGGTTCAACTCTCTTAATATTTGAACATATTCTTGCAAGTCCATGACCTGAAGAAACTGCTGAACTGTTGAGAGCTTTGGGAAACGTACCAAGTTCTTTGAGGTTAACTGCCTTTCCCATAAGGATAGTTTCATTTTGAATGCTCTGATAGTATCACTTTCTATAAAAAAGAAACACTCTTCCCATGAAGGCATAAATGTAGGAGTAGATGTCCTACGTGTCACATTACATTCTCCACCGACATTATGTTTACGAAAACAAACCGCAAGAGACGAGACAACACTGCTGTACAATTGCACGTCTCAAACTGAAGTCGCCCGGTACTCGTGGCAGTGCACAATGCTACGTTATTTGCTCTACCACAAAATCGATCCACTTGGTGACCACTGCAGTAAAGAATAAGACGGAGAAAGTAAGCTGAAGCGATAGTGTTTGAAAAAGTAGATCACTTTGTGATGACTTTGAGGCTTTATGTCTTACGGTTTATCGATTATTTAAAAGCCATTCGGTATGAAGAGGACTTCACGGACTTTCCTCAGAAAATCTGCACCTATATAGCTTTCTTTATACTTGTAAAAACTACCTTTAAAGACTATTACTCCACTACATAATGTCCATCTGGATAAACATTTGTATTCTGCTAATTTTCTTGTAGGTTCAAAAGAAACCTGGAAATACAGTCAACTTTAACCCATAATCAAAATTTTACGGCTGATCGTTATGCGATGGCTAAAAATTATGTTCTCTTTGCATGGTTAACAGGTTAAGAAAGGAATAGAGTTTTAAAGTTATAAGCATTGGAAAAAAATAATAAGACATTAAACAGATTAAACATTTTTAATGAAACATGCTAATCTGTATTTGCTGTTTGGCATTTAATCTCTTGTTCACACAAGTTTCTCTGCCTTAGTATATTGAGCGATTTTGAGCCCAGGAAAGAGTTGAGTTGAGTCCAGAGGTTCTACTCCCATTAGCCTTGAACCCGTAGGAACAAGACCCGGGCCTCTTTCAACCAGGGAGTATCCGAGCTGTCCCAAAGGGCGCTCGGCATCCTCCGTGGGGCTTTCCGTAGGGCAAGACCTAGTTACCTAACAAGCCCCCCCATCTGGTCCTATGGACACAAGACGGGATGGAAGTGGATTCGCCACTTACGCGCGCCAACACCAAAGGTGAAGACTACCGAGAACCTCGATGGGGCCGCCTGGTGATCTAGCACACCTTCTACTAGCTATGCTGGCTAGTATGCGGGAATATTAATGGCTTCCCTCAACCCCGTCCGAAGACGTACCCGATTCCCACGGGTATCGGGAACACACTGCCCCCTCGAAGCCATCCCAATCCGAACAACTCCCGAAGGAGGGGCTCAGATGTTCGGCCCGAGGTTCCTCTAGTAACGTCAGAGGTACCACGAGTGCTAAGGGTCCGCAGCGCCATCACTGAGCCCAGGAAAGTACCTATACAATGGACTGAAGTGGAGCGTGGCGGAGTGTAAGTACTACATTGTATGGAATTCAACAAACAATTTTGTTATTCTTATGGAAGAAGGAACAGAACTTCGGTATTTGCATGAACTTAATAAATAGACTTTACTGACGTACATTAATTTCACTCAATCTCGTTGAGAAATGCACTGAATGCATGCAAAACTTGGGGACCAGGTAATGATTCTTACGCCTTTCGTTTTGCGTGGTTTGTTTTGGAGGTAGTTGCTTCGGCAGAAAACGGCGGTTTGTGACTGCTGTAATGGTGGAGATGCTTTTGTCAAGAGTGGTCACGAAAGTGTTTGTAATAGTATATCCCCATAAAATCTACTAAATAATTGCAAATTGAGTGTAGATGTGCAAAAGAAATGACTGCAGGACACCTAGCATGAAAGTGTCTGTAAATGTACTCTGAATGTCCTCAAATAGTTAAAAAATGTTTGTGAAAGTAAACAAAAATGTCGGTAAGTGTATAGAACGTCCATACAAGTGTTCAAAATCTTAGTAAAACACAGAATGTAATGTAAAGGCGAGAAAAATTATTAAAGGGCGACAAATATCTATAATGGCAAAGCCAAAATGCCATAAAGCACTTAAATGACACAAAATTACTATTGAAATGAGTGGCTTAGATACGGAGAGAACTGTTTAGGGACTTAAATGATTGAAACACTCTAGCCACGATTGCTTAAGTTAGGTTAGGTCATAACACATTATGATACACAGCTTGGAGGTCGTTGAAGGCAGAAACAGCCTTTGACTACTACCATACCGGGACGTTGTCCCTTAATGGTATATGATAGAATTCTTTAGAAACAGTGTATAAATGTGGCACTTTAATTATACAATGCGTTCCCTGAGCGACCGGACCGCTTCGCGGCAGCGTTGGGCTGGGTGACGAGTGGCGTGCCTGCCGCCAGAGAATAACACTCTACTACCGCCGTGTCAGTCGAGTTGAAACTGTGGTGAGGGAAAAAGATTTGTGTGCGTGTTTGCTACGCTGCAAAAGTTGAGGTTTGGTGTGCAGTAAGTGCGCTTAGAATTATCGGTGCCATATTTTTCGACACCTCAGTTGATTCAGATGTTTAAGTCAATTGCATTTTAAATAACTTTTTCCGCAACCAACGGTTGCTAGTTCCAGTTTCCAGGCAATTTTAGAAACGTATTATTAGAGTATACATACGTAATTCAGTAAACACCTCGGAAAAAATGAATATATCATATGAGTACACCAACAACGTCAGCTAAAAAGAAAATATCGGATTCTTGTGCTTAGAGCAGGGGTTGGATAACAAAAATAGGAAAATATTAGAGCAAGGTTCATCCATCATGGGCCCGTACAGTCAAAACGGACATATTACACAGCGGTTTATTTACATGCATCTCAATTAACATGTATAAGAGCTTTTGCCATTGTTGTACTAATATTAAAACACCCAGAAAATGATCAAAAAAGTCTTAAAGGGCTAAATCAAGCACGAGAACTCGCGAGGTGACAAAGGAATAGTGCCAGGATTACAAGTCATACTATTCAACTCAGAACATGCTTTCACGCAGGCTTCGAAATAGCTCCATGGGATTAGCTCCTGTGCCCTAACCCCCAATGAAACAGGTTCGACTCTCAGCGTTGTCTTTATTTTTCTTTATGTTCATAAAAGCTTCGAAACCAAATTCACGATAATTTAATTATAAAGTCCTTGAGGGCGTGCATTACCCAAGAAGGTCATCAGTTCTTGCGCTTGCTTCGTTAGAGGAGTCGTGTTCCAGGAATAGAAAAATTGTCTTTCTAGCGCCACAAAACATACCAATTTGAAACGACATTTTTATTAGCCTGATAATTCTATGTCTGAAAAATAGTATTTAACTTCCATGTTAAACTCTGATACTGTAATTTCCATGTTTTCTCTGTTCAAATGTGTATAAATGATCCTTATTTCAATTGCACCTACCTATAGATGTACTTATACAACTACCCACATGTAGTTTACCAATAAAGAAACATCAAAAAATGTCATAAAACATAAATAAAACAATTAAAAATAAAATTAATAACATTTTTCAGAATAATAATTTCAAATTGTGAGTATTAGACGGTAAAAAAAATTAGAATACCTATGCAAAGGATTTTAACCACCGTCACAACAGACATATAAGATTTTAATCCTGCACTTGTTCCAACTGAGCTATCTAATAACATGCAACATAAACATTCCATTTAACTGATTTATTTGCTGCTTCCGGCGAACATTTGCAGACGTGCAAACGTCAGCCGTCTAATTACGAATATATTACAGGCGTAGCGATAGCATCTATAGTAATATTAATTTCTTTGAGTGTTTAACATCCATGTTAAATACGCGGGTAGGACCTAGTAATGGGCTCGATGTTTTCATGTTGGAGCATAAAATTCGGATTGCATAAAGCTCAAGATCAAGGGGCAGCTGACTCACCTGCTAAATATAATTTTTATTTTTATGGTGGGCCTGCAGGCCTAGGACGCTTGTAGTTTCTTCCGGGTGAGATATTGTGTGAACACAGTTTAAGCTAACTTAGGATAGATTAGGTTCGCGTTTCGGCCATGGTGTCTAATAGGTCAGAGTAAATGATTTCTAGAGAGTCTGGGATTGCTTAGCCCAAAGAGACTCCCATAAATAATCGGACAAAGCAGAGTACTAAGTTTTTAAAGTGAAAATCAACATTTGATGTGCTGTTTTATTGAAATTAATGATAATCGACAGTTCCACGGTTCCTTATTGTAAGAAAATAAATGCTATTTCACATAACAATTATATAATGCATGCATTTTTAAGAACTAAAAAGGAACTATGACATATTTTGGTCCTCAAAAGTAATCGGACATAACAACTTGAGGGTGATACAAAATATGGCTTAGTGCTTTGTGACTCTCCCTCTTCTTTTCACTACTTCTGGCAACCTATTTGGCATATTGTGAACCAGGTTTCTCAGGTAGGCTGTAGAAAGTATGCTCCATTCCTCTTGCAACCTCTCCTTCAAGTGCTGCTTGGAATTGATGGGGGTTTTCCGCACGGCCTTCTTCAGTTTATCCCGTACTGCTTCTATGGGATTAAGATCCGGGGACTGAGGGGTGGATGCAGTACATGAGGACAGTTGTAAAGTAATCATAGCTGCCCAATGTGGGACGTATACTTCGGATCATTATCCTGATAAAATGAGAAGCTGTCTAAAATACCTATCATTTCTGCACTTTGTTTTAAATTTTTCTGCAATAGTCTAAGATAGACTTTCTTTTTCATGGTTGTGTCTATGAACACCAGCTTTCCCACTCCCGCAGAGGAAATACAGCCCCATACCATTACGCTCCCTCCGCCGTGTTTGTGCCTTGTAAATTGCGTCTTCCAGCTCCGTGTTTGGTTTCCTCTACACAATCACCCTGCCATCGGAACCAACAAGGTTGTATTTGTTTTTGTCACAAACAATAACTTGATTCCACCAATAGGTTGCCCTCTTAACAAAGTCTTTGGCAAATTGTAATCGCTTCCTTTTATTCTTGCTGGAAATGTAGGCTTTTTACTGGCTACGCGACCATTACAATCTTGTTTACGTATAACCCTTTTGACCGTTTCAGGGCTAATTGTCAGTCCCAGTTCTCCCTGAATCTCAGTACAAATTACCGGAGCACTTATATGCGGATTCCGTTTTACCTTCAGCATAATATAAGACTCCTGCTTATCGTTAAGAAGTTTTGGTCGCCTTGGCTTTGCTCGAGATTCAATTCTGTCTTCATACTTATACCGGTGAATTGTGTCACTAAGTGTACTTTTGCTAAAATTCACAATCTCTGCTATTTCCCGGTATATTTTGTTCTTTTCTTAGTGATAGATCACTAACTGTCTCTGTTCAAAGTTACTTTGCTTACCTCTCGGCCCCATACTACGCTCTTGCCTTCTTCTTGGTGCACAGTAGTCGTACTTCTACGATGTTGATTTGTCTACTGACAGACTTCATCTACTTGTTTGTATTGCATTTCATTTGTGCTGTCCGATTCTTTTTGTGTCGTAAACGTATGCTGTAAACAAGGTAGAATGGGGAAGCTCTCAGTTTAGCCACATTTTCAGTCTCTAAAATGGATATTCATAGCAAATGATCTTTGCTTAACACAAGGAGTACCTTGGACTTGATACACATAATCTATTCTTGCTTTATAGAGAACTCCATAGTGAAATTCAAAGTCTGTCCGATTATTTATGGGAGTCAGTGTAGGTAAACATGGGTGCGATTTAGACTGCGTTAGGTGGGTGATTACAAAATAGGATAACTGGTATGAAGACATTTTTGGCTATTTAGGTTAATCTAGATTTAGGTTATGAATGATAAAGAAGATCATAATATGAGTGTCCAATTAACTTAGGATGATCGATATCAGCTTAGACGATCGCAGTATAGAATACATTACGATAGGACTGCCTTGATTGGGTTAATTTATGTGGATGAAGTCCAGGTTCTGTTGGGTGATGCTAGGACAGAACAGCTTAGTCTATCAGGATAGATAAGTATGATCTGGATTTATATTACATTTAGATTCAACGAAGGAAATGTCCAGATTAGGGCAGAGTTAGTACATTCGTCCCAGTAAGCTCTTAAGTTACACATCGTGTAAATTCCAAGCAGTCGTTTAACCTTATTGTATGAATGCACAATTTAGAGTAGACAGTATGCATGTTCACGAAAACACCAATAAACAGATTAACTCAACAGCAATTATTTTTGGTGGGAGGGGGTAAATAGTGTTGAATGGAATACCGTTAAATTTTGTGTATATCGTTTCAGCTGTGGAGTGCTTTAAATTTGACTCCCACATTTAATGAAAGTTCTTTAGTTTTGTGTTGTATTGTAATAGGTTCTAGTCTGCTGCACTTTATGCAGATAAAATCATTGAGCATAGGTATTTAACATGAGAATTCATTTGTCTAAAATACTCTATCCCTGTTGATTTTATATATACATCTTATAAAAATTGCTATGTGAATACCAAAAACGAATAGAACACAAAAACAGAAGGCCCGCCTCGGTAGCGTGTCTGCCTCACGTTCAAGAGGTCCCGAGTTCGAATCTTGGTCAGTGTGAGTTACCTGGATAAGGTTTTTTACGGAGTTTTCCCTTATCCTGAAAGACGAATGTCAGGTAACTCTAAGCTCTATAGACTCTGGGCTCATTTGAGCATCATTTCATCCATCGTCCGATATGACTTAACGTTGGAGGACGTAAATTACAAAAAAAGTACGTTTGTTATTCAGTTTAAACAATATAATATGGCAACTTTTATTCATTACTTTAATCATTAATTTTGTTTTATCACTGTAAATCGCGATTAATCACAAGATTTTAACAAATGAGAATCATGGTATGACAGACGATTATCGGAGCGTAGACCATTCACGTATCTTGAATAATGAGCAATCATCTTCTGGGATGATTTAAAATTTAGTGGTTCCTAACTATAAATTTAAAGATACATTCCTGCTAGGTGGTCAAAGTTATACAACGTTGTGTATTCCATAACATTTGATATTTCCGTGCTTTAAGGCTATTATTACCACATCAATCGTTAAACACTACGTTTTCCAGAAAACCAAATATCTCACAGCGTTCTGGAACATAGTCTTGTGGGTTAATGTAAAAAAAAAAATCCAAAGAAAATAAAAACAAAATAAAGAGACAAAGGGAAGTATGACTGCACCAGAAACAGCTTTGATACAAACAGAAATTCTAGTTAACTACAAACATTAAACATTATTTTTAAAAGCACCTTCTGAGAATTAACTATAGCGTATATAGAACAAAGTAATGGTTTATTTTCATGAATGAGAAGCCTTGTTTCTTCAACTATCACTGGTACCAGCATTCCAGACCGAGGCGGCGCCGACCTAGGACGGATATAGCAGAAAAATGTCCGGAAGCGGAAGTGAGGTCCATAGTTATCAGCCGCTATCACCTCCTACTCAGGCAGAGTTCTGAGGTTTCCCATGCGGCACAAATTTATTTCACTCTCTGGTCGTCTCCCAGTAATTTACCATACAATGTTTCCTTCCTTTTCTCAGTCTAGGCTGCAATAAATATTTTAGTGTGGATACAACAGATTAAATTGTGATTGCCGAGGGCGGATATATAAAGCTATTCTTGGCTGTGAAATGAGATTATGTATACTAGTACGCAAACGTAGGAACACACACGCACAAACACACACACACACACACACACACACACACACACACACACACACACACACACACACACACACACACACACACACACACACACACAACCCACGTGCACGGGCGGGCGCGCACAACACATTAATATTAAAATAGTATCAAATTGATATGCATTTCATTCAAAAATATAAAATTACAAAACTCTTTTAACATTTTATGACTGGCCAGGTTGTGCTATAAAATGATAATTACAGTACTCGAATAATTTTTCAAAGTTTGATGAATTCACGCGGTCAGGTTTTGACAAATTTGAGGTCTTGTTTTTCGTGCTTTTTGAAGGGATAATGTGCACTGGATGAAATCCAGGTTCTTATACTCAAAACATAGAATAATGCTTCAACAGAAACACATTCTAAACATACTCCACTCTTTAATTTAATAATCTGTAAGAAGTAGGACAGGATTTTCTTCATATTATTCTTTGGAATGTCCTTATATTACACGTGCATCAAGAAATTCTGAATTCTTCGAATAACACTTAGCCGCCCCCCCCCCTCCGCCCCAACCACCGCGATAAAAGTACATGATTATTAAGGTAAAGCATGTGCTGATTTTGAAAATTGCCACAGAAATCTGCTATCACGTCAGGTTAATATGAAGACATTTAAGTTCTCACCTATGAGGCTTCAGATAAGGTATCTTACATTTATTTTTGTGCTATGATATGTGGTATAGTATCATGGTAAATTAAGATTAATTTAAAGCGTTGTTTTACGTGCATGCAATAATATTTAGACTACGTATTTAAGGGACATGCCTGTAACTCTGCTTAAATGTGTTTGGTAACATGTCATTCCCTCTTGTACCCCTCTCAGTTTTCCCTCGCAAGAAACTACCAATAATACCCACATTACTGAGTCCTTACGACCTTGGTACCTTTTCTCCATGTCGGAAATTGCCTAATGAAACCGTTCCTCTTCTTCATCAGTAACATCACCCAGACTTTCCAGACAGAATTCTAAATGTGAATGGACGAAATGAATTTTCAAAGACATCCTACAACCTATGCTGTTTGTACAAATTTTAGACTGAAGTGTTATAGTGTTTTTCCTTTGTGTTTCTAAGAAAACTATGCACAACCCTTGCATATGATAGCCAAGCACCCAATTCCACCGTATGTAACGTTCTTTTTCAAACATTTCGTTCTCGCCAGTTTTTGGATTAGAGGTCGAACAAAAACTCCTTCTTTCAATTTAGCGTAAGTTAACTGTGGAAAGTTGCTTTGCAAATCCACTGCCATCGCTCTTGAGTGCCTTAACGAAATTCATCAGCCCAAGTTTTATATATAAGGGAAGGAGAAGAATCTTATCAAGCTGAACCAATGGCACTTGTTTCACATTACTATCCCCTTGCCCCAATGTTATACCACATAGTACCCATATTTGTTTGCATATCACGGCTGTTCCACAAACACTAAAAAACAACAAAATGTTCTGAATCCCGTCCTGCGCCGTGGCGTATTGGGCTAAGGCATGATGCTTTGGTTCCCTGCCCTGGAACGTGAATCGGGTTCGAGGCCACCTCTGGGGGTTTGGATTTTAACTCCCGGGTTTCGGGCCGGTGCCACGCAGCATCGTGAGGAAATTCAGGAGCATACGGTAAGTAAGCGGTCCTAGTCAAGAAAGCCAACTTTCCGGATAGGGGTGTCAAGATGCTGACCACATTTCCTCCCCGCATCGGTTGGATGATCTTGCGTATGTTGGCGTGAGGCCCGCAGTTGGGTTGGCAGGCCTTGGCCCTATATGGGCTGTCGTGCCATGGGTTATTTATTATTATTATTATTATTATTATTATTATTATTATTATTATTATTATTATTATTATTATTATTATTATTATTATTATTATTATTATTATTATTATTATTATTATTATTATTATTATTATTATTATTATTATTATTATTATTATTATTATTATTATTATTATTATTATTATTATTATTATTATTATTATTATTATTATTATTATTATTATTATTATTATTATTATTATTATTATTATTATTATTATTATTATTATTATTATTATTATTATTATTATTATTATTATTATTATTATTATTATTATTATTATTATTATTATTATTATTATTATTATTATTATTATTATTATTATTATTATTATTATTATTATTATTATTATTATTATTATTATTATTATTATTATTATTATTATTATTATTATTATTATTATTATTATTATTATTATTATTATTATTATTATTATTATTATTATTATTATTATTATTATTATTATTATTATTATTATTATTATTATTATTATTATTATTATTATTATTATTATTATTATTATTATTATTATTATTATTATTATTATTATTATTATTATTATTATTATTATTATTATTATTATTATTATTATTATTATTATTATTATTATTATTATTATTATTATTATTATTATTATTATTATTATTACTATTATTATTATTATTATTATTATTATTATTATTATTATTATTACTATTACTATTATTATTATTATTATTATTATTATTATTATTATTATTATTATTATTATTATTATTATTATTATTATTATTATTATTATTATTATTATTATTATTATTATTATTATTATTATTATTATTATTATTATTATTATTATTATTATTATTATTATTATTATTATTATTATTATTATTATTATTATTATTATTATTATTATTATTATTATTATTATTATTATTATTATTATTATTATAACAAAAATATCACCGGAACCATTATTGTGCCAACAATTTAATTTACGTAAACTTGTGCGTTTACCATTTTTGGTTTATGAAGATTTTCTCTATCGCTACTGGTTTACCAGCCATTTTTTTTTTATCAAGAGGACTTTGAAGCCTATTTCCAGGAAATGAAACATAAATTATATCTATCATGAAACTATCTTAGACATGCAGTATTTTAGTCAAAGCTGTTAGGGGCATTTTCAAGGTCAAACACAAAAACTAACCGGGGTGAGAGAACTTCCTTGAAAATCTACTTCTTGTATTATTTGAAGGCAATTTAAATTACTTACTTTTATATTCAAGTAAGTTTTATTCTTGAGTTTCGCTGTTCACACACACCCGCACACACAAGTTTTTCTATTTCGTGATGTTTCTTTAATGAAGATCCTCTAAACATGTATTTGGGATTTCATTTGGAGCATATGTAAATTTGAGAAAGTGAAACCTGAACCCAATGGCAAAAATATTTACAAAATGGTTATAGCTAACTTAATTTTTAAAATAAATTACGTGGTTTAATGGGATCTTCGTTTGTTGTGTAGTAGGATTGTAGGCAACTCTTACGTTTAAAAGTCATTCCGAATATAGAGAACTTCACAGTTTACTCCCAGAAAATTCTCGGTATACATTTTATTTGTCAGCATATAAAATTGTAATCAAAATCGTTAGAATTATTTTGAAAATATTAAAAACAGCATAAATGTATTCATTTACAAGATAGCCTGTGTCAGGAGGATTTTCCTTAAAATTTACGTATCCTTGAAAGATGCTGAGCTTAATTACCAAGTTTGGTTTTTAACTGAGTTTTGTTTTTGAGTCAGACTCTTCAGCTAGAAGCACACAGAATTTGTTCTGAAACTTTCTTTTGGAAAAGGGAGGTCTTAAAATTTGTATTTTAGTGAAATCGAAACATGGCATAATTTATGGGCACAATAAAATAAGTTGCTATAATTCGGCAAGGTAAAATTGGGGGAGGGGTGCGAAATATGAAAAAATGAGAAACGCTGCCTTACATAGCCAAACGTTTACAACCTATAACCAAAAGCTTCCACTTCAGTACTCTTTCTAAAATTTTCAGAAACTCTTAAACACAGATTTCTGTAGTTACATTTTAAATAACAAATAACTTTGTACTTATGATATATACAATGAGTGCTCAAACCAATCAATATTTTTTCTTGCTCAACATACATAAGAACAATATAAAAGAAAGATAACAACCTGTTACAGTTATTCCCACGAAAGCTAAATGCATCGAAACAGAAAAAGAAATGTTCTTTTAAATTTAAAGAGGTTGCACTGTACAAAACATTATTTTAAAGAATAACCAAACTAAAAGCACCCACTCTTAAACTTTGAGTCAAGGAGACCAGATAATTCTCAAAATCTAAATTAAAAATAGTTATTGATTGTATTAATATACTAGATGACCCATGTGTAATATAACGCATATAGCTCTCCATGCAGATAAACATTACAAGGTTCGGTGGCATGGCTGTAGAGGGCACTGTTGTCATATAGAAACTCTTTGGACTAATTAGTGATGTCAGGAGGCAGTGTAAAATGTAGATAGTAAAAAATGAACAATTGAGAAAAAGATTAAGAAATATCTTGTAAACATATTTTATTATAATTTGGTGTTATATATTATATATAATTAATAAATATTAATACAAGAGAGCAACAACGTGGTGACGCCGATGTGATACGCATGTGATTCTGGGTGAGTGAAATTTCAAATAATAGACTGATCTGTGAAACCAAAGTTAAGTGCGTAGTTATACAATGGAGGAACATAACCCAAACGAGGAAAAAAATAATAAAAGTGAGCTTGAAGGCAAAACGTGTGATATCAGTAAGGTCAGTATTAAGATTTCCTCGTTCTGGTTAGAGAAACCAGATATATGGCTGTAGCAGGTGGAGGCGCAGTTTGCCATAAATAAAATATCTAAGGAAGATACAAAATTCGAATGCCTAATAGCCCAACTAGAACCGTAGTATGTGGAGAATATCTGGGACATTATTATCAGTAACGAGATGAATAAGTATTCTGCTGCAAAATCACGGTTACTTGAGATTTTTTAAGAAGGTGAAAACAAAAGAATAAAGAGGTTAGTTACTGGCATCGAGTTTTACAAGCCAAGCCAGCTACTAAGGAAAATGTGGTCTTTGGCAGGTAAAAATGTCTCTGACAATGTTCTTCGAACTCTTTGGCTCGAGAAACTTCCGCGAAGAGTCTCCGAATGGTACATCAATTAATGAGTTAGTTGCTAAAATATGTCAGCTGGAGCAACAAAGAGCAACATTGTCGACAGGAAGATGCTGCAGCAGACGCAGAAGCCCATACCGGAGACCTCCAAGCAGAGGGCGCCGTTCGAGTTGCAGTAGAAAATTCGATCCTAATGGTAAATTCTGCTACTACCACTTTAAATTTGAAAAGAAATGCATGCATGCCTGAAAAATGCAATCAGCCTTGCCAGTGGAATGTACAGGAAAACTCCAATCGGTAGTAAATGTAGCGGCAAGTTCTGCTGCCGAGAATCAGGACAGGAGCCGCAAACACCGTTTATTCCTAAGAGATAAAAGGTCTGGCTCGTGGTTTCTTGTCGACAGTAGTGCAGATGTTTCCATTATTCCAGCATCGAAAGGTTATAAACTGGACAACAATTTTAAATTATATGCTGCGAATGAAACCTCAATTAGAACTGGAGACGTGAAAGTCTTTGAACCTTGACCTTGGCTTACGCCGAACATTTAAATGGCCATTCATTGTTGCTGATGTAAAGAAAGGAATACTAGGGGTTGATTTTCTAAATGAATTCAATTTATTGGTCGATGTCAAGAAAAGAAGATTGGTTGATGGTATTACCAAAATGTGTACTTCAAGTGAAGTAATGACTATAAAACAATGATTCCTTGAGTACGGTCTGCAGAAGCATTAAGTTTTCAGAGTTGTTTCAGCAATATCCTGGCATTACAAAACCAGTAGTGCCTAGTGAAGCCAATCATAATATCAAGCATTACATTTTGACGAAGGGACTGCCAGTCTATTCAAGACCGAGGCAATTAGATCCACAACGACTGTCTCAGGCCAAACGGGAATTCCAGTTCATGTTAGACAACAATATCATTCGAACATCAAAGTCAGAATGAGCAAGTCCACTTCATATGGTCACGAAAAAGGATGGTTCCTTACGACCATGTGGAGATTACAGGCGTTTAAATGACAGGGCCGTTCCAGACAGATCCCTATTCCTAGGAAGATGACTTTCAACACATTCTGGGATATACAAAATTCTTTTCCAACATCGACTTATTTAAGGCATTCTTCCAGATTCCAGTGGCGGAAGAAGATAAACCTAAAACTGCCATAATCACCCCATTTGGGTTGTTTGAATTCAATGTCATGAGTTTTGGTTTACGCAATGCCCCATCAACTTTTCAGCGCTTTATTACCGAAGTGATACTAGGTCTGGAATTTGTATTCCCGGGTCTTGACGATATTCTGGTGGCATCAAAGTCCGAGGAAGAACATTATGAACATCTGAAACTTGTGTTTGGCAGACTAGCTAAATTTGGTGTAAGAATAAATGTTGCGTAGTCTGTAATTGGTGTTCGGGAACTTGAATTTTTGGGTTACCTTATAAGACCTCAAGGTTCTAAGCAAATTCCTGAGAAAGTTAAGGCTATAACAGATTTTAAACAGCCGGAAACAGTTCGTGAACTTCGTACTTTTTGGGTGTTATAAATTTCTACTGCAAATACATAAAAATACAGCACAGGTGCAAGCAATCCTGCTGATTATCTGAAAGGAGCCAAGAAGAATGATCGAACGAAGATCGATTGGACAGAGGAGGCTAGATTCCAGTTCGAAGAATGCAAGAGAAGTGTCGCAGACGCAGCCTTTCTTACTTTTCCTGGTGCCAACTCTCAACTTGGACTGTTCACAGATACATCGGATCAAGCAATCGGTGCAGTACTCCAACAGAAAGAAGGAATGATATGGAAACTCATCGCCTTTTATTCTAAGAAGTTAAGTCCAGTAGCGAAGTTAAACATCTTTTGGAAGCAAGATCTTTTTACGTTTTCACGGATCATAAGCGATTGATCCATGCATTCAAACAGAAGAACGAGAAGACTTCTCGACAGCTTCGCCATCTTCAGTGCATATCGCAGTACACTGCAGACATTCGGCATGTTAGTGGGAAAGATAATATAATTGCTGATACGCTGTCACGACTAAACGAAATTACGGTGATTGATTATGTCAAAAACGCTCAATGTAAACGCTAATGTAATGCGCAAGTATCTGCACCATTGGCTCAGAACACACCACGCGTCTGAAAACACAACTGAAAGATGACGAGGACTAGAATCTAGGAAATTGGGGCATTCGCGCCAGAGACAAGGGGTAATCATCTAAAATGCAACGCTCGAACACGTCACCTCCCGAATGTCGCACAAGTTACTGCGGTACCACGTCACTTGGTGACACACATACAATAAGTAAACAGCTAATTACTGGAAGTGCTTAAAATGGTCATCTTAGAAAGTGTTAAAGCTCTTGGTGCAATCATATCTACGCACATTCTCAGGAAGTAAGCGGTCTTCTTTACCATTTTTTTTAATTTACGTCCTCTAACATTAAGTCATATCGGACGGTGAATGATGCTCAAATGAGTCCAGGGTCCACGGAGCTTAGAGTTACGAGACGTTCGTCTTGAGGCATAAGAGAAAACCCCGGAAGAAACCTTATCCAGGTATCTCACCCCCTGACCGAGATTCGAACTCGGGACCTCATGAACGTGAGGCAGACATGCTACCATCTACGCTACCGAGGCGGGCCATCTACGTCTGTTGCGGTAGCGTTATTGACAAAGTCTGCAGGCTTCTTTCGAATTCTTTCATTATTTCTGTCCTCGGAATACCCTGCATTTGGGTATAAATCCGTTATTGTTCATTCCAAGTTCGCGAAAGACACTAAAATGAAAACTATAGAGAACGAATCTATTATACCAAATAAAACAGCATTGAATTATTGTTTGCTTAGGTTTGGAAAAAGACCCATTCGCATCATATAACAGCTGAAGAGGTACCGTTGGTAAGCGACTCATTATTAGTGAATGCCCTCTAGTGCTTATTAAGAGTTCAGATATTTCTCTCTTTCTTTCTTTCTTTCTTTCTTTCTTTTTTTCTCTAACATATAAGTAGTAAGCAGAGGTGTTAAATTCTACCCAAAATACTGTTTCACGATTCACTGGAAAAATACGCTTTGGAACCCCTGAATTTAAAAACCGGCATTTTCATAAAAAGGCCTGATGTGTGTGTAGGGGGCGAGCTAGGTGGGTGTGTGGGTGCGTGAACACGTAACTCAAGAACGAAAAGTCGATTTTAGAGGATTTATCATCTAAAACTTGCACAGCAATGGAAAGTGCTACTCATCTGCGGTTTCCTCAGCGCTGTGTGTTAGTCAGGGATTTTCACTTTCAACCTGGAAGCAGATTTTAATAATCCAAGAAAATTTAATTTTTAGCAAACATTTTTTGCAACAATTTTAAATACGTAAAATATAAGGCTATTGAGAGTGAAGCAAACAAATATGTAGAAATATAGCAATTTGTAACTTAAAACTTCACTTATCTTATAAGAAATGGTGACACTTTTCTTATAAATTTTTCGGGATCGCGATTGCATGGAAATTCATCCACATCGTCAGCCGGAACCAGCAAAAGTGTCATCATCGTTACAAACGCTAGATGTTAATATGTTCTTGTTAGTATTACCAAAATCTGAAAATAAAACAAATTTAAAAACAGAATCGACTGCTGATATTTCAAAATTCGTTATGCGATGTTTGTTTTCTAAAATAAATATCTTTTCGCACACCACGACAGATGATGACGACAGTTTTGTTGGTTCCGCCTGAAGATATGGAAGAATTTCCATGGAATCGCGATCCCGAACAATTTATAGGAAACGTGTCATCATTTCTTATAAGTGAAGCTTTAAGTTATAAATTGTTATATTGTATATACAATTTTTAAAGTGAACAGTGCCTAGTTGAACCAACAACATAAAAATAAAGTGAAGTACAATATCAATTGTAATTTTGCACAGTTCTAGTGCAAGTAGAGTAGACCGGGGCAAGTTGACAATGTAAGTTACTGTCCACCAACGCAAAGTGTCTGAGAGGAATGTGTAACTCTTACACAGTGGGACAAGGATAGCAAATTATGTGACAGAGAGCGAATACTACACAAGCAGCAGAAACATTAAAACATATGAGCCCTATTGGTTTTGTACACCAAAACCCAGAAGATTTATTCACAAAAATATAAGCCGTCAGAATGTTTTTGAATGGTCTGTAACTGAAATGACATGGGGTGTCATAAATCTGTCGAGGAAGAGTGTAGGAACCTTCTTCAGCCCCCCTGCGACTCATTTCCGGGAGACTTTCTTTGCTGTGGTAAACTATAAGCCTCTTAAAACTAATTTCGTTTTCTTTGCCTTTAATACTACAGCTGCCCTTTTTATGTTGTACCAATTCGGATATATTTTATTATAATATTTTCAAACTTATGTTTCCAGCTTTGGAAAGTGCTATTGATCTGCAGTTTTCTCAGCACTCAGTTTTCTCAGGTAGTCAGTAGTTCGCACTTTCAATCTGGAAGCAGATTTTAACAATACGAGAAAATTTAATTTTTAGGAAACATACAATTTTTAAATTGAACAGTGCCTAGTTATATCAACAAAATAA